>CM037998.1:28487223-29087223 GCA_021234005.1 Nephelium lappaceum | reverse complement strand
TACTTTAGGCTAATTATACTTCTAGGCTAATTTGAGTTCCGATTTTCGATCTTGGATATATTCTCATGAGTTTCCTAACCCCCAGAATTGAAGGATTGGGTTGCACTTAATTTAAAAACTTGTAAAAACTAATCTGACACATTTTTTTTTTAAGTGTATTCTTTTTCTTTTGTTATTCCTTTACTGATGTTGGTTAATTGTAGGTTGTGCAATATAGACATAATTTCACATGTACAGCAAGTCATTTGCTTTGCTTTCCATGACAACAAGTTGCTCCTGGAAATGTGTCAAGGAGCCAAAATGTCCTGAAAATCGTCACTCTCTTTTATATTGAATCAACTTGTTCATTTTGTCTATAAATTATTCCCGAGAGAGAAATTATGAAAGGAGTTGCTAGAGTCTGGAGAGATTATTTTTGTTTCTAAATTGGGAGATCATGAAACAAGATAGTTATATTGTTTTAGCTTCTTTTTGTAGATTGCAACTTTTAAGGGAGCCAATTTGCTGCTTTTTCATTGAAAAATGAATAGAAATTCTTGTTATTTCAGTTTTAATGGAAGATATACTTGTTTTTGCACAATCTGTTATCATCAATCACCTCCATGTTCTTCTTGTGTACTCTGGTAAGACCAAAATAGATTAAAAAAAGTAGGTATGTTGTAGAAAGTTATGACAATCCGTGGTATCTTGTCTTTTGTTTTAATTTGAAATTCAATTTAATTAATCATGTTAAATTTTACATTCTTAACCAATTAAAATCAACAAGTATTTTGTCATTCACATTCTATTATCATCATTATTCATGTTCTTTCTTTATAAATAATTGTAAACCCTCTATTTTTAAATTGTACGGGTTTCCCAGGAATAGTCCGTAAGTATTGATTAGAGACCCTAAATGATTTATGGAAACGCTTAAAATCATAGAGAACCCATAGGGATTGATTTAAACTCAATTGGAGATTAAACGGGAAGTTAAAATAGTAAAAAAAAATCGAATAATTTTTAAGGTAAAAATGGACTAAATTGAAGATAAATTTTAATAATTGTGGTTATAGTAATATTAAGCTAAAAGTTAAGGGAGGAGAATGAAATTTTTGTAGGGCGTAAGTGGAATTATTGAGATTTATTGTGGAGGAAAACATGAAGCTCAAAATATTGTGTTGACTCACAAAACAGAAACAAACCAAGTCAGTCGCGTAATCCAGAAGAAGAAAGAAGAAGAAGAGAAAAAGAAAGAAGAAAAAGAGAGGAAGAATAAGTCGCCACCGACCAGCGACCATCGCCGACGCCGACCAGACTTGTTGCCGTGCCATCCAGCCGCCGAGTTGAAGCTGAAGCAAGGTAGAACACGCCGCAAACCAGAACTGGAACTGAGCTGAATCGCCGAGCATATCAGACCCGATCGGCATGGAAGAAGACGGCGACGAGCTGCCGTCCGGTCACCTGCAGAACCCGCGTGCGAAACCGTTCGATCCTCACCATTTTCAACTGCAACCGAGCTTGTTTTCAGCTCGAAACCGCCACCCAAACCCGACCCAAGTGCAGCTGAAACCGAACCAGAAAAAGAGGTGGCTGACCAGAGAAGAAGAAACGAGGTTCGGCTGGAGGAGAGACGCCGCGTGGAGGAGGAGAAAGAGGAAGAAAAAATAGTTCAAACTCAGCCCGGATCTGTCACCAAAATTAGTTCAAAACCACCCCAAAGCGAAGTTAACTCGAAGAGGAAGTAGGGGTGAGTTCTTTAAAGTTTTAAGTCGGTGATTAGATTGATTTGAAATGGATTTATTTCGATTTGTTTGTTGGTTAGTTTTGATTAAATATGAGTTGAAAAATAAGTGGATTTAAGCATATTGGGATTTTAGAAAACCAAGAAAATATCAAGGATTTAAAGAGAAACTAAAACGCGCAATAAATTAGTTTTAAAGGGCAATTTCGTAAATTGACCCATATGGCGTCCGTTGAGAGTTCGGATGACCCTAACGAGTTTAATTAGGTGCATTGAAATTAATAAAAGTCGAAGATTAAATTAAGGAACCAAAAATGAAGAGTTATGCCTAAAAGGGTCATTTAGGGGCGATTATGTAATTTTTATTATTTTGAGTTTCCAGAAGTTGACGCGAACATAAATTTACGTATATATATGTTCTGTAGGTGACGAATCAACCGGTGGAGCTAGGGAAGAGCGCTAGAGCACAGTTTTAGAGCCTTCCGAATAGTTATTCGGGAGTGATAGTTAAGGTGAGTGTCAAGCTGATTTTTAATGCGTTTTGTGTTACTTGATTTATGAATGAATGTTTCATGCATGTTTGGATATTTTGATGAAAGTAAAATATGATTTAAATGATAAATGACACGGTAATAGATAACATGGTTTTGTGTTTTCATCAAACTAATGATTTCTTGTTTTGAATGATATATATGAAATGGATTGTAATTTTAAAAAGATGAAAATAAAACCTATGCCTTACCCAGAGAGTATCAGATATTACTGGTCTGGGTTGAGTACCCGAAGCGTGCATTGATAGAGTTACTAGTGTCAGTATGTCACTAACTATACTAACCGCGGGAGATACCCGCAAGGTGTCATGTCAGTTAGATGTTTGAGAGATTAGCCCAATGCACATGAAAGGTATATTATTAGCTAGCTTACTGGAGCGAGACAGAATTTCGCTCTATAGCGATGTAAGATTCCGTTACATGAACCGGACAAAGCGATGTAGGATTCCGCTCTATACTAGGGTGCCATGAGGCATAGGTCACTATAGGTTGGCGGGAGTCGGATTGGTTGGCTGGACACCTTCGAGCGGAGTCGGACCATATCCGGTTTATAAAAAGAAAAAGGGTTTTAGAATAAAAACCCCGCAACCATAGGAGATCCCTTTATGAAATTGAAAATCGTGCAACATGTGTTTTATAATATTAATACATGAAACTATATTTAAATAAATGGATTTGAATTGAATTATCAAAAATGTTTTAGGGAGGTTTTTATAAAAATGTAATTTCAAATAATATTATATGACACTCACTGGGCTTTCAAAGCTCACCCAACATTTTCTGTATTTTAAATAAACCTCTCCAGGCACAGGTACCATAGCTGCGGATTATCCCGAACGACACCAGGCAGCCGCGACGATAGTGCTGATGTGATTTTCTATCCCTCTTTTTGTTTGATATTAAGTGATGTATATATTTTATTATCTCCATATGATTTTGTAAATATCCTTTTATGGATTTAAATCGTGTTTCTAAAGAAAATTGATGCATGACGTATGATTTAATTGATAATAAGTTTATAAATTAAAATATGAAATTGTGGTTGTGGTTGTGTTGATAAATGAGAGCCTGAGGCTCTGTAGTTTGGGGGAAATGAATTGTGATCTTTTAGAAGCGTTAAATTTTATAATTTACAAGATGACAAAGTCCGAAAAGCAAATGGAATGCTGTCCAAATTTTTATAAAATATTTTATAAAGGTTTAAAATAAAAACGAAAAATTTCCCCTCGTTTTCGTTGTTTTCAAAAAGGATTGAGAAAGAACACGGCTTAACTCTGCGGGAGATCATTTAGTTGAGCGCAAGGGCTAGCTGGAGGGTCACCGTAGGGTGCCGGCAGACCGCCTAGGGAAAGGGGTCTGTCAATAATAGTTTGTAAACAAAAATGATTCTTAAAAAAAAAAAAAAAACATGTTTATAGTTTGTTGCTCACTCTAAATTTTACATTAATTTTACAGTTATTTTTGTGATTGTGATTACTATTATTCTATTGATTAAGGCAGCGCATTTTTTGTGCTTGTGATTGGAATGAATTCAATTGGTATAAGACAAGATAATTATGATTTCCAATAATTATTCTATGTTGTTGAGATGATCAACATTGTAACTTGTGATTGGATTGAATTCAGTTGGCATATGACAAGATAATTATAATTTCCAATAATTAGTCTATGTTGTTGAGATGATCAACATTGTTTCAAGAGATATTAGAGCTCTGAAAATTGGTTTAAAAAATATATATATATATATAAAAAGATACTTTCTAAATAAAGAGACACTAGCCCAGAGAGCATCAAGTTTAAATGCATGACCAATAGTTCACATATAATTTATTTTGAAGAGCTACAAAATCCATTTTGTTATGGCCATATACATCACCATTACCTATGGAATATATTTTTCAGAATCCAACAATAACATAAAATGATAGATTCATCGATAAAACAAAACCACTGCCTATGCCAACATGAATTCAAGTAGAGAATCAATACTAACCCCAGAATTGTTGTGACATAGGATGCAAAAGAGCTCCAATAGAATGACAACATATCAATGACATGGTCATTATCTTCTCCAGCATTGAATTGCGTTGCTAGTGGTGTTGTTGGCTCACTCCTGCAACTTCTATTGATTTGTGAACCATAAATACCAGGATTACCTCTATAATTGCTCTCATCAAAATTGACAAATTGCTTTTTGTTAGGGACCAGATCAGACAAGTTGTTGAATGACACATTAAAGATGGCTAACCAGTGAAGCTGAGTCAATTGAAAGAGAATTTGGCCACTTAATTTGTTGTTGGAAAGATCTAGACTTTCTATGTTCTTGAGATTTTTGAAGCTCTCTGGTATGGATCTTGATAAGAAGTTGAGTGACAAATTCAAAGCACGAATGTTTAGAGGATACCCAATCTTCAATGAGATATCACCTATTAGTTCATTTCCTGACAAATCTAGCCCAACCATATACCGAAGAATGCTACCCTCATAAGATTCCTCGCCATTCTTGGTTACAAATTCTACTTTTGATGTTTGAATTGAGGATGCAATAAATGGAGGATTCCTCATACAATTAAAGAGTGAAGTTGTATGAAGTAGCAGAAACATCTTCTTCACGTATTACAAATCCAAATCCTAAGATAGGAATCTAAGAATTTTCCTCTTCTACTACCTACTAATGCATATTAATTAAGCATGAAGGCATTGTGCCATTAAGTTTGTTATGGGAGAGATCCAAAATGCTTATATTTTTTAATTTGCACAATTCATGTGGAATGTCCCTCTAGATGATTTCCTCCTAAAAGAAGATGATGAAGATTCAAAAGCTCATAATCAATTTGATTTGGAACACTTCTAGAAAATTCTTGTCTCTCAAATTAAGGATGGATAGTTAAGAACTTTTAAAAAATGTATTTGGGATTAATCCACTGAAAGCATTCTTTTGCATGTAAAGTTGCCTCACTAAGGAAAGATTGAAGGAAGATGCTAATGATTCAAATAGCTTATTTTTTTTGAAATATCTAAATAGCAAAGAGATTAGATATTGCTCAATTGAATACGAACACCACCTTCCGAAAGATTGCTTGACATAAAAATAAAGCCAAGAGATGATAAATTACCAATCCAACCAAGAATTTGACCAAAGAAAAGATTGTTTGACAAATTTAATAACTTTAATGACCTGGCTTTCGACATTCCATCTCAAATCTTTCCACTAAAGTTGTTATCCAAAAGTAACAACCGTAATTGAGTCATATTCATAAACTCTAGCAAAATTTCCCCATGAAAATTGTTACGTGATAGATTCAAGTATTTCAATGAAAAGCAACTAGAGGCAAATGATCTCGGAATATGGCTTGAAAAACAATTGCTTGACAAATCTAGTGTTGAAAGTTTTTCCATTCGATCAATAGAAGAAGGAATATGGCCTTCAAAACTATTAAACGACAATCTTAGATCCAACAATTCTGGAAGGATCATGCTCAAATTATCAGGGAACTGACCATTGAGGTTGTTGTTGGAAACACTTAGTTGAAGCAAACCATGTATGGAGTTGGGTAGTTGAAGAATTCTTGTCAAGGAATTGTTCTTCAAATTCATATATTGTAGTCTTGTGTTGTTATGTAAAAGCCAAGTGGGGAACCTTCCAACCATTTTATTATGAGAGAGGTTAATAAATTCTAAGTTGTGTTGGAACATGATAAATCTAGGAATGACATGTAAGTTGTAGTTTCTTATTTATGTAGAGGACCTTCAGTTGATAGTGTGGCTGGAGAAAATTTTCACTTTCTAGTACACATAAAGTATTGTTTCTTGTAGAAAGTTTGAATATCTCAACTTTTGAGAGGTTGGTTAATAAGCTAAATGAAAATAGACCTTCAAGTTGTAGTCCCCAAGCAACAAATACTCAAGGGTTGTGAGATTGGCAATGACAAAAGGTAATAAACTCCCACTTAATTTTTTTGATGAGAGTTCTAATGCTCGGATATTTGTCAAGTTGTTTAGACATGCAGGAAGTGGACCTGCAATATTATTCCTGCCAACATCCAACTCAAGAAGATTCTTCAGCTCCCATATTCCTAAAAATGAAAAGAAGATGGATCTATATATATTATAGTAGAGATAAATAGGAAAAAAGAAGACAAAAATAGCAAATGTAGAAAGCCCAAGAGAAAATACAAGAAAGAAATATATAATATGGAAATTCAGATTATTGGTTTTATATATCATGTATAAGTATGTATTATGTAAACAGTATAAATAATATTTAGCTAATTTTAAATTATCATTCTTACTTCATTTTATGAGCAAAGATTCTCTGTCATCTTTTTTTTTTTTTTACTAAACTTTTGATAATCTAATAACATATCAACATACAAAATAGTGTATAACCAAAATCATTTCATTTTTTCTCTCTCATACATCACTCAAACTTAAACTTCTCTCATAAAAAGTTAAGCACAAACAAAAATTAATAGAGAATTTTTGTTTATTACATTTATAATTAAGTCTAAAATTTGTTGCAAAAAGAACATTAAAAAAAATTGTTTAGAAGAAAAAATGCAATTTAAAATGCTTATGCTCTCACTGGGCATTTATACTTACTCTTTTATAATCACTATTGAACAATCATTTTAATCATTTTACAGATGAAAGCACACATTGAGACATGTTGACATGCTTC
Organism: Nephelium lappaceum; assembly: GCA_021234005.1. NCBI lineage: Eukaryota > Viridiplantae > Streptophyta > Magnoliopsida > Sapindales > Sapindaceae > Nephelium > Nephelium lappaceum. Next base: position 29,080,268 of record CM037998.1, on the reverse strand, counting down.
TGTGTATGATGCCTAAATTATTCGTCAAAATTTGGACGCCTATTAAACTTTAAACACTAAAAATATGTTTCAAAGGGGCCAAAAACATACAGTTTACTTTTAATTATTGCCCAAATTTAATCTACTAATTTCAAAATCTGTAATTTAGTTAACAAATTGTGATAGTAATATAAAAAAACAATGATAGTATCTTTGAGTAAGAATCAATTGCAAATAAACGAATAAATGAAAAACAATTGCTAGTAAAGTCCTAATATTACCTGGCTCTTTGTAGAGAGCCACTTAAGCCGTTAAAATTTAGATCCAAGAATTTCAAGTTTCTCACATTTTCTAATCTTGGATGGTTGCACCAATATAAAAGGAAAATAAATTGAAACCTAGATAAGGAATTATTAAATAATCTTTTTTTTTTTTTTTTTGGGTGTGTTAGAGATTATCCTTTGGCATTAATCTTGGTGAAACATAATCATGAGATGTTCTTATGGATTGATAAACATAATAAATTAGAATTTTAAGAACAATTCAAAAATTGTTGTGGACAGTAACTATTTATTATAATGTTTTGAATACGAAGCATTGCTCAATAGGAGCGTGAAAACAAAGTGTTATCTTTCACAAATTTGCACCTAATCCTCTAATAACTCAAAATTTGTGACTTTATTAATAAAATGCGACAGTAATGTAAGAAACTAAAAGCACAACTTGTGTTGAATTTAATGAATTGATCAAGTCGAGCTAGTTGTGTTACCGAAAGAGAACCAAAAATTATGGTGTAATCTTCAAGTAGAAATGAGTTCCAATTTTAACCAATAGTAGAAAACAACTGCTTGTAAACTCTTAATATTACCAAGCTCTTGTAGGAAGCCATTTATCCTATTACCCTATAGATCCAAGAATCTCAAGTTTTCTAAATTCTCTAATCCTCCACCTGCAAACACAGAAACAATAGAATTTGAAAATTAAATAAGAAATTATTAACAAAGAAAAGACTTTATCAAAACATACCTTTTTTAGGGTTGAAATCTCTGAAATAATTCTATCTCAAAATCAAAGTCTTCAACGAAATGATTATAGTAAGATATGATAAGATACTACTAATAAAGTTATTATCACTAAGATCTAAGACCTTTATTTGCTTCAAACTCCTAAAAGTATAATGAGCTGCAAAAGACCGAAATATGTTGTTCAAACTATTAGTGTCTTGGAAAACAAATGAATGAAATATTTAGTAAATGAGTGAAACGTGAAGATAATATACCTTTATTGTCAACCCAACCTTCAAAAGAATTCTGAGACAAGTTAAGGATTTGAAGTTATTCAAACGGTTGAAATAAGGAGAAGTTAAGAATTCTAGCTCAGTCCACAACCACCCACTCCTGTTGTTGCTGAACAAACTGTCAGTTTTCTTCATTTATGTATATATACATCCAAGAATTTGTGATGTTGTGTTAGGATTTATTTGTAATGAATATTTTACTTCATTTATGTGTGTTTTGTTCTTCTATTTTAAACTAGGTCGTACGTTCCGGCTCTTCTTCGACCACTAATGAAGGTGGAGGTGACGGTGCCTCGAGCTCCAATGTTAGTGGGAATGCTTGAGAGTTTGCGACGAAAGGTCTGGTTTTAGCTGCATTTTTTTTGGTGTGAGATAATTAACGGTATTGGGTCAGGGTTTAATTTGTCGGAGTGATTGGCAAAAGTGATTTTATACGTAAGTATCCCAACTAAGATGCTGTGTGTGCTGTGTGTGTGTGTGTGTTTTTTTTTTTTTTTTTTTGAAGAATGGTTTGTGGCAGTTGGGGCCCAAAACTAGTCGGTATGTTCTGGATTATTAGATCATGTAATTTAATGAATTTTCTTTTATATTTACTTCCAGGATCAAATGTCGGTGACTCAGTTTGTCCCTATTGCATACTTGGTTATGATTATCATGTTCACAGAAGAATTTCAAACTCTGAAAAATTAGACCAATATAAAAATTTACAAGGTTGTCATTTTAGAACTAGGTATAAATTGTAATGTCAAAAAGGTTTATATACACTACTGAAAATTAAGGTTTTTATCTATTTTTGACACAATTTTTTTTATTTATGATCAAATTTCAAGATTACAATCAAAATATGTATAATTAGATACGTTAACTAACATAATTCATTATATTATTTTAAATCTAAACCAAATTTATTCAAACTTAACTGGTTTTATCTGACTTAAAACAACTGGATTGTACAAAGCTCAAAAAAAAAAAAAAAAAAATTCTTAATCTCAGTTTTTGAAGGTTTTTCAACAAGGTAACTATCTACAAAGCTTTGTTAATAATAAGATATATTTGTAGACCTAAATCACATTCTATTGGTACCACATGTCCAAAAATGATGTCGTATAATTTTCTTTTGTAGCAATTTGGTTTCCCCTACTAACTTCATTTTCTGTTCATAATTATAACATAAATCACCATTTTGTCAACAATCTTATAAGAAGCAAGAAGTTTGGGCTTGAATTTATTTATTTATTATTATTTTTTATTATTTAAAAAAAAAAAAAAAAACCCTCATAAAAAGTAGACAATCTCTCTCTCTCCCGTTTTTTGAGAGAAAAAGTAGTCAATCTTTTTTCCTGCTTATCATCTGCTCAACCCCACGTGTCCACGCTTTTACTCCCTTATATGTCTTATCAATGGAACCTGAGTGTTTTTTTTTTTTCTCTTTTTGAGAATGATGAAACCTGTGGTTTTTCAGTTTATGAACGAATATAAATAATAGAAATAATGGAATATACATTTATTCTTTTAATGTCATTATATTTGTCTTATAATATTGCTTGCATAAAGGAAAAAGACAAGCCGATCTCTTCTTTATTATTATTATTTTCTACAATAATTAATGGGTATGATTGGTTTTGGTACATGGGATGGCACCACTCTACATATATATATATATATCTCTCTCTCTCTATATTCTGGAGTGAGAATGTGGGCGATAATTGAATTATTACTTATACATCTTAAATCAATTGTGTGGACGCCACTTTTGAAATTTCACAACCTTTATCATTATCTCTCACAATGTTCTTTCTAGCAATATCTTAATATTATGGATAACTTGAGACTTTTTTATTACCTCTACTGATAGCTCTTAACTTATAAATAGAAGATATATGATATGTATTGTTTATCCCTTCTATAAATAAAATGAAAGAATAAAAAATTACTCTTTTCCTATAGTTCTCTTATGGTCTCTTATTTGCCCTTTCTAATATTATGTAAGATTTTGATATTGCACTTGCTTTATAACACATTATCAATACAAGTTCTGACAATTTGTTTCAGATCAAGGTGAAATTTGAGTCAAATAGATTTTAGCGTAATATTTTATGGATTTATATGTTTATTATAATGAATTGTATTCTTTCTATTTGATCTATGCAAATTTTATATACTTATTATTCCCATGATTATTTACACATTTGATTAGTAATTAATTTTACGTTCTCTCACGAGCTCTCAATTCTTTATCTTTTTAATCAATTGTTTATTTATATAGTAGATTATATAGATCCTTTTATCAATTATTTTAAAATGTTGATGAACTTTATTATATGGTGGTTTTTCTTTTGCTGCTAATCAATATATTGATCATACACTAATGTATAATTATAGCACTGTTGTTAATACACATTTTATAATCTCTATTATATTTTGTCATTCAATAGTTTTTACCATGTTAAATCTGACAAAGCTCGAGTTCATTGCCCTTCACATTTTTGGCAATAATTATTTGACATGGACTCTTGATGCTAAAATTTACTTGGATGCCATGAATATTGGAGATACAATAGGAGAGGGAAATAAGGCATCCTCACAAGATTGTGCGAAGGCAATGATATTGCTTCGCTATCATCTCCATGAAAGTTTAAAAGAAAATGAAATATCTTATGGTAAAAGGTTCATAAGTTCTTTGGAATAATTTAAAAGAAATGTTGAACCATCAAAAGATCGTAGTTCTTTCAAAAACTCGCTATAATTGAATGCATATATGATTGCAAGATTTAAAAAGTGTAAGGGAGTATAATCCTGCAATGTTTAAAATTGCTTCTCAATTAAAATTATGCGAAGAAAGTGTTATTGATGAAGATATGTCGAGGAAAAAAAAAAAACCATAATCTTTTCATGCCCTTAATGTGCTCCTGTAACAACAATATTGAGAATGGGGTTTTCCCAAAAAAAAAAAAAAAACCTTAGCCTTTTCAATTTAATGAGATAGTTTTGAACGCAAATCCAACAACAATAATGTGCTACTTTTCCCTTTACTAGAAATTTTTTCTATTAGGTATCTTTATACAGTGGACATCCAAGAATAAGTGTTATAAATCAATTGTGTGGATGCTCTCCCTAATAGTGTCTTAATAGTGTCTTAATATTATATGTAACTTAAGACTTTTCTATTACCTCTACTAATGGCTTTTAGCCTATAAGTAGAGGATACATGATATGTATTGTTTATCCCTTTTACAAGTAAAATGAAATAATAGAAAATTACTTTTTCCCTACATTTCTCTTGTGATTCCTTATTTGTTCTTTCTAATATTATGCAGTATTTTGATATTGCACTTGTTTTATGACATTATTAAATTTCTCTTCATTTTGAACAGACAACCTAAGGAAAAGCGGAAACAGACTTGATAATCTTAAAACAAAATGGAAGGAATGTTACCTTTAAGTTAAGGATGAAACTGAAAAAGATGAAATCCAGATGATGGTTCCGCTTGGAATTAAGGCGTCCTTGATCACTGTGATGATTCTGCTCTTGATGAAATATCCATCCGTTTCTCGTGCTGCTTCCTGCATGTCGTCACTGTTAGTGATCTGAAATGGCAAGATTCCATCTTAAGAAGCTTTAGAGGGCGCTAACATGTACATTGTGGCTTAGAAAGAATTTGACCACCAGCGGAATCTTTGAAAAGAACCTAGTTTGATCAAATCTGTTGCTGGAAATGAAATAAGAAGGTGGTGGTGCGTTAATGATCTAGCAAAACTACGTTGGTTTTATGAGGAGGCAAACTAAAATAACAAAATAACTACTTAGCAGTTTCAGAGATAAAATCAAACCAGAAAGGAACAAAGTAAAGTGAAATAGAAATATAACTTAATCATCCAACAAATATTGAAGCATTACACATTTACACAACAAATATTTGTCATTCAAAGTATACCTAATTTAGAAAATTTAAAATTATGTTCTAGGAGTATTATTCAACCTAAATCACAAATTCAATTTCACCAAGTGTGTAAGCAATAAAACGTCGTAAAATGTAAGATAACAATCTGTGAAAAGATTTTTTCTTCTGGTTAGAAAATCATTTTCTAATTTGTATTTTAGTAAAGCATTTATTACAAAGATAAGAATTTAAAAAAAACAAAACAAAACCCAAAGAATATAAGCATTTAGTAACACATCAAAGTCCAAGGTTATCATATCATTTAATTAGTAATACAATGAAAAATCCACTTATAAGTTTGTTTACGTATATGTTTAGAAAGAATCCTCATCTACACAATATAATTTTTTAGCAAAACAAAATAACATCAATCTAGTTTACAGCAAAACAAAATAACATTACATTGAGGCATCAAAGTCCACCGGCAAAACAAAACAATATAATTAAACAAAATAAATTAACCATACAGGTCCACCAGAACATTATGCAACATAATAACATCAATCTAGTTTACAACGAAACTATACGCAACTTTCCATTTAGCCAACAATTAAACAAATAAACACCATCCCACTTGATCTTGAATCAAACTCAAAAGTTGATAAAACTATAATCAAAAGTTAAACATCAATCTAGTTTACAATGACAATGAGGCGTCAAAGTAAGCAATATCTTAATTTATCTCCTCAAGGGTCGAAAATGTGCACAACAAAGACTTCTCAAAGACCTGAAATAGATTCAAAAAGAGTGTTAAAATAAAACTCAATGTGAAAAAAACAAAAAAAGAGAGTTGAAAAATGCAAAAAGATTAAAAAGAAAAACTCACGGTGACGGCGACGAAGACGGACAAAGGCAGATCGGCGAGCAGGATGTGAGAAGAATGATGAGAGAACAAGGGTTAGATGTGAGAAGGGGTTGCTTATGTGAGAAGAATGAGAGTGATGAAGCCTCTGTTTTTTTTTTTTTTTTGTTTTTTTTTTTTTCAATTTGCTACGCCAAAACAGCGTCGATTTCTTAACAATAGGTCCATCGATATGCTCCCACGCTGTATTGTTGAACTGGTGGGTCAACATCCAAACTCCATCTTTAAAGTTACGCCTATGCTGTATTTCTAGACGAAAAAAAAAATATTCTGTATTTGCTTCACTACTTACAAGTTACACCTATGTTGGTCTTGTACATATTACTCCACTGTAGCGTTTTAATTACTTTAAACAGTAAATTTAAAAATACACACCAAAAAATTATACAATCCAAACTCTACTCTCCTCACCATCAATAAATCAACTTCACTCAAAGGGGCCCGCGCATCTGGAAAAGCCATATATTACCATATAGTAACTCTGCACTGCAGATTATGAAGCTGTAAATGGCTAGAACTATATCACATGCACATCAGACTTTCTTAAGGGATGTAAATCAAGCCTTCCTATGGAAGGTGTGAGTCAGATATGTTAGGGGAAATCAAGTTGGCATGTTTGTTGGCGTATGGAGAAGTGGTCTAACTTTTCAAACAATGAAGGCCTCATTACGGTTAATGAGCACCCATTTTAGAGGGCTTTGGGAGAGAAGTATAAATGTGAGTCAGTCTTGTAAGCTACGTGTACTGTAAAAGTTTGCGGAGGTACCATTTGGTGCTGGAGAAGTCGCAATAATTGTTATAGGACTCATCAAGATGGTGTGCCCAAAACGACGGCGTTTTGGGTTAAGTAAATTAAACTTGATGAGTCATGAAACAATCATTGCAACTTCTAAGTTATAGGACAATAATTGTAATAAGTACAAGACTAGCATCGGTGTAACTTGACTTGATGATAATGATTGTTTAATTAACTTAGAAGTTGCAATAATTGTTATAGGCCTCATCAAGTTTAATTATCTCAAAACGTCGTCGTTTTTTGCGCACCATCTTGACGAGTTCTATAACAATTATTGCAACTTCTCCAGCACCACATGGTACCTCCGCAAACTTTTGCAGTACTTATAGCTCACATGATTGACTCACATTTATACTTCTCTTCCCAAGCCCTCTAAAATAGATGCTCATTTATCATAAAAGGGCCTTCATTGTTTGCAGAGTTGGACCACTTCTCCACACGCCAACAAACATGCTAACTTGGTTTCACCTAACGTGTGTGACTCACACCTTCCATAGGAGGCCTGATTTACATTCCTTAAGAAAGCCTGATTCGCATGTGATATAGGTTTAGTTATGTACAGCTTCATAATCTGCAGTGCAGATTTACTATATAGTAATATATGGTTTTTCCAGATGGAGGGGCGCCTTTGAGTGAAGTTGATCTGTTGATGGTGAGAAGAGTTGAGTTTGGACTGTATAATGTTTTGGTGTGTATTTTTAAATTTGCTGTTTAAAGTAACCGAAGCGCTACAGTGGTGTAATATGTACCAAGCCAGCATAGGTGTAACTCGTAAGTAGTAAAGCAAATACAGAATTTTTTTTTTCACGAAAAATATATCAAAATGTACGTATTGGCTTTTCAAGCAAATCTGTTTCAGGCTGTAGTTGATAATAAGGAGGGGAAAAAATGTAAAATATATAGTGCACATGACTGCTTGATTAATACATATTATAGTACTTACAAATTGAAATATTATTGTACACAACTAAAATTATGTTATATTTATCAAACAAAAACTAAAATTATTTTATAACAATATAAGAGATTGAGAAGTTTTCTGTCACTTCCCTTGCTGTTATAGATGTGGTGGTGGACAAGAGACACCAGCCCCTGCATTTTTTCGGTGTGAGATAATTAAGTGTATTGGGTCAGGGTTTAATTTGTCGGAGTTGTATGAAGGCATTTAGATACACTCCCTATTATGGTATGATAGTACGCTATCGATGTTTAGTATTGAGAATAAAAAGAGTTCGAATCGATCTGTAATTTGTTATGTAGTCGTTAGAACGAAAAGAACTAATTGATTTGATATTTTGGCGATGGCCAAAATGTATCTAAAAGAATTTTTAGATATTCGAGTCAACAAAATTCAAGATACAAAGTCATGACATTAAAGAAGACATCAAATTTGTCAGACTAATCTTCATTAAAAAAAAAAAAAAAGGAAAAAGAAAAAAAATGTAAGTGACGTATGTTAGAGAAAACAAATCAAATCAAATATTAGAAACAAAGAATATTGACTAAAATGATTTCGATGAAAATATTAATAATTTAAATTTATAAAGTATATATTAAAATATGAAAGATATCATCAAATTTTTCATAATATCAAAAATATTTAATAGTACTTATTGATCGTATCAAAATGTAAATGACATAAAAAAAAATTAATATATTGAGTATTGTATCAATATTTACTTCTTTATTTGTACCTAGCATGATATCTATATAAAATAATTTGGTATAATTCATGTATATGATAAATTGTTTTGATTTTACATAGATAGAGGTAATAATTATTGTTGGATGAATTTATAATTCAACAGACTAATGTAGATTATCATATCCATTGATATGTACATCCATCTTTTTGATTGTATGTTTTCAATTTAAAATTCAACTCATATGAAATTCTTTAGCAAATTTCGAAGGAAAAGGAAAAACAAAAAAGGGGACTGACTACTTCTAATAGAAATGTGAGAAAGACAAGCAAACTCCCTCGCGCGCGTGCATCATGCAACTTATACAAATAAGAGCGAAAACTTTTCGGCTGCTCTCTTCCCTCCGGAGTTTTGTAGTGAAGATTGTGTACTTCATAGAATATTGTGTATATATATTTAACACGATGTATGTGAATATATCGGCTGTCAATATAGCTATCTAGCTTCATTTATGGCTTGCTCAAAATTGGAACAAAATTTGAAGTATTATATCGCTTTCAATATTTTCACAAATTTGACCTAAACGTCCCATCAAAAGATCTCACACACCCCAACTCCTCCATGTGATTCCTGTTACATCACCTCGTTCATGCCCTCTCCATTGTACGTACACGAACAAATCTTACAACTGGCATTATTTAAGCTGCCTCCAAGTATTTTAGGAGGAGATTAAAACTAAAATAGTTTGCATACCATTTAAATGAAGCAATAAATTCAGACGTTTTAAATTTGTTCTATAAAATGTAAAGAGTGTTAAATTTATTTGATAATTGATTCCTACCTAATTTAAATAAAATTATAAATTCAAAAAAGATAATTATGATTATTATTATTACGTAGCTTTCATTTATAACTTCATTTATAGCTTGCTCAGAATGGGTACACACTTTTCAGAATTACATCCCTTTCAATATTTTCACAAATTGACCTAAGCGCACCCCAACTCCTCCATGTGATTCCTGTTTACATCACCTCGTTCATGCCCCTCTTAATTGCACATATATAGATGAACAAATTTTACAACTTGCAGATCATGAAAAATTATTATAGCATTCAATTATTTCAAATCCTTCAATTCTAGGATCACTGTATATATCTAGGTCTTAGTGTCGAAATGAAACCATAGTACTTGCAGCAGCTAGCTCTCTGTCCCTTCAGTTCTCTCTTAGAGTTCCTCTGTCCCTTAGTTCTCTCTTCGGGTTGATAACAACATGGAGAATATACCTAGAGTAACCAACTATCCAGCAGGAGAACTCACTTACATAGGATGGTCTTTAGTTCTTTCTCCCCAACTAGATCGCATGCCATTTATGCTTCAAGTCGCTGCACAAACTCTAGGCAATATTCATCTCGGTAGCCAATCAACTAGTTTTGTCTATATTAGACTAGGCTCTGAAGTCCCATCCTCTTAAGCAGTGTGTCAGGTAGTGTAAGGCGTGAATTGTTTTCTTCACGTCCTGGTTATGCTACTGACATCTATACTGAACTCGGGGGACCGCACGGAGCGAGGGCTTGGATAATAAGGTTCGGACCAGCAGAGAGAAGAGAGTATTCTCTTGAGATTCATTCTGATCATCTTGTGGATTACAGGAGGATAATTGGACTCCGCCCAGGACATGCTCTTGAAGCATGGTGTCACTGTGTTAGACGACCCATTGGCCCAGGAGCTGAACAAGTGATCATGTCCATCATTCTCCAAACTACGGTGCCACAACCACCCATTCCTGTTGTTGCTGAACAAACTGTCAGTTTTCTTCATTTATATATTTATACATCCAAGAATTTGTGATGTTGTGTTAGGATTTATTTGTAATGAATATTTTACTTCATTTATGTGTGTTTTGTTCTTCTATTTTAAACTAGGTGGTACGTTCCGGCTCTTCTTCGACCACTAATGAAGGTGGAGGTGACGGTGCCTCGAGCTCCAATGTTGGTGGGAATGCTTGAGAGTTTGCGACGAAAGGTCTGGTTTTAGCTGCATTTTTTTTGGTGTGAGATAATTAACAGTATTGGGTCAGGGTTTAATTTGTCGGAGTGATTGACAAAAGTGATTTTATATGTAAGTATCCCAACTAACATGCTGTGTGTGCAGTGACAACTCCAGTTGTGGATTGGAGTTGTTTTGGACCTAATGATTGACGAGTGACAAATTGATGTACTTCTTGTGGTTTGTGGCAATTTTTTTTTTGAAGAATGGTTTGTGGTAGTTGGGGCCCAAAACTTGTCGGTATGTTCTGGATTATTAGAGCATGTAATTTAATGAATTTTCTTTTATATTTATTTCCAGGATCAAATGCCGGTGGCTCAGTTTGTCCCCATTGTACACTTGGTTATGATTATCATGTTCACAGAAGAATTTCAAACTCTGAAGAATTAGACCAATATAAAAATTTACAAGGTTGTGATTTTAGAACTAGATATAAATTGTACTGTCAAAAAGGTTTATATACACTACTGAAAATTAAGGTTTTTATCTATTTTTGACACAATTTTTTTTAATTATGATCAAATTTCAAGATTACAAATCAAAATATGTATAATTAGATATGTTAACTAACATAATTCATTATATTATTTTAAATCTAAACCAAATTTATACAAACTTAACTGGATTTATCTAACTTAAAACAACTAGATTGTACAAAGCTCAAAAAAAGAAAAAAAAATCTTAATCTCAGTTTTTGAAGGTTTTTCAACAAGGTAACTATTTACAAAGCTTTGTTAATAATAAGATATATTTGTAGACCTAAATCACATTCTATTGGTACCACATGTCCAAAAATGATGTCGTACAATTTTCTTTTGTAGCAATTTGGTTTCCCTTACTAACTTCATTTTGTGTTCATAATTATAATATAAATCACCATTTTGTCAACAATCTTATAAGAAGCAATAAGTTTGGGCTTGAATTTATTTATTATTTTTTAAAAAAAAAAAAGAAAAAGAAAAAGAAAAAACCCTCATAAAAAGTAGACAATCTCTCTCTCTCCCGTTTTTTGAAAGAAAAAGCAGTCGATCTTTCTTCCTGCTTATCATCTGCTCAACCCCAACTGTCCACGCTTTTACTCCCTTATATGTCTTATCAATGGAACTTGAGTGTTTTTTTTTTTTCCTTTTTTTGAGAATGATGGAACCTGTGGTTTATCAATTTACGAACGAATATAAATAATAGGAATAATGGAATATACATTTATTCTTTCAATGTCAGTATATTTGTCTTATAATATTGCTTGCATAAAGGAAAAAGACAAGCCGATCTCTTCTTTATTATTATTATTTTCTACGATAATTAATGGATATGATTGGTTTTGTACATGGGACTCTACGTCTCTCTCTCTCTCTCTTCTGGAGTGAGAATGTGGGCGATAATTGAATTATTAATTACTTATACATCATAAATCAATTGTGTGGACGGCACCTTTAAAATTTCATAACCTTTATCGTTATCTCTCACAATGTTCTTTTTAATAGTATCTTAATATTATGTGTAACTTGAGATTTTTTTATTACCTCTACTTATGCCTCTTAACTTATAAATAGAAGATACATGATATGTATTGTTTATCCCTTCTACAAGTAAAATGAAAGAATAGAAAATTACTTTCCCTATATTTCTCTTATGGTTCCTTATTTGCCCTTTCTATTATTATGCAATATTTTGATATTACACTTATTTTATAACACATTATCAATACGAGTTCTGACAATTTGTTTCAGATCAAGGTGAAATTTGAGTCAAATAGTTTTTAGCGTAATATTTTATGGATTTATATGTTTATTATGATGAATTGTATTCTTTCTATTTGATCTATGCAAATTTTATATCCTTATTATTTCCATGATTATTTACACATTTGATTAGTAATTAATTTTACGTTCTCTCACGAGCCATGCTTTCAATTCTTTATCTTTTTAATCAATTGTTTATTTATATAGTAGATTATATAGATCCTTTTATCAATTATAATTTGGCTATCAATTATTTTATAATGTTGATGAACTTTATTATATGGTGGTTTTTCTTTTGCTGCTAATCAATATATTGATCACACATTGATGTATAATTATAGCACTATTGTTAATATACATTTTATAATCTCTATTATATTTTGTCATTCAATAGTTTTTACCATGTTATATTTGACAAAGCTCGAGTTCATTGCCCTTCATATTTTTGGCAATTATTGTTTGACATGGACTCTTGATGCTAAAATTTACTTGGATGCCATGAATCTTGGAGATACAATAGAAGAGGGAAATAAGGCTTCCTCAAAAGATTGTGCGAAGGCAATGGTATTGCTTCACTATCATTTCCATGAAAGTTTAGGATAAAATGAAATATCTTATGGTAAAAGGTTCATAAGTTCTTTGGAATAATTTGAAAGAAGGTTGAACCATCAAAAGATCATAATACTTTCAAAAACTCACTATAATTGAATGCATTTATGGTTGCAAGATTTTAAAGTGTAAGGGAGTATAATCCTGCAATGTTTAAAATTGCTTCTCAATTAAAATTATGTGAAGAAAGTGTTATGGATGAAGATATGTCAAGGAAAAAAAAAAAACCATAGTCTTTTCATGCCCCTAATGTGCTCCTGTAACAACAATATCAAGAATGGGGTTAAAAAAAAAAAAAAAAAAAAAAAAAAAACCTTAGTCTTTTCAATTTAATGAGGTAGTTTTGAACACAAATCCTACAAGAATAGTGTGCTACTTTTCCCTTTACTAGGAATTTTTTCTATTATGTATCTTTATACAGTGGACATCCAAGAATAAGTGTTATAAATCAATTATGTGGATGCCACCCTTCGGAATTCCATAATTTTCATCATTATCTCTCATTGATGCTCTCCCTAATAGTGTCTTAATATTATGTGTAACTTAAGACTTTTCTATTACCTCTACTAATGGTTTTTAGCCTATAAGTAGAGGATACATGATATGTATTGTTTATCCCTTTTACAAGTAAAATGAAAGAATGGAAAATTACTTTTTCCCTACATTTCTCTTGTGATTCCTTATTTGTTCTTTCTAATATTATGCAATATTTTGATATTGCACTTGTTTTATGACATTATTAAATTTCTCTCCATTTTGTTGTCAGCAATGATTATTACTCTAACCATGGAATTAACATTCGTTTAAACTTGTCCTCCAGCGATTATTACTCTAATCATATATTAGTATTATTCAAAGATGCCCCTATCAATTTGAACTTTAGGCAGCACTTTGTTTATATGGGTGTGATCGTATGAACTAATATAATTTTCTTACCAGTTATTTATACTTAAAAAGTAAATAAAATATAGTTAAATCAAACCATGTACTAATGATAATGGTAACGAGTAAGAGGACATTTCAATAGGGAAAATTTTTCTCTCTCAGTGGGATGGTGTTTTGGATGCTTATGATGAATATAGAGACTAGAGACAAGAGAGAGAAGGAAAAAGAACTGTTGGCATTGACCAACTCAACTGTTGAACTGTTGGCAGAATGTTGGAGATGTTTAACTTGACCTGGCAGTCGGTGGTGGGTTGATTCAAATGGACAGGCCGATCCAGTTTCACATTATATGGGCCCTGCAATCATGCCAGATTACCCACATGTGTGGGCCATTATGACACATTGCCCAACTCATATGACATATCTATGGCCCGTGTAATTTCCAGTTGAGCCCTCGTCATTCCATTCACCATTATTCAATTTTGTTCCAACATGGATTCGATTAGATAAAGTTACCCATCAATAATAATTTTTGGATTGATTATTAAAATAATTATTAAAAAATCTCAAAAGTTGTTATTAATGGATAATCTTACTCAACCAATAAATAAATAAAATCCGACCGACATATTTTCTCAGAAATTGTGGTGATCTCCCAACAATTACATAATGTTTGAAAAAAATAATATCCAAGGCCCATCCTACAACACTGACTTGGCTATTTCATTGCTGACATCACTGACTTCATTTCCCAAATAAAATACATTATTTAAATTTACAATCAACCATAAGTGTCGTCAATTCAAGAGAATCAATATTTTTTTAGGTGCTCATGCTGGTCACCTTCATGTTTCCACACAGTTTTTTATATATGAGAGTGAGTTGAAACTTTGTGAGAGACTTGTATCAATAATCCATCTCTATAGCAACCTTGACCTTATTAGAGAGTGGTCTCAGAACGGGAAAATTCCATCCTGGAGCTGCTATTTTTGCTTTGTTGGTCTTTTTTGGATTCATATTGACGACAGATGCCAGAATTTCTCAGTTCTCAGCCATTCAAGGTAAACATTTATTTTTTCATCTTCAATTTCTCTTTGTTTTCATGAAATTCAGAGATTTGATTATTGATCACTACTCCATCGATTTTGCATGACAGAAAGCCTGGTCCAGCACTGCAGTGCCTGGGAAATTCCTGCGTCCATCTACAGTCCAATGCCTAATCCAATGCATGGAAACACCGGGCACCAAAAACAGTCTGGTGTGGTCGTAGGCGTAACCTGTAACCTGTTTACATATTTTTTGACAATACTGCTATAAAATTCAATAAAACAAAAACATTGTTATGAGATTATGACTTTATTTATTTCTTTTGTTTCTTGTGTGGGAAGCAAAAAGACGATAACGGAAGACTTTAATTCTGCATAACTAGAGTTTTACAGCAGAATTTGTCCAGGTCCTCCTGTTAGGGACACCTTCATAGGAAAGCAGTATAGGAAAAGGAATGCATAAATCTTTTGAATTATTTTCCTTTATTTTTGGAGTCTTGTTTGGTCTTTAGTTTCTTTTATTTTTAATATTTTATTTCCTTATTTTATTAGAGTCTTATTTTGGTAGTTGTTTTAATTCAGGATTTCCTGAATAGGCAACATATAATTTATATCCTTGTTGAAGCTTTTCTCTTGCTATAAGAGAGAGAGTTATGAAATAAAAGAGATTATTGAGAGTTTGCAATAAAAAGGTTAAGAAGAGTTTTTGGGTGATCTCTTAAGAACAAACATCCAGTTTATCTTTAAAAAATAGGTTCTTTTAAGAAAAACAGGAACGTGAACAAAGGGAATCAAGAAGATTTCCCTGTGAATCGACCTGTGACGAGATCCTATTTACGGGACCATAACAATTTGGTATCAGAGCCTGTCGTCATGGGCGATTCTGATCAGTTGGCGCTTAAAGTGCAAGACTTAGACCAGAGGATGATGGAGTCGAACCAAAAGGTGGGCCAAGAGCTGCGTGACTTGCGTGATTCTGTCACAGCCATACAGCGCCTGTTGGAACGGCAGTCTGCCGGCAAGGAAAAACACACTGAACTAGATACTGGCTCCGAAAGTATCAACCACAACCGGTGGGGACAGCCAATGGAACAGCAGATCATGTCACAGGTAGGCCGCTCCGGCAACGCAGTTGTTCCACGGTACTCCAAACTTGAATTTCCTACCTACAATGACACGGAAGATCCGTTAGGATAGTTATACCGCTGCGAACAATTCTTCCTAAACCAACGGACATGCGAGGGAGACAAAGTTGGGTTGGCTGCTTTCCATATGATAGGTGAGGCGCAGTTGTGGTTCTACCGATTTGAACAAGAGGACTCGAACCTAACATGGGAATCGTTCAAGCAATACTGCCTGTTACGATTTGGTCCTCCGTTGAGCAACAATCCTTTAGGTGAGTTGATCAATCTCAAGCAAACAAGTACAGTTGAAGAATATCAACGCCAATTCCAGACCCTCCTCGCTAGGGCTACAACAGTCCGCTCCGACCAGTAGGTAGATATGTTTACTGCCGGGTTAACGGAGGCACTTCGAGTGGATGTCGAGATGTAAAACCCTCCGAATTTGGTGACAGCAATGAATATTGCTAGGGCCTTCGAGCGGAAGATGCAGCTTGGTTGCGGGATAGGAGGGAGATGTTCTTCTTTGTGGACAGCAACTAAAACAGTGGTATCAGCCCCCTCCATTATTTCAGGCAGCGAGCAAAAAAGGGCAGTGGGCACTGCTTCCGATATGTTGAGCGTTGGCAACACACCTTCGCCGTTCATTAAGCGGTTGTCCCGTGCAGACATGGCTGAACGACGTGCAAAGGAATTGTGTTATAATTGTGATGAGTCGTATTCAGCAGGACATAAGTGTAAAAAGCTTTTTTGTCTTATGGTGGAAGACTCATATGATAATTCAGAGCAGCCAGCTATAGTGGATCCTGGTGGGATTTTTCCTTGAAGCAACGTGAGAAAATGCACTCCACTCTCAAGAGTGTTATCCTAAGTTCAAGCTTGAGGACAAGCTTGTTGTCAGGGGGGGAGTAATGTTATGGACACCTTCATAGGAAAGCAGTATAGGAAAAGGAATGCATAAATCTTTTGAATTATTTTCCTTTATTTTTGGAGTCTTGTTTGGTCTTTAGTTTCCTTTATTTTTAATATTTTATTTTCTTATTTTATTAGAGTCTTATTTTGGTAGTTGTTTTAATTCAGGATTTCCTGAATAGGCAACATATAATTTATATCCTTGTTGAAGCTTTTCTCTTGCTATAAGAGAGAGAGTTATGAAATAAAAGAGATTATTGAGAGTTTGCAATAAAAAGGTTAAGGAGAGTTTTTGAGTGATCTCTTAAGAACAAACACCCAGTTTATCTTTCAAAAATAGGTTCTTCTAAGAAAAACAGGAACGTGAACAAAAGGAATCAAGAAAATTTCCCTGTCAATCGACTTGTGACGAGATCCTATTTGCGGGACCATAACACCTCCCTTCCTCTATTACTTACATTATACAGCCTGAAGATATACAGAATTATATTGAAAAGACAGCCTAAGGAAAAGCGGAAACAGACTAGATAATCTTAAAACAAAACAAAAGGAAGGTTACCTTTAAGTTAAGGATGAAACTGAAAAAGATGAAATCCAGATGATGGTTCCGCTTGGAATTAAGGCGTCCTTGATCACTGTGACGATTCCACTCTTGATGAAATATCCATCCGTTTCTCGTGCTGCTTCCTGCATGTTGTCACTGTTAGTGATCTGAAATCGCAAGATTCCATCTTAAGAAGCTTTAGAGGGCGCTAACATGTACATTGTGGCTTAGAAAGAATTTGACCACCAACGGAATCTTTGAAAAGAACCTAGTTTGATCAAATCTGTTGCTGGAAATGAAATATGAAGGTGGTTGTGCGTTAATCATTTAGCAAAACTACTTTGGTTTTATGAGGAGGCAAACTAAAATAACATAATAACTACTTAGCAGTTTCAGCGATAAAATCAAACCAGAAAGGAAAAAAGTAAAGTGAAATAGAAATATAACCTTCACATTCTTCCCGATTCTCGCATTTTTGTCAATTATAGCTCTCTTGATGTGAGAATTCTTGCCAATCCAATCGGAATACTGCCCTTTGCAGTGAGAAACCTTCTGGCGGCATCCATCTAGAGCGAGAGAATAAACAAACAAGTGATTTTACAAAATGCAAGTAACATTGTCACACAAGCCAATTCAACTACCAATTTTATTATTATTATTATTTGTAACATGCAGTGCATAAGATTTCAGAGTAAAACTACACATCTCAATAGAAAATGGATTACTGACAGATCATTAATAGTTAGGGCACATTACCTCATAATAATCCGCTCCGATCAGTGAAGTATCCTCTATGATCGCACCTTCTAATATGCAAGACCGAAGCCTAACAACAGAATGGTCGATTTTGCAATTCTGCATAAGGAAAAATAAGGTTAAGAAGCTTTGGCTCTATGGATTATCTACACCATAGTTGAACGCATGACTCAGTACAACGTAAAATTTGTTTGTGATTGAATACATTAGCATACTAGGGTGCAATAGAGCAATAATAATACTCATAGGTAAACATACCTTAGCAGATCACTTACGCAACCTTCAGAGAATTTACCTTAAATCACACAACCTTCACCAATGACACTGTCCGTAACATCAGCATCAAGCATCTTTAGATGGAGGCAAATATCGAGGTCGGGCACAGATTGGAGATGAACGATCGCAGAAGCTGCACAAAGACAAATAAGATATTTATAGAACTAATAGAAGTAGAACAATAGTAACACAAGCTAGTAGCATTACAGCAGATTGAAGATTTTAATCTAACTACCAGGAATCCAGTATTGCGTTTTGGTGATCCCCAGATTTGCATTGTAGAAAGCCTCTATTGTACCAATGTCTTCCCAATAGCCGTCATACAAATACGCTTGCACCTGCAATCAGATGGCAAATAAATATCTTGAAACTACAGAACAAGAGAAATGCGACAGCAGAGAAACACAATTCTCAAATGTAAAAATATACTTACTCTCATGCCAATGGAAGTTGCGCAATGAAAGGCATCTCTTTTGCTCTCTCATCATCAAGACCAAAAACGGTAGTGTCAACCTGCATATTGCATTGCAAGAGCATATCAAACTGATAAATCAAAATGGAAGAAGAATAGTTAATTTATAATAAAATAATTAAAAAAAAAAGATAAATCGATTTTAACTTCATAGCTTTCAGTGGCTCTCCTTTCAGTTTCTCAGCAAATTCTATAATGCGTCCTTCTTCATCAATCTTCATCAAACCAAAAGTGGTAGCACGTGTTTCATCCATCGGCAGTGGAGCGACAGTGATATCCGTGTTAGTTTCTCTGTGTGCTTGAATAAATCTCTCATAGTTCTTTCAATACAAATGATCCCCAGTAAGCACAAGAAATTCCAGAATATTGTGGTCCTCAAACAGCCACAAATATTGCCTCACTGCATGCACTGTGCCCTGCAAAAACATTGAATACAACTTCCCTGAGCACCATAGCTAAAAACGCGAGATCACCATGAACTGCAGGTTTCCTGCTACACATGCAACATCCATAGAACCCAAAACTATGAAGAAGCATACGATTATCAAATTAAGTTCCAAAACATGTTCCAGAACAACTACACAGTTAATACGGAAAACATTAAAACCAGAGAGCATCACTACCTGGAACCAATGGGGATTCTCTGGACTCTGCTGAGCAGCAAGGACTTCAACAAATCCTTCATTCTGATAAACCCCCATGTTGCTAGCATACGCCCTGGACAAATGTAAGCAGAATTGAACTGCATGAGCACGTAGATCTATGAAATGTTACTATTCAAGCAATTGCTCACAGGAATATCGATCAGCCTGTAATTGGCTCCCAATGGAACTGCAGGCTTCGCTCTCTCCTTGGTCAAAGGATACGGCCTGGTCCCAGCTCCAGCTCCACCTGCAAGTATAATCCCCAACACACTCTACCAAAACAACCAAAAAAAATTCAATCCTTCACATCCTCACCATATATCAACTAAAATGTCAAATTCAAACACAAAAAATAAGGAGAAAAATATATATATATATATACACATCCTAATCTTTTCACATCCTCAATAAATTCAAGCCACATATATCAACTAAAATCTCACTTTCTACAATTTTAAATACCATAAATACAAAAACATAAACACATCCTCACTAAATTCAACCTACATATATCAACTAAAATGTCAAAATACCAAAACTTGAAAGACTAGAAATAACAAAAAATAAATAAAAAATCCAATCAAGTATTGAAGAAAAATATCATTTGCGACCTACTAGAGTGTCAATGATAGTGAAGATCAAAACACAGTATCCAATCAAGTATTGAATTTATCATATAATGACTCTTCTGAGCACAACTTCTAGAAAAAATAAAGCAATAATTACGCAATCATCATATCAGCAGGTAAAAGTATCAGATATTGCAAACATTATAAAATCACATACAATTTCTGATCTATTATAATTAAAAAAAGGAAAAAAAACCAACCTTGATGGGAACAGTGGCAGGACCAGGCGCTAAGAAAAATGTCCAGTGACCAGATAAAGGCTTTACAAAAGGCAAGCCTTCGGTCCAATATGCAGCAGAATCAAGTGCTGCTTGAACAGCATTATTTTATCATCCCAAACAGCAGCTTTGGAGACCGCAAGATCAACTTGATTGCGTTGATACATGCAACACACAATGTGAAACTGGAGTAATCATGAATGTCAATCGAAATAGAAATTGTTGGTAAGTGAAATGACCTTCAACAGAGTCATGGCAACGAAGAGTAGTTCGTGATGGCGGAGGTCATAATAATTATACTTCTCAAAAATTATAACAATAAAATCTCAATAATTATTTTAATATTAAGTGGACAAATAAATTTTATTCAATACACTATGTAAATTTAATTTATTAAAATATTAAATATTCTTGAAATCGATTGCATCAACAATAATCATCTGATAAAAATATATAATTTTTTATTTCAAAAAAGAATATATATATAGATATAATTTTTAAAGATATATAAAAATATTTTGAAAAACTACTAATCACTTACCCATGCATTCAATGAAACCTTTTCTATTTTCTAAAGCTCAGACTCTTCTTCTGAATATTAATTTCAAATACTAAATTCTTTTTAATTATATAAATTAATTACAAATGTGGAGAATGAATCAAAATCATTATATAAAGTTTGTTGTGAAAGGGTAGACTTTAAATTAATTTTTGTTATTTTTATTGAAATAACAAAAACATTTTAGTCAATATTTCAAAAAAAAAAAAATCATTTTAATCAATATTCATTGTTTCCAATATTTGTTTGATTTGTTGTCTCTAACACACTTCATTTATGTTTTCTTTTAAGTAAAATTGGTTCGATAAATTTGATGTCTTCTTTAATGTTATAACCTTATATCTTGAATTTAGTTGACTCGAGTATAGTGTTGTAGAATTTGATCAACTCGATCGAGTTCTCGGCGAGTACTCTCGGATCAGTATTCCGTCAATCCAAGAACTCCTAAATCGAGGGTTCAACTTACCTTCGGTGAGTACACACTGAGTTGATCAACTCGGGGTGGAAAAGGAGTGGCAATTTCTAGTAGTGGAGGAGGAGGAGAAGTGGCAGTTTCTAATGGCGTAAAAAGAGACTAGGGTAGTGGTAAAGCTTGAAGTCAAGTGACAATCTAAGAACTTAAACCATCAACCGACAATTTGGGTAACCCAGATCATCGATGATTTGAGTTTTTAGATCGTGATTATAATTCTAGAGATGGTGCCGATCATTGACTCTAGAGACATTTTTTTTTTTCATAGTTTTTATTAGAATTATTCTACATTGTTGATAGAGATCCATCAATGGTGCAAATTTAACAATATTTTTATTTGAAATTTTTTCTTTTTCTTTTCTTTTTTTTTTTTCCTTTTTTTTTAATCCACACTGATAAATCTTCATCAACGGTGGAGATCAACAAATTTTTTTTTCTTTTTTTATTTTTAAATATAAATAATTCAAAAGTGAGAGGGTAAAATGGTACTTTTAGCTTGTTTACAAACTATCAAGGGTAAAAAGTCCTTTCATAATTTTCGTCATCGTCAAACATTAAAAATCTAGTCAAAGAGACCAAATTGATGGGTTTATGAAATTTTTGGGGTCATGAAAGCTATTAATGCAAATGGATTTAAAAAACTAATAAATTGCAAAAAATTAGTATCCAAAATGAAGCTTCTCCTTTAAAAAATCCAATATCATTTTTTAATAAAACTATTAAAACAATAAACAGTTTGCAATACATACACCCAAAGTTACTAATCACTTTCCCTTGCATACGATGAAGTTTCTGATGGATGGTGACTCACTTTTAAAAATTTTTGTTTTTTAAATTATTTTTTAACATTTAACTTTCTTTTTTATTTTTTGTTTCAAAATTTATTTAAAAAAATAAAAGTAAAGATAAGATCAAAAGTCAAAGTAAAACTATTAAAGTTGACTAACTTAGAATAATGAGGGATAACCAAATTATAATAAACCACTAAAATTTAGTGAGCCTAAAAATTGGTTTTAACTGGATAGTTAACTTATAATTTGTTTTTATAATTATTATATTTTAAATATATATAATAAATAAATTACAATTAGCTACTTAGTTTAAATTTATTTATAGATAGAGTCAACTTTATATGTTTATTATAGTTTAACTATCTGCCATTAACTCAAGTCCATTAGTTTTGACGGGTAACGATATCAAAGTGTGGAAAAAACAGAAACACTTATAATCTTATTTTTATTTTTTATTTTAAAATAATTTTAAAAAATAAAATAAAAAAATTACATAAAAAAACGGAGATCCTATTAGATCTTCATTGTTGGAACCCATTTTTCTTCTTTTATCATCGACAACTTTGCATCATTATTCGACAACATCCTTTTTCCTTCTTCTTCTTCTATCACACATCCACATCGGCATCAACAAAATCATGAATAATAATATTTCAAAAAATAAAATCATCAATAATAAATCCAAAATCTCCACTGTCAAATACAATCAAAACCCTAAAGCTACCACTTTATGTTTGGCGGCCAAGAAAATCGAGAGAAATTAAAACCTAATGTTAGAAAATCAGAAGCACCCACTTGACACCACCTCTCAATCCTAGCAAAGGCCTTCAAAAATCGCAAAAATCGAAGATCATCAAAATGAAAACAAAGAAATAACATACAAACAAGACCAAGCACAAGAACTAGGACGAGTCTCCAAACCTGACCAGAGCAAAATCGAAAGACAACATTAACGTCGATGGTGGTAGCAGCGGAGACAATAGAGAAAATCATGAACTTTAATTAGTGCCCATACACTCAGATCCGGAAGTTTCAGTAGCGAAGACAGTCATCAACGATGAAGACCAACTAGTCTCCATTGCCGAAGAACAGTTGGTCTCTATCATTGGAAACCTTAGTCCTCGGCGATGGAGATGAACGATGGAGACCTATTCGTCTCCATCACAAATGCAATTTATTTTTTAATTTATTTTTTAATTTTTGGCTTTTTTAATTAAATTAAAAAAATATTATAACTAACTTAAATTTATAAAAAATATAACATTGACTTTAAATTTGATTTGAAGGGTATTTTAGTTTTTTTGTACATCATGAGAATTTAACAGTGGTTAGAGATGTTTGTGTTGAGTTTTTAGAACTTCAAGGGCGATTTGTGCGAGTTACCCAATCATTGTGATTTTTGTGCAATTTCGCCAAATTTCAGAGCTTTGTGCAATTTGCCCTGCATTTAACACACACAACTGACGAGACAAGCCCTTTTCAACGCCACTTCACCTCCAAGCCCTCGCCTCCCTCTATCCTGCCGTTCCGCCTCCACAGTTCCTCCGCCGCAGTCGACACAGTCACCGCCGTCAGCTCTCATCCCCAGCACCACTCGGGTGTTCTCACGCTGTCGCTGCCTCTCCGATCCTCAACACCAGCCTTGGTTTCTCCCCTGGCTTCGCCACCACCCCTACTCTCTGCAAAACGCTTACAAGTATTTAAAGATAATGACCTCAGCGTCTTCATCTGGGAGTGCTTCTGGGGCAGCTAATGCAGTGAGTGTTTGGTTTCTTGAAATGGATTCTTTTGTTTTGTGTAATTTGTTTGGTTGTGGTATTGTAGATCTAGTTGGATTTTAATTGGAATTTTGTGAGTTACGGTGTTTGTAGATCTAATTTGATTGGATTTTGATTGAATTTGTTTGGTGGTGTTTGATTGGAAAACCGACCGAACCGACAACCGAAGAAAGTCGGTTTGGGTCAAAACCGACCCGACCCGTGCCATCCCCAACCTAAACACAATATATTGGTTCTTTATGGTAACTTGTGTGTTTGATTCATGGAATGGAATTCAGGGCATTGGAAGTTTGAAGCGTCGATTAGAGAATCTGTTTTATGCATCCCTTCAAGCTGCCTTCCCTCATCAGCCTGATATTGAGCCTTTGGTTGCTCCTTCTACTACGAAATTTGGGGATTACCAGTGGTTGGTATCTTATGACTTCACCTTTTTTAAATCGAAAATTTTCATATTTGGTTGCTCATTACAATCGTTGTTTGTTTGTTGCAGTAACAATGCATTTGGCCTCAAACTCTCTGGTACCCCATATGCCAACACTCGTTCTGCTGCTCAGGCCATCATCACTAATCTTCCTCCATCCGAAATTATAGAATCTTGCTCTATTGGCGGACCTGGTTTCGTCAATGTCAAGTTATCAAACTCTTGGATGGCTAAGGTTGTTGCTTATTCCTTTACTCCTGTATTTCTTTTATTATAACTTGTTGCTTTAATTTGCCATTTTGATGATACAGACCCTTCAGAATATGCTAATTCACGGTATTGAAACTTGGGCACCGACCCTTCCTGTCAGAAGGGTTGTGGTTGACTTTTCGTCCCCCAACATTGCAAAAGAGATGCATGTCGGACACTTGAGATCTACCATTATTGGAGATTCTATATCCCGGATTCTCGAGTTTTCTAATGTTCAAGTTCTTCGCCGCAATCACATTGGTGATTGGGGTACTCAGGTGTGTCCATCTTATCATATTGCTTGACTCAACTTCTTTCTTGAGAGCTTAATAATGAGTTTGTACACATTCAGCAGTTTGGTATGTTGATTGAGTACCTCTTCGAGAAGTTTCCCAATGTTGAAGATGTTAATGAAACAGCCATTGGTGATCTACAGGTCAGAGATATTTTCCGAATTCAATTTCTGCACTTAACTTCAATTTGTTGGTTGCTGTGTTCTTTTTGTTTTAACCGCATCATTTCATACTCTGCTCTGCCTGTCACATTGATTTCAATTTTCATAATGTTTCAATGTCATTTAGGAATGTCAGATTCCTATAAAAAAAAAAAATTAGGAATGTTAGATAATATCTTCAGTGTAGTCGTTCTATGATTATTTCTAACTTTTTTAAGTACATTTTGTTGTTAGACCTTCTATAAGGAGTCCAAGAAGAGATTTGAGTCTGATGCTGCATTTAAGGCAAGGGCAAAGAAAGCGGTGGTTAGCCTACAGGTGAATTGTTTGTCCTCATAATTAAAATACGCATGTCAGTTTGATCTATGTGCTTGCACAAGACCGCTGGAAGGTTTAGGTAGTTCTTTTACTTTTATTTGTTTTTCTCCGAATCGTCTCTAAATTTTCCTTTCTGATATTTAACATCATCACAGGGCGGTGAATCCAAGTATCAACAGGCATGGACACAGATCTGTGAAATTAGTCGGAAAGAGTTCCATAAGATCTATGAACGCCTTGGAGTTCATTTGGAGGAGAAGGTATGCTTTTAGCTGCCATTGTAGTTAGTTACCAAGGGCGTTAGGTTTTTTACGGGTAGGTAGTTGGACCAGTAGATAATTACATGTTTCCTTTCTGTCTTCATTTTTAATGTGCACATATAAAGGAAATTTTTGATTTACAATTGTTTTAGTTGAAATTCCATGTTATCATATGATTCGAGTTTACCATTTTCTAAAACATCTTGCTTTCTCTTAATCCTCCCTTGCTTGGCTTGATACTCATTGGATTTTTCTTATAAGCTTTGGTCTATCTGCATGTAATTGCCTAATTGGAATTGGTTGCCCATGATACATAAATCTGCAACCTTTTCAATAATATAATAATATAGAAATGACTTTTGCATGTTTAATTGATGATAATAACATTAAGAGCGGTAGCAAAGTCTAACATTACTTACTGACATGTATATAACCTGATGGGCTTGGGTTTTGAAGGACCATAGTTATCATTTTGTAACAGGATCCATTATTTGAACATATATGATAATGTTGAATTACGATTATGCATGATCAATACTTGATTATCACTTGATGTGTCGGAATGTGCAGGTATAAGATAGTTTGCATTGAATGCATGCAAGTTAGATTCATTTGCGTTGTTGGTTTTATATTTACTACATAGATCCCTATTAATATTGATGGTGTAATTTTTTACCAAACGTTCAACAACCAATCCTCAATATACTTATTTTTATTTTTATGAATTTTATATGTTTCTTGACAGGGGGAAAGTTTTTATAATCCATATATTCCTAACGTCATCGAGGAACTGACTAACCAAGGGTTAGTCAAAGTGAGTGAAGATGCTCGCGTGATCTTCATTGAAGGGTTTAAAATACCCCTAATTGTTGTGAAGAAAGATGGTGGCTACAACTATGCGTCAACTGATCTTGCTGCTCTTTGGTTAGTTTTTCATTTTTTTAATAAGTAAATAAATAAATCAATTAACATTCTGTTTTGGAATTAGTCATTTCAGAGCTGATGAAAACTGGTTAAGATTATGATCCTAAAATTTTACATGCAATAATCTTTTATTGAAGCTTATAGCAGTTGTTCTACTTAGTTGGAGAGAAATATCTTGAAAGCTAAGCACCGGTGGATGTCACAAAAGTTATTACTTTTTGAAAGTTAGATTAAAATAAGAGCTGCTTCATACAAGATAATTAAATTGTGGCTTTACTATTTTATTTATATCGATTGTTTTCTTCACATGCCATGTGCCTATGGTCAACAGTCAACTATGTTTGACTATGGTCTCTGGAATGGAATTTTCTTTAGAATTTTCTCAAGAATTAATGGAAAGTTTGGTGGAGGAGTTGCCTGACTTACTTGTAGGTTTTGCTAATTTATCTAATAGCCTGACATGTCTAGAGTTTAATGAATCTCTACCATGTAGACATTTTTTAGAGTTACTGGTTTTCAGCTCCCTTGAGTGTTTTTAATGTTTGCCACTCTAGGCCTTTGGGGTTGTTGGGCAAATATTTCACATGGCAATCACACTTACATTGTTTAATTAATATTCATCTGGTTGCATCTCTTTGTTTAACAGTGAGGAGTAATAAACCTTTCAGTATTGATTTTGTTTCTTGAATGCATAGGTATCGCCTTAGCGAAGAGAAAGCTGACTGGATTATTTATGTTACTGATGTTGGTCAGCAACAACACTTTGCTATGGTGTTCAGTGTATGAATCTGAAACCCTTAAGTCTTTATTTAGTTTGTGCGATACCAATTTTCATTTTACTGTTAAGTTTAATTCTTATTTTTATCTTGCTCTTTTTTTTCATGTTAATGCACCAAAATCTGTTAGTTGAACTAGATACTCAGATGCTATGTCTTTTAAGTGGTGAAATGGCGGTAATGGCATTTTGCAGGTGAATTAAGAAAGTTAGGCATACTTTTAATTTTACATTTCAGGTTGCCAAACGTGCTGGTTGGCTTCCAGACGGCGCTGATACATACCCCAAAGCTAGCCATGTTGGTTTTGGTCTTGTTCTTGGAAAAGATGGGAAACGATTTCGGACTAGAAGCAGTGAAGTTGTTCGATTAGTTGATTTGCTTGATGAAGCCAAGATTCGCATGCTTGAGATAGCATGCTTGAGATAGCCAAGAAAAAACAAGAAGAACGTGTGAAGCGAGGTATGATATTTGATGATTCGATTGTAATTGATAGAGGTTTAGACTATCATTTTTTCTGAAAAAGTTTTACAGCCTTGGTATACCTTCCTGAATTTGAAAGTGAAGATATTTCTTTGTATGCTCATCAGCTGTTGGCATACACTGGACTGATGAAGAGCTTGAGCACATTGCCGAGAGAGTGGGTTATGCTGCCATTAAGTAAGCTGAATCTATACTCTATGCTTATTGGCTTATTGGCTGTCATCTAAAATTGTAAAATAGTGTTGCAATTGAAGATGAGATCTTGAGAACACTGAATCAAACTAATACTGCTTTTTTTTTAATTTTTTTGGTACAAATGTTTTTTTCATTAGGATGAGCGTGCCTTTCCGTTTGACTATCAATCCTTGTCTTGGCAGGTATGCTGACCTGAAGAACAACAGATTGACCAATTACACATTTAGTTTCGAACAGATGCTTCAAGACAAGGTGCATTTACTATTTGTCACTGTTTGACTGTATCAGATTGTAACTGAATATTATTTTTGTGTGATATTAGCTTTATGGTTGCGTAAGAATCTAATTAGTGTTACATATTTTGTTTTTGATTATATGTTGAATTGTTAACCTTTTACAATTTATGAGCAGGGCAATACTGCTGTTTTTCTTTTGTATGCTTATGCACGCATCTGTGCAATCATCGTGAAATCTGAAAAAACGTATGGGAGTTGAAGACAGTAAGTTCCACTTTGAACAAATAGTTTTGGTTATTGTAGTGATCGTTTAACCTTTTTCATACATTTGGCAATTTGACATATGCGTACTGGTGGTACTCTCATTTTTACTTCAATTATCATTGTTATGGTAATCATGGGTTACCTTGAGCTAGATGCTGGTGGAGTTATTAATTTGTTATTTTACTTGAAAATATGAGGTTCCTTTAATGTGTCCGTTAAGAGAGTTTGATCTTACAGAGAAAAACATTGGCTTTGTTTGATTTTTTTTTTTTTTTTCTTTTCAAAAGAGGCTTCGTTTGATTCTTTTTAAGAAAATAAGGGGTAAAAGCTAAATTGGTCTGCTTTGGTTTTTGCATGACTGCCTACCTACATGACACCCCAAGCCTAAAGAATCTTAGCTTATGGCTTACTTAATTATGTGGGAGCTCGTGGTTTTTAAAATCTCAAAAGTTTCTGATCTCTTGAATTTTGTTTATGTAGCATATTGATCGATCTATTGTTAAGAAAGAGATGACATTTCGACAATTGTTCTTATACGTTTATTACACAGGGGGTCACTAGTGTTGGATCATGTGGATGAATGCATGTTAGGGCTTCATTTAATAAGATTGTTCTTCTATGTTTGTTACAGACTGGGCCACTAGTGTTGGACCATGTGGATGAGCGCAGGTTAGGGCTTCATTTACTAAGATTTTCTGAGGTAATATATTCTTGCCTCACATCTTGATCTTGACTAGATTGATAGTTAATTAGTTATCGTGTAAAATGTGTTGTAACAAAATAGGTCTGTTTGACTTATCAGGTTGTGGAGGAGGCTTGTTCAAACCTGCTGCCGAGTGTGTTGTGCGACTATCTTTACAATTTGTCAGAAAAATTCACGAATTTTTATAACAGTTGTCAGGTATGGTTTATAAATAATGATGAAATCTTAAAAGTTTTGTGCCATCACGGAAGAGAAAATAACTATCAAAATTTATGATTTCAGAAGATATTGAGACTAAACTGGGAAACTGAAAAAGGTTATAGATTGAGATATGTCAAAGACATAGGCTACTCCTCTGTTGTTTTATTAAGATTGCTACTAGATAGAGGGTTAATGAATTTTTATTATGTATTAAGTTATTGTGATGTAACTTGGCTTCCTGTAGGTTGTTGGGTCAGCAGAGGAAACCAGCAGGCTTTTACTCTGTGAAGCAACGGCGACAGTTATGAAGAAATGCTTTTATCTCCTCGGAATTTCACCACTTGACAAGTTATGATATGAGATTTATTTTCGTGCTTGTGATTATATTCCAAGTGCTTCAACAAAGAACAGATATCTGTATTAATTTAATGCTGGAGGTTGTTTTAGAGAATTGTATTTGTTGCAAAGCTTTTTGAAGATTGCATACTTTCTCCAATCCCATGTTTCAACCAAACAAGAGATTGGATTGGGTTTTATCCAAACTCAGTCCAATCCTACGAAACAAACACATGTCAAAGCCCACTGGACACGGAAACAAGGCTTTCGCCTTCCAATCCCTTGACCCCTAGGGGGACGTTCTCTGGTCCTGCTCTTCCGAGTTGAGAACTCTGGTTCCATCCCCAAGAAAGAAGGCTCGTTGTACCTCCTGTGGCATCCGATGATGGTACTTGACAGATCGTCAATGAATGGCCAAGGCCTGACGCTATAGACATGGGATGGACGTTTATGTCAACTGGAAACATTCCCATGTCTTGCTTCGCTCTGCCCAACTGCTACCACAGCTTAAGAGGACACTATTACCCGAAATGGAATGATCAAAATCACCACGCTTTCAAACATCTACATGAAGCACATGAATTCGAATAGCTATTACTTACCACGAAGAACCAAGGAATGATCGAGCCCACATGCAATATCAGCTACTTCCACATCATTTAGTTCTTCTAGCAGCAAAAGCTCCCAGATTATAGGCGTATCTTTCTCCTTCGCCGTACCTTCTAAAACCAGCTTCTTAGCAGCTTCAATTGTCAAACTCGAAAGTTCTCGGTTTCGTTCAGATGCATCCATGTGTAATTAAACTAAATAAATTATAGTTTCAAAAATAAATTAAATTTACTTGGTTAAAATTAACTTACAAATTGAAGCCAATTAATGTGCATTAGTAGTAAGGTGTGTGTGAGCCATGAGTACAGACACCAATAGTCTTATCAAGTTTTGGCTGTTTTGCTAACTTCTAGTTAGACTTGCGAATTTTTTCCTTCCCTTTGTATAATTAGGATTGGCCAGTTGATCATTCACTCCATTGTTTGTCCTAAAAGAGCCATGTATGTGCACCGAGGACATGGACAGGTCAAGTCTAGTCGTAAACTAGAGACATCAATCAGTCCATTGATCATTCACTCCATTGTTTGTTCGAAAAGAGCCATGTTTGTGCACCGAGGATATGGACAGGTCAAGTCCAGTCGTAAGCTAGAAAAGAGACGGGACATCGAGAAGACTCGTGTAGTGAGAACAAAAGCATACAACTTTCGATTTTTAGCTCACTAGAGCAAATCAACAATTTTCTTCCTCCAAGCAACCTTTGATTCCTTCCATTTGAAGTGCTAAAGCTATTACAATCAACATGGAGAATTTAGTGAAGAACCTCTCCATATTGCAATAAAAACCCTGTCAATCTATAGCTTCACTACTCTGCTCTGTTTAAAGAAGTATGTATGTAATCTACAGCCCACTCATCAGCTTTTTTATCTTGATTATGACGGCTTCTGGTTCTTCATTCCCCTTTTTTTGGTCAAATCTTTCATCTGCTTTCTATTTCTATGTTTATTTAGTGGTATTTAAGTTGTTTCCTATCAATACTTTTCTTTCTTAATTTTTTCCTACCAATACTATATTTATTTTATATAAATTTTAATTTTAATTTTTAACTTGGTCTCTCATGTAACAATCTTGGCTGTAGCCCTGGTTGGAAGAGAGGATATAAATTGAAACTCATAATATTATAGATGTGGTTGAGGAGCTTATTTTTGCACAACCTCAACTTCGTTTCCTCATTAAAATGTAAGAACTTTTTAAAAAAATAAACCTATCATATTATGTTAAAAATATTCTAAATAATTAATATAATAGTCCTCCACATCACTATCAGTTGCTTGTTCATTGAGATCATGAGATACAAGTCTACATTTGGCACATTGAATTGCATTAATTCCACTATTTAATTTTATAATATTCAATTTGATTGTGTGTAGACTAAATTATTCTAATAAGATTAGGTATTCATTGATATTTCATATTAAATTGTATTAAGTTTTAAAATATTTGGATGTGATATTTATTTTCAAATAATTTTTAAAATAAAAAATTATTATAATCTTAGAATTAAAATTGAGAATAATTCTCTGCTTTCTTAGAAACCATTAATTCATGTCATCCATTTCCAACAAGTCTCATCATAGTGGTTGTAATTACTGATCCAAAAACTTACCGATTTTAGGGGCTCGTGACAAATTTCAGATGCAGGAAATGAACAAACGGAGTTTCTTCTTTCTCTCTCTATCTTCTGCCTCTCTCTTTAGGAAGTGAACAAAATGGTTGATGAAAGAGAAACTATCCACACTTGAATGAAATTAATGGGCGAGCGTTTTGAATTTCAAACAACGCAAAAGACGAAGTTAGTGGGACACGCATCATCAATTCACTGCGCAAGTCAGCTAAAGAGACGTGAATGTGAATGATGCACTCAAATGCTGCCATTGCATTTAATGAAATATCATCTCAATCCAGACGAGACAAATGATCGGCTGAAAAATATAGTCAATTGACGAGCGAACTTAAACTTTTGGTCGACACATAGGCATGCAAAGCTAATCTTTGATGCTTTATCAATAACGTGTCGTCGATCAAATCACTGCGATTGAACAATGTGGCTATTGCACTTCCATTCCTTTGATCAACCTAGTCGAATGGAGAAATGAGGGGACGAATTGTAGTGGCACATATCTAAGCCTAATAACCATAAGCCCACGAGCCAATCAAAAGTTGGCCCAATGTGTCGGTCGACACTAGTTTATAGCCCAATTTGTTGATCAACACCATGTTATATTTCCTCATATGGAGTGGTTGATGAATCAAATAACACATTTGATTCAACTTAGAGTAAATATGTCCTCAGTAGAATGATTCATTGGTTCGATCGACCATTTCTAGTAGGATTATTAACTATTCTTACAAGTCGGTCGATATAACATTGACTTAAGGTTCATAATCCGATTCAAATTCTTCTATCTTGAGTCCAATTGCACTAGGACTCAACCATCAACGAGATAAGGTACAATCCGGCTAGGATTAACCTTTATTTTCTCCGATAATTTAGGGATGACTATAACCATCCTCAATTCTACTCAAACTTGGACTCCTAAGTCTACTGAAACTAGTCTTCTTCAGCTTAGTAAGATAACATGCCTATAACCTCACACCTTTAGATCTCACATACATTATCACGCTGCCAAATTGTCATCAGACACTTCTAAGATCCAACTCCGACCATCTTTCATGAAGAAATCCTCACGATATTGTCAATATCATCCTCCAACACATTCCTTCCTCTGACAAGCTTTACCGAATTTACCTAACATTCTCAATCACTTGGTGTGATTTAGTGTTGGACCATCACCATCTCGGATCATTTTTAACGCTTTTCAAGCCAACAACCTTAATCCACCTCGCTGCTATTACCTTCTTCTTACACTGCCTCACAGCCTAGCCGTTCAATCTATACTGTTTGATAGTATAGATTAACCTTATTTTCCGTCCTAACGCAACTAGGACGACACTCGTTTACTGCTTTCTATTACATTTTATGTTCAAAGTACTAACTTGAGTGTCGAAGGGTCTTTAGTTGGCACCACACCGATGTTAAGATTATTTGTATTATTTTTTGTTTGGTTTGTGCAGGACACAGGTTGTTAAGTCTTGTAAAGTCGACCGACGAGGCTCGCTTTCAGTCGACATACTGTAGTTTCACCCCATTACACTCACGAGTTGAGTTTTTTAACATCCTTATTTAGATATATAAGTTCAACTTTGTCAAAGTGGATGCCTGTCAAATTCAAGTACAAACAAAAGTGAATTGACTCCCAAAAATTAATTATTTATCCTTAAAGTTAAGGGACTGTCCTTAACTTTAAGTTAAACACCCTCGTCAAGTTATATAAAAATGAAATAAAATCAAGAATTGTTTTGTAATTTGGTGTGAAACAGCTGAAATAATGATGGAGAAATACATTAGATGGCTTCCACGGTTGCAAGAGAAAGCAGCAATGTGAAAAATAAGAAAAGGAACCAAGCTTAACAAAAGTGATAGCAAAGCAAAAGTAATTTAGTTTTTGACCAAGGTGGAGGAGGGACTACACAAGACCCGTAGCTTTTATCAATAATTGGTTCCATATCATTATTTAGTTCAATTATAATTATTTCAGTATAACCCATGATTAATGTAGTATCATTAAGATTTAAGGACATAATTATCTAATAAAAAAAAATAAAAGGCACTACAAGAAAAAGTATCTTTTATAAGCTTTAAAAAATGTTGCAAAAACCCTTTTACGACATTTATAAAAATGTCCTAACGAATGATGCAGTAAAAGATTGACCTTTTTCAATGCTTTCCACTAAATGTCGTAAAAAAATCATACTTACGAGAACTAAAAAATACCGCTTATGTTTAATACAATTTTATATTTTTATATAATATATATTTATATTTATAATACAAATTGACATATATATTCGTTTATATCTATATATATATATCATTTGAAATAAAATAATGCAAATACTATGACAAACCAATCAACATAAGAAAATTGATTACTTTTCATCTTCTAATTTAACTTCTCCAATGTATTCAAGAATAATGTCAATGTACACCACTTGGGATTTTAAATATATAGAACACAACAAAAATATAACCACTCAAATGGTCCTAAAATTCCAACAAAACAAAAACAAAAATTTAAACTCAACTAATGCCTTGTCAAACAAACTGAATTTCAAGTCATCGTCGCTCTCCTCTTTTGGTTCTTCCTGTACACAACAAAAAGCAACAAAATGGAAACAAATTCAATAAAAATCCAACAAAACCCAACAATTGGTATAGTCCCATTAGAGTTAATATTCTTCTTGTAAGGGTAGTTTAGTCTTTTTGTTCATTATATATATATGCATGTAAGTGTGTGTGTGTGTGTGTGTGTGAGTTAATATTCTTCTTGTAAGGGTATTTTTTGTCTTTATAAACTAAGACTATTGATTTTCATATAAATGAGAAACCCTATGTTCACAGATTCTGAACACAAAAGTTAAACCTAAGAGGATACTCCAGACTTCATAAATATAGTACTGTAGCAGATAAAGTTACCCACTAAAATGGATAATTCATCAATCTAGATGAGTATTATTTTAGCAAACAAAACTGCATGGTTTGCACATATGAAGACGAACATCAATTTAAATGCATAAGTAACAAACAATGTCCAAGGTAGGAATTGCAAAGACAAATATCAAGTAGGTAGCAAAGGAGATACCTTAAAACGGTTAATTATATCCTTCAATATCTTACTTAAAGCATGACTCATGTGTAGATCGCCATTGGCATATGGAGGACCATCATGAAGCACAAAATCTCCTAACCAAGTAACTAAAGGTCAGCTAATAAAGTTCACAAACATAGAACAAAACCATAATAATAATATCTACAAAAACCCACCCTGTCATTTTTATCAAAAACTCTGTTAAGCACCTGATGATGATCCCATAATTTCTGAATTTCAGGCTCCCTAACTAAAGCATTTGCTCTCATACCAAATGTTGTTTTCGACAAATCAACCGTGTGCTTGTACTTCCCTTCTTCTTGCTTTTCCCCTGAACAATCTCAACCATACCAAAACCATCAAAAACGAAATTTCTTTCACTCGCATCCTTTAAAATTCTAATCCAACCTAATCACACTACTAGAACAATCCACAAACACCACATATATTTCAAACAACTCAACAATCATCATATTTTTCACATAACAATAGTAATAACACACACCTTCGGATGCTGCTTTCATCATAGCCATCACCGGTTGGTCCTCGCGATCTCTATTTCGAAGAAGAGCAAACCTTGTTATCGGAATAAGTCGAACAATGTCTTGAATTCAAGAACAATTAAACTTTAACCGATGGCTGAAACAAATCAGCAGATGTTGTTTTCCTAATCAAAGAGCAACTTATCTACGACAAAACCTGAACACATCATCAACAACACAATACAACCAATTTCGAATTCAACTAGTCAATATTTTGTCTTCACAATAAAAGCACCATTCAACACAAGTTGAACACACAATAGAAGACGTGGTCCACTTTTCTCACAATCACTCCAATTCTCTCTTAGACTTTTCATCAAACAACTATTACACAATAACTAAAAAACCCAATAGAATAATTCAAGGTTTGAAAAACAAAATCAAATATCAACACAAAACACAAGAAACAAACTTACATACTCAAATTACAAAACTCTGTTTGGTTACGGGGAAAGCACTTCAAGTAAATAAATCAATTAAAAGTTGAAAAATAATCAAGTAAAAATAAGTTGAAAAATAATGTGTATATGCATTTAAGAGTTGAATTTATAGGAGAACGTACTTGATACGAAGAGGTCTGCATCATAGCAATTGTGGCTTGGAGAGTTTTTGCTTTTTCACTTCATTTCTTCACTTGTGTTCAATTGTGTGTTTGTCTTGGCAGCAAGCGGTGGCCAAGGCGATAGCTGCAGTGGAGAAATAAAAAATTTGAATATGACAAAAATGAAAAAAATGAAAAGACTTGAGTTAGGGATTTGGAGATCTCAAGTTTACCATGCTTATTTTGTTAGTTGTCGATAGCTGCAGTGAAAGCAGCCTCTGATTTGTATCTCCGGTTACCAGTTCATGGTGTTCAATTGCTGGAGGTGCTGCGAAATGAGACACGGCAGCTATTTCACGACGAATGGAGGTGGAAGAAATCTGTGAGAGTTTGCGGTGTGGGTTTTTGATACGATTGTTTTTATTTGAAAGAAATTTATTGTAACTATGATTTCAGATCGAAGAGAAATCAAATATTGTAAAAATTTAATTTTAGAAGAAATATTATAATAGAATACATAATAATATTATTATTATTTTAATTTATGAATTTGTCCTTCAACATTTTAAAAATGTTGTTTATGGAATCATTAGTAACATTTTTAAAATCCTTCAAAAAAGATATCTCCATCAATCTTTTGCAGCATTTTTAAAAATGAATAATGTGATTGAAAGCAATTGTGACTTTTGTTTATAAATCTCGTAAAGCTAAAGTTGTAAAACCTACGTTTTCTTGTAGTGAGGCAAAGAAATAACAATTTGTCAACATAACTTTGTGACTCTTAACAAAGCAACCCTCTCTTTTTTCAATTAACCTTTTTGTCCGTCCAAGTTCCATATAATAGATGACTCTGTTAAACAAGTAATGAATTTATTAGACTTTAATTATTTTTATATAAAAAGATTTGATTAACATATTTTCGAGGACATATAATTAAATTTAAAAATTTAAATAAATAATTTATACTTACTTTTTAATACATTAATGCTGCTTCCAATATTTTAAAAGGATAAATATAATTTTCTATTTATTCTTTTAAATTTTAATATTTATTCTAAATTATATCTTAATATTTTTTAAATAAAAGAATTACCATTCAAAATAGTTAAAACAGTTCCATGATTGACTTGGAATATAGATATAGTCTCCACAAAGGCAATTTCACATACAATTTCTTTTTCCATCTCTAGATAGATTATATTAAAATATTGAGGTTAATATAATTTTCTATTTATTCTTTTAAATTTTAATATTTATTCTAAATTATATCTTACTATTTTTCAAATAAAAGAATTACAATTCAAAATAGTTAGCGTAGTTCATGATTGACTAAAATCACACCAACGTAAATAACTATACAACATTTAAGAGAATATACAAAATGACAAAGATTAATGTGATGTCAAACTTATTTCTATGAGTCAAACTCTAGAAAAAAAATTTCTTAATACTAGATACTGCATAATACTAAAATTTAATATTACAAAGTTCTACCCATTTTTATTTAATTTAATATATGTACATTGAGTCAAATATGGATTAGACACTTAAATTTATTGTTTAATAAATTATAAATAATTAATAATTGTCCAGTTAATTTATAATTTTGTGTGGAACACGTGAAATAGTAATAGAGAGAAATTATTACTGATCAATGGAGGATTTCGGAAAGATAAAAAGCCAAGAGATTTTACTTTTTAACCTTTTTTTAAAATTTTTTATTACGATTTTACTTTTTAACTTATCGACAATCAAACACATGAACCATGTTAGTAGGCCCAATACGGTACCCATTTATGCTCCAAACTCATTTGATAACCGGCCCAATACGGGCCCCTTACCGGCCTACTTGCAAAAGTTCAAAAAATATATACAAAAAAATGTAACAACTAAAAAGCTATGAAATTTTAAACATTTATAGTTTTATAAATTACATAATAAATTAGTACTGCTAATGGTTAACTTCATTGATATTGATAAATAATAAGTATACAAACCATAATTATGGTGGTCAAATATAATACAAATATTCTTGCATAAATAACTTAAATATTGTATATATAAAAGGTCGGATGAGAATTACATCACTATAGTGTGCGATGAGTTGTAAAGCTTTTTATTCAAACTAAGTTTACTTCAAGAATTCTTTATTCTTAAATTAAGTGTACTATGAGTTTTAAAACACCAACTTAAGAACTTCAAATGAAAAAAATAGCAATACTTGTCTCAAATTTTCTTGAGAATCAAAGAATCCATTGATTTCAAAAGATTGTGTTTGATTAAGATCCAAATTAGTATGTGCTAGAATGACATTATTTTGACCCAAAAATCATATGTACATCCCATTAAAATTTTATAATATATTATCAGTAATTCATTACATCATCAATTAAACTATATAACCTTTTTATCAATTTTTTTATTTGCGATCCTAAATGAGCTTGCTACCAAAAGCTTCGTTTTTTTGGAAACAATTTTGTAAAATAATAAGATTAATTTATTATCAATTAAAAACAAAATATGTCCTAAAAATATTAAATGTATAATTGCATATACAAAGAACAAAATATATATTTTTGTTAAGATTTTGATAATCTATGAATGAATCAGCATAAAAATTAATTAATGATCAAAATTATTAGAATTTTTTTTTTCACATCATTTAATCTTAAAATTCTCACGTAAAAAAAGGTTAACATCATGCCTATAATTACGAAGAACCATCAAAAATAAATTGTTTTCGAACGACATTGACAAACAAACACTCAGAGAGAAAAAAATGTAAGAGGAGATGATTCCCAAGCTGGACTAGTTAAAAGTTGTACAATGTGGCTTGATTGTTCACCCTATCAATCGATAACGAAACTTTTCAATGAGACTCTTGCAGCCTTACCAATGATACTCTTGTTGCCTTTAACAACCACCACCACCACCACCTCCGCCACCCTTTTCACCAGTATTTCTCTCTGTGTCCGATAGAATGGTAGGCTGCTTCTGGGTTTTTGTTTTTGTGGCCCGACGTTCAAACATGCAATGGCTGTTTGTTGGTTTTTGTGTTTCTGTTTGGTGGTGATTTATCTGGGGTTTTTTTGGTTGGTTGATTTTTGTGGCTTGTTAATTTGTTTGTGCTTTGATTGCTTTAGTTGTTTACCTCTTGTCAAACTCTGTGTATGTGTTGTGTGTTTGAAGTTTTAGCAGTTAGCATGTTTGGCTGCAATGAAGATGTCGGCCTTCAGATTCCCACACAAATCCAGTCTGTTGTGGAAGGATCAGGGGCAGTGATGGTATCAGAGTAGAAACCTCCTGATATGGATTATCTACAGGTGTGCAATCTCTCTGTCCTTTTCCTGTGGTTGCTTGTGAATTGGAACTACCATTAAATGATAACTCACGCTTATAGACGCTGATCCCATGCCTCATATGAACGTTATAATCTGTGTATTTGGTGATATCTTGTGTCGTTGAGTTAGTTTCCTTACAGCCATTCATTTCTAACATTGGGATGGGGTTGGATAGGTTTTGTTCAAACATATCAAGCAAAGAGAGTGAAAAAATTCAAAAAGAAAATCTGATATTAGATCATGTTTTCATTTGATGTTTGTCATTCAGAAGTTCATCTTTTGTGGGTCCTTAGCATTGCCTGACCTGTGCTTCAGTTTAACTGTCAATTGAGACTTGTAACAACTTTGCACCTATTGCTAACTCCATGAAACTATCGATTTATGTTCCCAACATGAAGTTCTATACACATTCTATTTTGTGCAGGAGTTGTTGGCCATTCAACAACAAGGACCTAGGAATTTTGGCTTTTTTGGGATGTAGAATATGGTTATTATTGTAAGACCCTAGAATTCTATCCGATAAATTTTTGTGTCATGTATAGTTGTTGAGCTCATTAAAATGCTTATAAATTGGACAGGTTCACTAGTTTCTTGCCCATATGTGGAGTAGTCAGTGTTTTAGATTTCTATGTTCCGGAAATTGCTGCATGTTGTATTCTTGCAGAAAAGTCATATATATATACAGCAGGTGCATCAGCTGTTATCAGAGGTGCTTTAAGAGCAGAGAAACCGGAGTTGCTTAGTATAATTTTGCCTCAAAGCTTAAAGAAGCAATCGGAGTTGCCCTTGCAAATTTAAGATTCTATAATTTAGATGTGTAGAATATGGGATTTATGGCATCATATTTGGTTCAGGTTTGAACTTAAATTTGTTTGATCTGTGAGTAAATAGTTGCCATTAGTAGGGGTGTGAATATTAATGTTTGATTTCAATAAGGAAAAATTTGAATGGTATCAAATTTTGTTACGTAATTTTTGGTAGTTGTTATTTACTTATTATCGAGACATTTTGATTTAGATATGAGTTACAAGTTTAACCTTTTAGATTTAAATGTAAATTAGTTTACAATTAGAGTTCTATTAAGAAATAAAAAAAAGCTTCAATTGCCTTATATTTGGGTACACACAAGCACTATAAATGTTTTTTCTTAAAAAACAGACACCCTTATTATACGTTCTTATCACCATTATTAGATTGTGATGTGTGTGACATTGAGTTTCCATTGTTGGATAACTCGATTCATGTTTTGCTGTTTACTTTTACTGGATAAGATTTAAATTGTAGAAACTCTTATAGCTTTTAGGATAAGTCAAAATCTCAACCTCAGATGTAAGTGAACTCTATCCCTCTCTTTTATCTAAGGTTGATTGGCATTAACCTTTCTTTGATAGCTAGATTTGGGTCCTCAACTACTAAATACAAATATTGCTATCAATTCTTTTTCCCCTTTTTCTTTACTGAAATTAGTATACTGCAATCAAAATTAAACAACTGCATAAACAAATACTGCTAATTTTGAAAATGTGGCCATGAACTACATGTTTGTAAAGAATAATAGATAATACAAATTTGGTCTGAGTTGCATCTTGTTTTCTACCTCATCAATGGCATTATAATTCTTTCATTTCACATCTATCAAATGTAGCTTTAAACAGTTACAATAACCATATAAGCAACAAATTATACCATATGGTAAATAGAAAACTTACTGTGAGTTTTTTTTTTTCCTACTAGTTAATAAAAAAACTTGAGGTTCTATAGTGAAAGTAGGACTTGGTGTTTTTGCAGTTGAAGTCTTGTGTTTTTGCTATGACTTGCTAGAAACATGGATGATTTATGTCATAAGCTCTTCTGTAGGCTTAGTCAACAGTTATGAAAATTTAAATTTATGTGTTAGACATCTGGGCAAAGGTGTTGTAATAATGTATCCTCAAAATTACTGTCATTTTATATAGTGATAACTGACAGGGTGACTTAATGATTCAGTTTAAGTGGTGGACAAAGAACCACTTTGTAAACTAGCTTGGGTCAATTTATTGTGGTTGTGTGGGCTTCTAGAATCCAAAATAGCTCTATAACCGGAAAGTGAAAGATGCATTACCTTTCAATAAGATTACCTTTTCAAACATTCTTGATGAACCCCTGGCGCAATGGATCTCGTCATAGCAAGACACTATACTCCCTGATCATCTCTTGCTCTTATTTGTCGTCTATAAAGTTTTGTAATTTTCTTAATTTGGTCTAAAGGAATGCTCGATTGATGGCATAATCACATAAAGCTTTTGGTAGAGAGATACAGCTTGTTACTAGATAGCGTCTTGTATTCATTAATTTGTTGTTCAAAAAGACAGTTTTGAACCTCTTTTAATGTGGTTGTGTACTATTGTCCAACCAAGAGTGGCCTCTATGTTGTGGTTAATGGAGTTTTATGGGCAAGTCAGCATTCTTGTCTGCAATTTCTTTTTATGAGACCAATTTAGATGAACCTATTATATGAGCATATATAAAGTTTGGTTATTGATTTAAGGGGC
Organism: Nephelium lappaceum; assembly: GCA_021234005.1. Taxonomy (NCBI): domain Eukaryota; kingdom Viridiplantae; phylum Streptophyta; class Magnoliopsida; order Sapindales; family Sapindaceae; genus Nephelium; species Nephelium lappaceum. The sequence continues at coordinate 29,038,162 of CM037998.1, read as the reverse complement.
ATGGTGGTAAAACTGAAATATATTTTTATTGCTTTATCATACTTATTGTTTTGTTTTTGAAATTTGAAGGTAAAGATTGTGATAGAGAAGCCTCACAATGATCAACAGACCATCTTCCTCTTATAGAAGCCAACAGATTCTTGATAGCTCTTTCTTCTTCTTCTTTCTTTTCTCTCTCTCTTTTTCTAGTTACTCTTTTGTCCTTAATGGCTCAAGAACCTGTCTTTGGTCTATATGATGCCTAAATTATAGTATAATACGATGTTAGTTTGTAGCAAGAATCCCTTTTTTTATTTAAATGTCAAAGGCACTTGTTGAAACACAGAAAAGCGACAATTATTTTCAAGATTATGTAAATTGATATTAGTCTATGGCACAAAAGTATGGATTAAGTTAACATCTGTGATTATTACAACAAAAATTTATAATTTTATACCAGATGTTTTTATATTGAAGTCATAGCAAATGTTGCAAGAGGTTGTGTTGTGCTTAGATTGACTCCTTGGTTGAAGTGTCGGCTAAATATGTGCTTCACTCTGTTTATACCAAAATTTTTATATCTACCTTGCACTTGATTACATGTTGTTTGTTTGTTTTTGTTTTTATTTTTTTGTTTCGTTTTGTCTTTTTTTTTTTTTTTGCTTTCCTAATTAAATAGGGAAGTTACTGAAGCTGAAGAGATCATTTTTGTTTGTAAATTGGGGAATCATGAAACAAGACAGTTATATTGTTTTAGCTTCTTTTTGTAGATTGTAACTTTAAAGAGAGCCAATTTGACTTCATTGAAAAATGAATAGAAGTTCTTGTTATTCCAGTTTTAATGGAGACATACATACTTTCGCATAATTTATCATCATCAATCACCCTTAGGATTCTTTTTATGTATAAAGTGATAGGACTAAAACAGGACTAGAAATGGTAGTAAAGTTCAAGATAGGGACGGCATCTTACGCCATCTTGTTATGTTTGATTTAATTCAAAGATAATTTATTTAATCAATTAAATTTATAATTCTAACTAAAATTAATTGGAATTCTAGTATTTATGATAATCCCCGCATCTACCTATGAATAGAGTGTTTTTAAGGAATGTTCAAGTTTTAATATAAAGATATGTAAAATCAAATTTATTAATGGATACAAGTCAAATTCAAGTATAATTCATCAGATTTAGAGGTGGAATAACAAAAGTGCGTTGAATCCTAGGATTAGTTATTTATCCTTGAAGTTAGATCTCCTTAAATGGGATATTCCTTTGTTTGCTCTATAAGAACAAAGGTAATAATTAAGGAACAAACTATTTGCTTGTCCTTTTTTTTGTAAATGATATAAGACTAGTGCAATGACAAAAATCCTTCTTCGATATTTCCAAATTACTTGATTATTGATAAATATGGGTAACTTTCCGAATTCAACGTAACAATGATGTTTCAATTATGGCATACATCATTGGTAGGACAAATTGTTTAGTACACCAAAATTCTTAGAATAGCTTGAGCTGAAAGGTTATAAAGTGATGAACATAGATGTCATTATTACCATATTTCTTAAAGTGATTTAATGTAACTTTGAGATCTTGAAGCTTAAATACATGAACAACACTTCCATGTTTATTTATTAATATTTTATCTTAAAGAGGTACAAATTCCACCCTGGTATGGCCATATACATCACCATTACCTATGGAATACATTTTTTAAAATCCAACAATAACATGAAATGATACATTCATCAATAAAAATATGCCATGTGAAAAAAGTGGCATATTCATGGATTTTCGAGCATAAAAGATAGGTTGATTTGTATTACATAAATAAAGATGGGTTAACTTACAAGATGATTTTGATTGGATTGATAGAGAATTTGTATTATGAAGTTGAAACATGCTTGTGGTTAATGATTAAGAAATTTTTGTGGTTAAAAAAAATAAAAAAAGATCAACATCTCATCAAAGTGCATATTTTAAATTGAAGCATTGGAGAACAATTTTTAATTTGATTGTCTATCAATGATATTTATACCACATAAGAAGTAAGTCTCCTTGACATTGATGATATAATATATATATTTCAAAAACACACTCCAAGAGAGCATTGAAAATGCTCTTACTCTTTATCAAATAACTAGTTTTTTCATCAGTCACTTGAACTTTACACGAACTAATTAATACGATCCTAATTCAATTCATTCACAAGTTATGAGAACTTTGAACCAAAAAGTGTGTTTTAATTAAATAATTAATGATTTTTGCTTTTTCGAAAATACTTTTTTGTGGAAAAGCATCTAGCTAGTAGATATTCCAATAAAAAGCAAAAACATACGAAAATATCTCAAAAAGTACTTTTTGATCCATATAAATTTATATATTATATAAATGTGCGAGACGTTAGAGATAAAAGACCGATAGATTTTTACTATTTTATGGTTTATTCTTTACCAAGACAAAACAGTTTTCAATTTTTCATCAAATATTTAAGATGTAATATCTTTTAATTTGAAGCATCGAACAATTTGGATTAATCCACATGAAATACACTTTAAGGAGGGGTATTATGTTGGAAACATGAAATCAAGGAAAAAAATTACAAAAATATAATAATGAATGGGAACTAAATAAGATCAATTCTTTCATTTATTAAATCAACATTGCTTCACGCATGATATCTCGAAGAGTTACAAATCCAGCCTTTTATAGTCCATCTATACACATGTCATGACTACTTGTGGCTGTGGAATACATATCTTAAAATCCAACAATAACTTATAGTGACACATGTATCAATGAAATCAAACCATTGTCTACGCCAATAGGGGTTCAAGTAAAGAATCAATACAAAAACCAGTATTGTCGTGATGTAGGATGCAAAAGTGCTCCAATAGAGTGACACCATATCAATTGTAGATTCTAATTCTTCTTCTTCCCCAGCATGAGATGGTGTTGGTGGTGGTGCTTTCGGCTCACTACTACAACTAATTTTGATTTGAGAACCACAAAGACCATGATTACCTCTATAATTTCTCTCATCAAAATTTGCAAACTGTCCTCCAGTAAGAGTTGGACCGGATAAGTTGTTGAACGAGACATTGAAGATCGCTAAGCTGTAAAGTTCAGTCAATTGTTGAGGAATTTGGCCACTTAACTTGTTCCAAGAAAGATCTAGACTTTCTATTTGCTTGAGATTTGAGAAGCTCTTTGGTATTGGTCCTGATAGGAAATTGTGAGACAAATTTATTGCATGAATGTTTTGAAGATGACCAATTTCTGAAGGGATATTGCCTGATAATTCATTCCCTGATAAATCTAGCCCTACCATGTAGTAAAGCATGCTACCTACATAGGATTCATGTCTATTCTTTGTCACAAATTCTACAACCATGTCTTCTTCTGGCACTATATACCCATCTATTTGATCGAACTGAAGAGTGAAATTGTAGGAATTAACAAAGAAATCTAAGCCACCCACATCTGTCGCATAACCAGAAGGAAATCGATAGGCAATATCAATTTCTTCTACCCATAAAAGCATGTTAGTAAAGCACGAAGGAATTGTACCATTAAGTCTGTTGCGTGAAAGATCCAAAATGCTCAGATTTTTTAATGTGCATAACTCATGTGGAATATGCCCCCCCAAATGGTTCCCTCCTAAAAGAAGAAAACCTAGGTTTGTAGCATCAACTTGATTCGGGATACTTCCAGAGAACTCATTTTCTCTCAAATCGAGTGTCACTAGTTCAGAGCTTCTCAAAAATGCATTTGGGATTGATCCATTGAAAGCGTTCTTTTGCATGTGAAGGTCTCTCACTGTGGAAAGATTTACGGAAGACGCCATTGATCCTGACAACCTATTTTCTGAAATATCTAACAGTACAAGCCCTTTCATATTACTCAATTCAATGGGAACACCACCTTCGAAAAGATTATTTGACATTAAAAGAATACCAAGGTGTGAGTTATTTCCAATCCAATGAGGAATTTGACCAGTGAAAAAATTATTGGACAAATCTAAAACATGTAATGAGCTGGCCTTGGACAATCCAACTTGAATCTTTCCACTAAACTGGTTATTGCCCAAGTGTAACGACTCTAATTGAGTCATGTTCATGAACTCAGGAAAAATTTCTCCATGGAAATTGTTATTTGAAAGCCTCAAGAATCCCAATGAAAAACAACCAGAGACAAGCGCTTTTGGTAACTCACCAGAGAAATTATTGCTAGACAAATCCAGCAGATAGAGACTGTTCATTTCACCCATAAGAGAAGGAATATAACCTTCAAAACTATTTTTTGACAAGTCTAGATACTTCAAACTCGGAAGGATGCGACCGATATTCTTTGGCAGTTGGCCGTTCAGCTTGTTGTTGGAAATTTTTAGTTCAAGTAGACCATGTTTGGAGTTGGGCAGTTGGAGACTTCCAGTCAAGGAATTATTCATCAAAATCATACTTTCTAGTCTTGTGTTGTTGTTTAAAAGCCAAGTGGGGAACATTCCAACCAACATATTATGAGAGAGGTCAATGAATTTTAAACTTTGTTGGTACATGAGAAAATTGGGAATGGCTTGTAAGTTGCAGTAGCTTAACTGTAGGACCTTCAATTGATATGTCGGTGGCTGGGGAGACTCCTCAATTTCTAGTACTTGTAACGTATTGTTTTCGGTTGAAAATTGGAATATCTCAAGCTTTGAGAGGTTGGCTAGAGGACTAAATGAGAACAGACCTCCAAAGTTATTGTTTACAAGAGATAAATATTCAAGGGATATGAGACTAGCAAAAGCAGAAGGTAAGTTCCCACTTAATTGATTGTATGAGAGTTCAAGAGCTCGAAGTTTTGTCAAGTTGTTGAGACACATAGGCAGATGACCTTCTAAATAATTACCACTGAGATCCAACTCAATAAGATTTTTCAACTCGCATATTCCTGAAATTAAAAGGAAGTTAGAATTAACATTGAAAGTGGAAAAAATCAGAATATGGAGACGCATTTTATAAAAGAGACAATGATTTAACATAACATGTAAAGTCATCATATAAAAGTGAAAACAAACCAACTTGCAAGGTTTGACTTAATTCCTACATTAAAACACAAATGAGACAAACTAATATATATAAAACACGTTTTCATGGAAACGTATCATTAGAAGCATGGTGATTTGTATTTTATATTTTCCAACAAAGTATTTTTTATTAAATTATTATGAATTTTTAAACATATTTATAAAACTTTAAAAATTTTAATAATAAGATAATTTTGCTATAGAATCTATTAAATTACTTAACTTCAACTGTCATTTATATATTGAAATGTCAATATATAACAAAATAATCAAAAGGGTATAAACATAAAATAATTTGTTTTATTTTTAGATTAAATAATTTGTCTTTTATAGATTTGTGACTTAAAAATAAATAACTTATTACTTGCATTTAGTTTCTAAGAATAAATGTCATTGAATTTTCGACTTTCAATAAGTATTCAATCTCTAATAAAATTTGATATTATTCAGTTTTCATAAAAATAAATTTAAAAATAAAAAAAGAAAAAAAAGAAAAACACACACACAACCTAAGCCTTATCAACCTAAGAACAATCCCACTTTTCGCAAGTCAATTTCATTGATAAATCATATTATTACTATTGATTTTAATTGTACAGATTTCCAGCCCTCTTTTTAATAGCATTGATACTTACCTGCTAAAAATTGGATGTCCACCTATCTCATAATCACTTTCCAATAAAACTCTTTTACCATCCGCTTAAATCTTGGTCTAGCGGTTATTAAACTATTTGAATGGCTTTCAATAAATTACTATGCAGGCTTCTTTTGAGATACTCAACACCAATATATATATATATATATATATATATATATTTCATTTAGTTATTCGTTTGATATCAAAATAAATATACTTTTGTTCTAAAATTATTGCATGTATTTTCTTGTTTATATTCATATTTTTATCCAAATCTTGTATATGTAATAAATTTATTTTATAAATTAAATATGAAATTTAACTTAAATTTTTATATTTTTCTTTATTCTTTTTATCACAATATATTAGTTGCATAGTATAAACGTGGTAGTAATTATGAATTAAGATTATCAAACTACAACTTTTATATTTAAAGAAAGATTGTTGATGTCATAATGCTATTAGATCCAACTTGATTGATATTTGATTTTACTTATATTTCATGTTTCTTTCATATTTGTTCAATCATTTTACTCTCTTTTTTTTATTAATATATATATGATATGAATTTTGTGAGATAATACTTATTATCTATTTAATAAGTATATATATATATATATTTCATTTAGTTATTTGTTTGATATCAAAATAAATATACTTTTGTTCTAAAATTATTGCATGTATTTTCTTGTTTATATTTATATTTTTATTCAAATCTTGCATATGTAATAAATTTATTTCATAAATTACATATAAAATTTAACTTAAATTTTTCATATTTTTCTTTATTCTTTTTATCACAATATATTAATTGCATAATATAAGCATAATAGTAATTATGAATTAAGATTATCAAACTATAACTTCTATATTTAAAGAAAGATTGTTGATGCCATAATGCTATTAGATCCAACTTGATTGATATTTGATTTTACTTATATTTTATGTTTCTTTCATATTTTGTTCAATCATTTTACTCTTTTTTTTATTAATATATATGATATGAATTTTGTGAGATAATATTTATTATATCTCCTCTAATTAGATATATCTATGTTTCTCAATTTGTAAAATGTTTTCTTACGATCAAAATTCATTTTAAAAAATTTATTCAAGCCCAGCCCACCCAAATGTATAATCCTGGCTACATCAACATATATATATAGCTGTCTGTCTGTGTATTGACATGGGAGTGTCAAAATACTTGAATTCATATCAACGTGCAAAGGGTTTCTAAATTCTTACTATAGTTTGTTACGCAACGGATTCTGTAAGAGAGATATTTTTTCATAACTTTTGATTGCAAAAGAGTAAAGAGACATGCCATAAGTTATTGGAAAGATCAGAGTTTTAACTTCATTTGTATGTTTTGAAACACGACCATTTAAGGTTTCAAGAGAAAGTTATGATTGATTAAGTTATAATAGTTAGTATTCAATAAATTGCGAGATTTGAAGAGTTTTTCTTGCATTTTAAAAATCTTAGTTATCTAAGTTTTTATTATCTCTTGCTTTCATATGTTTGCATTTATTTCTTAAGTTTTTTATGCTGATGACTTGAGGGTCTTAATTTTTTGAAATTTTTATTGATGGGAAGCTTTTTTTTTTTTTTTTTTTTTTTTTGTGCTAGTTATATATATATATTCTCTTTTGAATGAAACTTCTTTTTGAGATGTTCTTTTGATCTCTTAGGCTTGCTTAAACTTAGAAAACTAGATATATGTTTAAGAGGGGCCAAAAACATAGAGTTAACTTTTTAACAAATTTACAATTAAATTAATCACCCAAATCCAATCCTCTAACTCAAAATCAATGCTTTAGTTAATTAATTATCACAGTAATATAAGAATTAATGGTAGTATCTTTAAATAAAAATCAATTTCAATTATAACTAATAGTAGACACTATTACTTGTAAAATCTTAATATTACCTAACTCTTGTAGAGAGCCGCTTATGCTATTATACCTTAGATCCAAGAATTTCAAGTTTCCCATATTCGTTAATCCTGCGCCAATATAAAAGAAAAAAAAAATTGAAACGTAGCTAGATAAGAAATTATTAATAAAGATAGTACTTTTTTGGAGTGTCAGAGATTATCCTTGAGTATTAATCTTAGTAAAATATAATGTGATGTTCTCATAGATTGATAAACATAATAAATTAGAATTTTAAGAACAATTTGAAATCTGTTGTAGACACTAACTATTTATTATCATATTTTGAAAATGAAATATTGCTCCAGAGAGGAGGGTGAAAACATAGTGTTATTTTTCAAACAAATTCACACCCAATCCTCTAATAACTCAAAATCTGTGACTTTGTTAATGAAACATGGCGATAATATAAGAAACTAAATAGACAACTTGTGTTCCTTAGTTGAATTTAATGAATTTATTATGTCAAGCTAGTTGTGTTTCCAAAAGAAAGTTAAGGTTTATCTTGTAGTCAGAAACATAATAATATAATCTTCAAATAGAAATGAGCTCCAATTTTAACCAATAAGTAGTAAATAAATGCTTGTAAAATCTAAAATTACCTAGCTCTTGTAGGCAGCCCCTTATGCTATTATGACTTAGATCCAAGAATCTCAAATTTTCTAATCCTCCACCTGGAAAAATAGAAACAGCAGAATTTGAAAATTTGATAAGAAATTATTAACAAAGAAAATCTTTATGAAAACATACCTTGTTTATGGTTGAAATCTCTAAAATTATTCCATCTCAAAATCAAAGTAGTCAATGAAGTGATTGTGTTAAGGTATGATAAGATACTACTGTTTAAGTAATTACTGCCAAGATATAAGATCTTCAATTGCTTCAAACTCCTAAAGCTATAATGGGTTGCAAACGACCGAAATATGATGTTCAAACTATTAGTGCATTGGTAATCAATTGCGTCAGTTATTTAGTAAATGAGTGAAAGATGAAAGATAATATACCTCTATTGTCAACCCAGCCTTCAAAACGATTCCCAGCCAAGTCCAAGATTTGGAGCTCTTCAAACGGTTGAAACAAGGAAAAATTAAGAATCCTAGCTCTTTCATCATAGGAGACAGCCCTGAGTGAGAGATTCATCACTCGGCCAGTGGTGGTGTTGCACGCAACTTGATCCCAACTGCAACAATCAAAAACTCCACCATCACCCCATGATTGAAGATTTTTATTTGCTTCTGTATGGACTGATGAGTTTATGAAGAACGACTTGATTTCCAAGAGAGCAAATCTTTCTTCTTCCAAGCAACCTTTGATTCCTTCCATTTGAAGTGCTAAAGCTATTGCAAACAAGAAGGAGAATTTAGTGAAGAACCTCTCCATATTGCAATAAAAACCCTTGTCAATCTATAGCTTTACTACTCTATGCTATTTAAAGAAGTATATACGTAAGTAATCTAATTAAAATTCAAAGATTTCTTAAAAAGAAAAAAAAAAAAAAAGAAAATCGAAACCACTCAATGCCTTCGGGAAAGCCTAAAGAAATTTCAAATGAAATTGATGGCATGTGGACTGCACTTTATTTTGTTTTGTTTTTTGAATTAAAATGTAAAAGTTGGAAGCAGTGGCGGAGGTACGGGTTGCCCCACAGGGTCACGGCCCCCCAACCAAGCAAGACATGGATGTACGCTACAAAAGCTCTCTTACAAGTGTTTTTGTTTGACTGTCAGTTTTTTTTTTTTTTTTTTTTCTATTTCACATTTTCATTTTTTTATTTTTATTGTTATTCAAGTCGTGTCATCTGGGCCGTTTTGTTTGACTGACAGCTTTTTTATTTGAGCAGCGATATTTGCATATACACCCCTAATTTTATATATTTTCAAAATTTCTAAATTACCCATCATCAAAAAAAGAAAATGTCTATATTACCCTTAAAAGTAGATTATTATTGTTTTTTTTTTAAATTAAAATAATTGATGGATTTAAATTCTGTTTTAAATAAATATAGGATTCTAGTTGTTTCTTTGATGATAAGTGTGAGAGCAGACTTTACATTGATAACCTTGATCTAAATATAAGAGTAAGGAGAATTTATAATGTTAAATTATTTGTTCTTGGTTGTAGAAGTATTATTTTATATTTTTATTTTTTTGGTTTAGTTATATTCAATGTTGCTTTTCCAGGGCTGTAATCAAGAACAAATTGAAAGCTTTGGAGGAGAAGAATTACAGTGCAAAGAAGCAGAAGCAAGCTGAAGATGCCTCTTTTAACAGTAGCTGTCTTGATCATCCATCCAACCAATGAATCAAAGATAATAAAAAACAAGATACTGAAAACAGTGCTGAGTGATCTTTAATTCAATCACAAAACTGTAACCATTTATGCAGACCAGTCCTCAATAATCTTGATGTACTACAATATTTTGAATACGAACTGATGGTGAATTAGGGTTATTGGTGTTGGTCAAAATTAGGGTCACATAACACCATTCAAAACTGTTTCTACAAGTAGATTATAGTACAATGTAGAATATTTCTGTATCTTGGAGTCTGTATTTGGAGAGAAATAAGGGGTTTCCCAAGACAAAAGAATTGATGGAGAAGCGGCTTGAAAGGGAAACATGAAGGAGGCAGCAGTCTCCATTAAAAAATTACAGTGAAGGAAGGCTGCTGCCCAGCACATTTATTTTTCTAGTCTAATGATTTATAATTTATTTATTTATGATATTATCTTAAAATAAAAAGGGTATATTTGGATAATGTGTGGGGTGATTTTATAAGACATTAGCTACTAAAACATTTTAATGGGTTGCATAGACCAAAAAGGGGTTTTCATACAATTTTTAAGGGGTGGCAACGCTTTTTATTTTGATTATGCACAGCTTTTGGTTTTTTTCTTTTCTTGAACTGGTTTTTTCTTTGTTAAATCTTTCATCTGCTTCCTATTTTTATTTTTATTTATTGGTATTTAAGTTGTTTCCTAGCCGATAGTTTTCTTTCTTAATTGTTCCCTGCAAATACTATATTTATGGCGAAGTTAGTATAATGCATTCATTTCTTAACTGTAAAACAATATTCAACAATAAACCATTTCTCTCTCTCCGTCACTCTCTCACACACACACACATATATATATATATATATATATATGCTAGGGCAAGAGCTGCTGCTCCTCGCTTTGGCGACTAAACAACGAACCCGGTGTGGACTATGCCAAGTAAACTTAAAGAGAGAGCTTGTTCCCGTAGTCCCAAGAATGGAGCGCGTGTTAAGAGCAGTGTCTTCTTTTATTATCCATAACAACTCTCGGTAACAGATATTTTGACTCTCGCATCAATGAGGAACGTAACAAAATACGATATTTTATGTGCAAAAAAAAAAAAAAACTAATAATAATTAATAATAGAGTTATTTAAAAATAATAATAACGATGATGATGGAGAAATCTATGAGAGAATTCTTTCTCCATTTTTGAAAAGGAAAGCAGGCGCGTGGAATACAAAAAAAGCATAGAAAAGTAAACGCAAAAGAAAATTACTTTTTGACCAAGGTGGAAGTTGGACTACCCACTAACCATAGCTTTTCTCTACAATGACGTTGATATAACCCATGATTAATATAGTATTATTAATGATATAATTATCTAATAAAAAATAAAAGACCAAGAAACAATAATTTGTCTCAATCATAACATTCAAAAACTTTATCCTCCATACAAGCAGTGATATTTATACTGCCTTTAAAACTGTACATACAACCTCACCTTTGTTGCCCTCCCTAAAATGTAGTACATCTTTCTAGAAAAAAACTATCAACCAATTATACTGTGTTAAAAATATTCTAAATAATTAATACAATGGTGCTCTACATCACCTTCAGTTGCCTATCAATTAAGACCATGAGAAATTAGGCCACATTTGGCACATTGACTTGTATTATACTATTTAATTTGATAAAATTATTATTTTTTTTTGAAAGATTGATAAAATTAAATTTGATTGTGTTAAACTAAATTATTCTAATAAGATTATGTATTTATCAATATTTCATATTAAATTATATTAAGTTTTCAAAAATTTGGATGTGATATTTATTTTTAAATAATTTGTAAAATAAAAAATATTATAATCTTAGAATTAAAATTAAGAATAATTCTCTAGTTTCTTAGAAACCAGTAATTCATGCCACCCATTTTCAACAAGTCTCACCATAGTGGTGGTGTGTGTATATATATATATATATATATATATATATATATTTACAGCTTTGACATTTCCTACTCTACAAATAAAATTAGAACAGAGTGTTGTTTGCTAGAGTGTAATGTTGACGGTATAGCCTTGAAAATAGAACCGCGTGTTGTTTGATTTGAAGAGTTCAATGAATATTGAAAGTCGATGTTTGGTAGTATAGGTCCACTGACTTCTTTGCTGAAGTGTAACTCTCAAGGTATATATTACCAATGCATATACCTTGAAAATTAGAGCAGCGTGTAATTTCCAATGCAAAGCCTTGACATTTCCTACTTTACAAAAGAAAATTAGAACAGTGTATTGTTTAGTTTGAAGAGTTTGATGAATATTAAAAGTGAATATTTGGTAGTATAGGTCCATTGATGTCTTTGAGTAGAGTGTAATTTTCACGGTATAGCCTTGAAAATTAGAACTTCAGATTAATTTTTCTTTTTCTTTTTTACATTCATAACTCCTTAAAGATCTCCTTTTTCGTTTTTGCTTTTGTTTTTTTTTTTTTTTTTCATACTCCAAAGATTTCATTGATTCCAAAAAATGATTTGTAATCAAACTTTCACCTGAAAAAAAATATATGGATTTCATTGAAATATCAAAATCAAGGATTTCATCAAAATTATTTCCAACAAAAATAATCACACTAAAATTTATAAATGAATTATATTATAATACAATTGAAATTTCCATTCTCAGTTTTTATAGGACTGATTTAATTTTTTATTATAAGTTGAAAATATAGAGATGAGTTGTTTAATAGTTGTTGTTGGTATATGGTAAGCTCCTTAAAGTTTGGGAGTTATATGTGTTTGTTATTTTTTTTTTATATATTCTAAATCTTTATGATTATGTGCAAATATTTATAAATTTGGTTAAAATAAAATTGAAGTTTTTGAATTGAAGTGTCTTTAAAATAGAAGTGTTAAAAGTTAAAAGAGGATAATTTTGGAACAGAATTAAGTGCTTTTAGGATTCTTGTAGTTTTAAAGTTTTAGGATGGAGTGATTTTAGAGAAAGCAGTGTGCAAAGAAAAAATTGGATCGAAAGAAGAAAATCTCTTATATAATATTATAAATTTGAACCATAAACTGCAAATTCCCTTTGAAAGCCTTGCTAAAATTTGATTTTACGTACAATGATTTTGTCCATCGAACTTAAAATCATTGAATTGGTGAAATCTATACAGTTTTACTATATTGGGAATATCAAATCTTTATGTAATTTCTTTATCACAGTTTTTTTTTCTTTTACAGACTGTTAACAAATTTAAAATATATATATATATATATTACAATTTTATTGTGATTGGTGAGTAGACAAATCTCTTTATGATGATGCGCACCTAATAATAATAATAATAATAATAATCATAATAATAATATAAAAGAATTACATCTTAATACTTTTCTGGTAAAAGAATTACTATAAAGTAGCTAAGGCCGTTCCATGATTGACATGGAATATTTATATAGTCTACACCAAAGAAATTTCACATGCATTACGAATTATGATCAACAATCTCTTTTTCTCTCTCTATATAAATTAAGCTTGAAGTGAATGATGCTATTTGTTTGTATTAATTATAAACTTCTAAATAACTTGTTAACTGAAATCACACAGCTATGTAAACAAACAAAAATGATATAAGAAAATATATTAAGTGACAAAGATTTATATGACGTAAAACTTATATTTAGGAGTCAAGCTCTGAAAATTCTTATTTTTTGTTGTGGCATATGCTGCATAATACTATAAAGTTCTATATAATTCAATCTAATTTAATACTATGTATTGAGTCGAACATGGATTAGACACTTAAATTTATTATTTAATAAATTATAGTTATTTAGTAATCATCGAATTAATAGACTAATTTTTTAATTTATGAGACTATCTTTTAATATATAAAGTACTTCTGAAAAATACATAAAAGAGAAACAAGTAATGAAATGTAATAAAGTAACAAGCTACAACACTATCTTGATTGATTTGAAGGCTTCAATGACTTACTAAAAAATCAACTTTTGATAGTTTAGGTCTATTAGTACATATCTTGGTGATGAAGTATCTATTAAAATTCAAGGTATAGACTTCACACTTCTAACTTCGTAAAGGAAAGTGAAACACTTTGGTCATACCGTGTGGGTTGGTTTAAAGTGGGCAAATGGAACACCTTGTTTCCAATACCGTGCCGGTAGATTTAAAATAGACTTTGACGAATTTTTAAAATCAACATTTTGAAATATGGGTGTATTGATGCTTGGAAAATGTAATAATGCAGCTTTCCTAGTGTCAAATTTTCATGGTATAACGTCACACTTTTTAGTAAAAATGATTGAGTATCCATCTTGACGCTAAAGGTCAATGGTTCAAGTTTCATTCTAGTCCTTAAAAACATAAAGTATTGGTTATGAGTTTCAACTTGATAGAAATTGTCCTCTCTTTAGTTGTAAAAGTAGTTATTTGAAACGCACTATTAATGATCAATTTTAACAGGTTAAGAAAATTCTCTGACCCGTTAGGTGTTAGCATTCAAAGGAAGAAAAAACAAAAAAAAAAGGGAATTCATGGTATATTTTGCCATGAAAACGAAAATTGATACACCTTGGACCCAAGCCAATAAGTCACGAGTCAATTGTAGGCCTATTGGTGCCTTGACGAAGAAGTGACAAAGTAGCTTACATAGTGACATGTTTGAGAAATATCAATGAAGAACCAAATAAAAGCTAGCAGTACCGTGTCATTTAATTTGGTTGGAACGCTTCAACCAAATTTTGGCATTATGTTGCCGAATGTAGGAAAATCAACGTGCAACCAAGTTATGAGGACAGTGTTGTTTGGTTTATAGACTTAGTGAATTTTAATAATCAACGTATTGTAGGTCCACTGGTGTAATGGCAAAAATACGACAAAAGATCTTTCACAATGCAAAATCTTCAAGATAAGGCAGGGAAAGATCTATGAGAGGGTCTATTATTATTATTGTTACTTTTTAAAGTTCAAAGGTCTATTATGATTTATCAAAATTAATATTATTTATATCGTCCAATTATTTATATTCATAAATGGAAGACAACTAAACGTATAATTAAAAAATAAAATTATCCACATAGGTTCAGACAATCCTCTGACTTGTTAGGTATTAGCATTCAAAGAAAAAAAAAAAAAAGGAATTCATGGTATAGCTAAGATATATTTTGCTATGAAAAGAAAAATTGATACACCTTGGACCCAAGCCAATAAGTCACAAGTCATAAGTCACAAGTCAATTGTAGGCCTATTGTTGCCTTGATGAAGATGTGACAAAGTAGCTTACATAGTGACGCATTTGAGAAATATCAATGAAGAACCAAATAAAAGCTAGCAGTACCGTGTCATTTAATTTGGTTGGAACGCTTCAACCAAATTTTGGCATTATGTTGCCGAATGTAGGAAAATCAACGTAAAACCAAGTTATGAGGACAGTGTTGTTTGGTTTATAAACTTCAGTGAATTTTAAAAATCAACGTATTGTAGGTCCACTGGTGTAATGGCAAAAATACGACAAAAGATCTTTCACAATGCAAAATCTTCAAGATAAGGCAGGGAAAGATCTATGAGAGGGTCTATTATTATTATTGTTACTTTTTAAAGTTCAAAGGTCTATTATGATTTATCAAAATTAATATTATTTATATCGTCCAATTATTTATATTCATAAATGGAAGACAACTAAACGTATAATTAAAAAATAAAATTATCCACATAGGTTTAGACAATCCTCTGACTTGTTAGATATTAGCATTCAAAGAAAAAAAAAAAAAAAGGAATTCATGGGATAGCTAAGATATATTTTGCTATGAAAAGAAAAATTGATACACCTTGGACCCAAGCCAATAAGTCACAAGTCATAAGTCACAAGTCAATTGTAGGCCTATTGTTGCCTTGATGAAGATGTGACAAAGTAGCTTACATAGTGACGCATTTGAGAAATATCAATGAAGAACCAAATAAAAGCTAGCAGTACCGTGTCATTTAATTTGGTTGGAACGCTTCAACCAAATTTTGGCATTATGTTGCCGAATGTAGGAAAATCAACGTAAAACCAAGTTATGAGGACAGTGTTGTTTGGTTTATAAACTTCAGTGAATTTTAAAAATCAACGTATTGTAGGTCCACTGGTGTAATGGCAAAAATACGACAAAAGATCTTTCACAATGCAAAATCTTCAAGATAAGGCAGGGAAAGATCTATGAGAGGGTCTATTATTATTATTGTTACTTTTTAAAGTTCAAAGGTCTATTATGATTTATCAAAATTAATATTATTTATATCGTCCAATTATTTATATTCATAAATGGAAGACAACTAACGTATAATTAAAAAATAAAATTATCCACATAGGTTCAGACAATCCTCTGACTTGTTAGGTATTAGCATTCAAAGAAAAAAAAAAAAAAGGAATTCATGGTATAGCTAAGATATATTTTGCTATGAAAAGAAAAATTGATACACCTTGGACCCAAGCCCATAAGTCACAAGTCAATTGTAGGCCCATTGGTGCCTTGACGAAGATGTGACAAAGTAGCTTATGACAGACCCCTTTTTCTTAGGCGATCTGCTGGCACCCTACGGTGACCCTCCAGCTAGCCCTTTCGCTCAACCAAAGGATCCCCCGCAGAGTTAAGCCATATTCTTTCTCAATCTTTTTCGAAAACAGCGGAAACGATGGGGAAATTTTTCATTTTTATTTTAAAACACTTTCAAAATATTTTATAAAAATTTGGGCAGCATCCCATCTGTTTTTCGGACTTTGCCACCCTGTAAATAATAAAATTTAACACTTCTAAAATCATAAAAACAATTTTCCCCCAAACTACGGAGCCTCAGGCTCTCAATTTCCAACACAATCACAACCACAATTTCATGTTTCAATTTATGAACTAATTATCAAGAAAATCTTATGTCATGCATCAATTTACTTCAAAACATAATTTAAATCCACAAAATAATATTTACAAAACCATATGGATCTAACAAAATATTTACATCACTTAACATTACGCAAAAAGATAATTAGGAAATCACATTAGCACTAATGCCGCGGCTGCCTAGTGTCGCCCGGGGAAATCCGCAGCTATGGTACCTGTGCCTGGGAGGTTTGTTTAAAAATACAGAAAACATTGGGTGAGCTTTAAAAGCCCAGTGAGTGTCATATTATATCATTTAAAACCATACTTTATAAATACCTCCCTAAAACATTTTCAAATTGATTTATTTATAATCAAGTTTCATGCATTAATAATATAAAACATGTATTGCACGGTTATCAACTTTATAAAGGGATCTCCTATGGTTGCGGGGTTTTTATTCAAAAATCATTTTTTTCTCTTTAATGAAACGAACTGGTCCAACTCCGCTCGAAGGTGTCCTGCCAACCAATCGTTTTCATTATCATAAACCGGATATGGTCCGACTCCGCTCGAAGGTGTCCTGCCAACCAATCCGGCTCCCGCCAACCTATAGTGACCCGTGCCTCATGGCCCCCTAGTATGGAGCGGAATCCTGCATCGCTCTTTTCCAGGTCATGCAGCGGAATCCTGCATCGCTCTTTTCCAGGTCATGCAGCGGAATCCTGCATCGCTACAGAGCAGACTATGTCTCGCTCGGGTAAGCTAGCATATAATATACCTTTCACGTGCATTGGGCTAATCTCTCAGACATCCGACTGACACGACATCTTGCGGGTATCTCCCGCGGTTAGTTTAGTTAGTGACATACTAACAGTACTCATTCTACCAATGCACGCTTCGGGTACTCAACCCAGACCGTACTCATATGATACTATATGGGAAAGTCATAGGTTTTATTTTCATATTTTCAATCCATTTCACATATAAGCAATTCAAATATGAAACCATCATTTCATGAAATCACAAAATCATATCATCAGTTACCGTGCCATTTATCATTTAAATCATATTTCATCTTCATCAAAAATATCAAAACATGCATGAAACATCCATTCATTTATCAAATCAACAAAAACGTATAAAAATCAGTTTGACACTCACCTTTAGCTATTACTTCCGAATAGATTCTCGGAAGCCTCTAAAACTGCGCTCTAGCGCTCTTCCCTTGCTCCACCGGATTGCTCGTCACCTACACAACATATTTATACGTAAATTTACTCTCGCGTCAACCTCCGAAAACTCAAAATAATAAAAATTACATCATCATCTCTAATTGACCATTTTTAGGCGTAATCTCTCCATTTTTAATTCCTTAATTAAATTTCTAACTTTTATCAACCTCAATACGCCTAATTAAACTCATTAGGGTCATCCGAACTCCCAACGGACGCCCTATGGGTCAATTTACAAAATTGACCACTAAACTAGTTTACGCGCGTTTTGGTTTCCTCTTTGAATCCTTAGTATTTTCTTAACTTTCTAAACTCCCCATCAACTTCAAATACTTATTTTTCCACTTCTATTCAATCAAAAACAACCAACCAACAAATCACAACGAAATCCATCTCAAATCAATCTATTACTAACCAAATCACCAACCTTTAAACTCAAACAACTCACCTTTAATTCCTCCTCGCGTTGACTTCGCTTTGGGGTGGTTTTGGACTGATTTTGGGATGGATCTAGGCTGGTTTTCTTCCTCTTTTCTTCCCCTCTTTTCCTCTCTCTCTTTCCCCCTTGGTTCCGCCGCCGTACGGCGCTGTCTCCGCCGCAAGTCTGCTGTCCGATCTGCACGCGTGGAGAGTTGTTCTAGACGCTGGATCAGCTCCGATTCAGCTCCATTCAGGTCGGGTTTGAGCTGATCTAGGTGCAAGTTGGGCTGGGGTAGCTCGTCGCCGTCGATTGGAGCTGTCGGCCGGCGATTTCAGCTTCGGTTTCAGCTCGATTGCAGTGCTGTTTTCAGTGCTGTTTTGCGGCAGCTTGGCCTCGGTTCACAGCGATCTCGACGGCTGGGTATCACGGCAGCAAGGCTGGTCGGCGTCGGTGGCGAACGGCAGCTCCTTCTTCTTCTTCTTCTCTTCTTCTTCTTCTTCTTCTTTCTTTCTTTTCTTTCTCTTCTTTCTTTCTTCTTCGCGAGAGAGAGAGAGACTGGTTTGTGTTTGATTTAAAAGTCAACACCATCTTCTTGGCTTCTGATTTCCTCCCCACAACTCTCATTAATTCCACTTACACCCTAAAACAATTCCATTATCCTCCCTTAGATTATAACTTAATCTTACTACGACCACAATTATTAAAAGTTATCTTCACTTTAGTCCCTTTTTACATTAAAGATTATTTGATTTCAATTACCATTTTAACTTCCCGTTTAATCTCCAATTGAGTCGAAATCGATTTCTATGAATTCTCTATAATTTTAAGCTCTTCAACGAACCATTTAGGGTCTTTAATCGATACTTAAGGACTATTCCTGATAAACCCGTATAATTAAAAAAAATCGAGGGTTTACAGCTTACATAGTGACGCATTTGAGAAATATCAATGAAGAACCAAATAAAAGCTAGCAGTACCGTGTCATTTAATTTGGTTGGAACGCTTCAACCAAATTTTGGCATTATGTTGCCGAATGTAGGAAATTCAACGTAAAACCAAGTTATGAGGACAGTGTTGTTTGATTTATAGACTTCAGTGAATTTTAAAAATCAACGTATTGTAAGTCCACTGGTATAATGGCAAAAACACGACAAAAGATCTTTCACAATGCAAAATCTTCAAGATAAGGCAGGGAAAGATCTATGAGAGGATCCATTATTATTATTATTACTTTTTAAAGTTCAAAGGTCTATTATGATTTATCAAAATTAATATTATTTATATCGTCCAATTATTTATATTCATAAATGGTAGACAACTAAACGTATAATTAAAAAATAAAATTATCCACATAGGTTCAGACAATCCTCTGACTTGTTAGGTATTAGCATTCAAAGAAAAAAAAAAAAAAAAAAGGAATTCATGGTATAGCTAAGATATATTTTGCTATGAAAAGAAAATTGATACACCTTGGACCCAAGCCAATAAGTCACAAGTCATAAGTCACAAGTCAATTGTAGGCCTATTGGTGCCTTGACGAAGATGTGACAAAGTAGCTTACATAGTGACGCATTTGAGAAATATCAATGAAGAACCAAATAAAAGCTAGCAGTACCGTGTCATTTAATTTGGTTGGAACGCTTCAACCAAATTTTGGCATTATGTTGCTGAATGTAGGAAAATCAACGTAAAACCAAGTTATGAGGACAGTGTTGTTTGGTTTATAGACTCTAGTGAATTTTAAAAATCAACGTGTTGTAGGTCCACTGGTGTGATGGCAAAAATGCGATAAAAGATCTTTCACAATGCAAAATCTTCAAGATAAGGCAGGGAAAGATGCATGAGAGGGTTGGCCCATGTTGATTTAATTTTAAAATATTATTATTGTTACTTTTTAAAGTTCAAAATCTATTTTGATTTATCAAAATTAACATTATTTATAGCGTCCAATTATTTATATTCATAAATGGAAGACAACTAAACGTATAATTAAAAAATAAAACATTCCATATAAGCTATAAAATATGAGTTTAATAAGAATTAATCCCAACCTCTTGAAGGATGTGGAAGAACACAACCGTGTATGCTTAGTGGTAGTGTGTTTGGGCTGATTTTTTGAATACTATTTTGAAGTTGAAATTGTTTGAAGTTATTATTGATTAATAGCAAACTTATCTAATTATGGTTTATGTTTACTTCACAAATCTCAAAAAAAATGAACTAGATTTGCAACAAAAACACAATAAATTATGTAGATTTATTTCTCAATATAATGCAAAATTTAAAACAAACATATATAAAAATATATTTGAAATTTAAGAAGAAAAAAATTTTGCAAAAGATATTTGATTATATAATTACAATATTTTTATTATAAAAATTTGTTTTGTATAAATATAATATATGGAAGCCAATAAATACTTATTTTTTATTACTAAGATGCATCCCAGCCATATATATTGTCACTTTTATTTTATTTTTATTGCAGCTTTGTTTCTTGGAAGCAATTTTGTAAAATAATAAGATTGACCTTATCCTCAGTAATTAAAAAAATAAAATAATATAAAATAACAGAATACATCCTAAATACTATATAGTAGCAGAGGGAGATGGGGGCTCAGATCATGGCCCGCCTCCTTAACCAATAAGATTTTTTTTTTTTAATAATTCAATTATATATATTAATTACATATATTTTTATCAATTTTAGGACAGTTTCCCTATATTTTAATTTCAATAGTTTAATTATATATTCATTATATAAATATTTGTTACTAATTTTGGGAGATCTAATTTATCTAGATTTTAATTCTTATATATTGATACATGATTTACACCTTTTTATTGATTATCTAGTTATAATTTTGTATTTATTTTTAAATGTATTATTTTGAGTTTTTATTTTATGAGAATTGTAAGTAGGGAGATCCTATTCCCACCCAAAAAAGTTCTTCCTACACCCTTTTAAAAAAAAAAAAATTAATTATTATTATGTTTTTTGATAAGGTTGTTGGTCAAAGCTAACATATTATTAGAAAAAACAAAAAGCCAAAACAAAATAAAGAACAATCTCTAAAATATTACAACCAGGCCATATGAAGGGAAAGACAATGGAAAATTCAGTTAAAACCAAACTTTTGCAAATCAAACTCCTATAGTAGACCTCATTAAAAACCTTATAGGAAAAGCTCAATGCGAAAAACCCAGCAAGGAAAAAAGAATGTCCACCACCAAAGCCAAAACTAACTGAACCGATAATGACTTTTACTAAGAAAATCATCAAAGAGAAAGAAACCCAAAAAAAAACTGAAGCTATCCACCACCAAGTGGAGCTAACAAAAGAAAGAGAGCCAGAAGTTAAAGCATTCGTAATAGAATTTTTATCGCGATATATATGAGTTATCATGAAATTCATATCTTGCAAATTAAATTACTGATATATTCTTACATCAAATTACTTGTAAAGACATAATTAAATCATTTCAAAATACCCTTAAAAAATATTAGTACTCTTAGTAAAAATTTTTACTTATCATTTATATCATTATTTCTACAACTCTTTTACACTTTTATTATGAATATCCTATTGAATTTGATTTCTTCAGGACTGAATTATTTTGGTTAATATAGAACCAAATTCTCTTTAAATTGATAATTTAATAAATATTTTACATGAAACTTTTTTAAGAAAAGGAATAGATGTTATATATTTATTATTTTATTTTATTCACAAAACTAGTGTTTATTTATACATTAAATTTTTAATACCATTATAGTAGATGTTAACTTTGATTTTAATAACTTATTTTTCTGAATATTAGTAAACTTGATTTATATTCATTTAATATTAAATTTTCCTTTCGGCTCCTTCAAAATCAAAATCCTGACTCTGCCACCTGAGACTATATTTGATATAATGTCTTTTCCTTTAGTTTTTGTTATGGTTATAGCGCAGAAATGTATGCATTATATGTGTATATATATATATATATATATATATATTCTCTTTGGTTTCTGTTTAATTTATAATATAAAAAGTTATGCAATAATTTACAGATAGACTACATGTACATATAGAATTTATCATTAATTTTTATTAATAAAATCGTTTTTATTTTAAAAAATATAAAATTCTCTTGTAATCATTTTACTGATCATATTATAGGGGGAAAAAAAGACAAAAAATCTTTTTGGTTTCACCCCTACATAGTCTTGAAATTTTTTACTCTATGAATAACATTAAAACATTTTGGTCCCAACAGTCATGTTGTTTGGTTTAAAGACTTCGTCAAATTTTAAAAATATAACAATACATCTTTCATTTTGAAGGTATGACCATGAAATTCCCTATCTAAAAGGGACATTGAAACACTTTGGAATCCAATGTAGTATTATCTAGTTTGTACAATTCTTTTTTTTCTTTTTTCTTTTTTTAATGATTAGGATAAACCCAAGGATCAATCGACACCAAATGAGGTTTGATTCTGTGGCAGTGGGCAGGGGAGTGGCTCCTTTGTAGGAGGAAGCATCCTACACATAGGTAGGGAGGAGGCCCACACAAGATGAGGGGACAACTCACATATTTTATATGGTGGGGTAGCATCTTATTAACATGACTCATCTCTACTCTTCTCTTGAGTCCAAGGAGAGTCCCGTAAAAACTGAGATTTTTTTTATTGAAATCTGAATTTTACTGAAAATCCTTTAAAATAATATCTTAAATCTGATGGTCACTTGGATCAAAATATCAATTGAACAAATCAAAAATCTACATATTTCTCGTGTTGGACCCATGTACTAAATAAATAAAATATTTATAAAATACTTTGGAAATAATATTTCATCTGTAAAACTATTATGGAAATACATTTACAAAATCTGATAAATAAAAGAAATAATATGCACAAATAGCAATTGTTCATCATCATGTGACCCTTCTCACGATCTGCAATAATCTGCACAAACCTACAGCGGATACCTAGAAAAATGAATTTTGAAAAAGAGTGAGCATTAACTGCTCAATGAGTGGATTTAACTTTTCATAAAAATATTTTTATATAAAACATAATATATTTCTAGGTAACAATAAATACTTTTCAATTATTCATATAAATTCATATCTAAAACAACAAAACTGAATTTAAATCTAATCTGGTAGTAAAACTAAAAACTTATTTATAAATCATCTTTATAACTTTAATAATATAAAATCCAAAAGTCTATAATCTGTAAAACTTTTATGGAAATTTCTTTCTATAACTCTAGTGTTTTGTAAATCTCTTTCTCCACTGATCAAACTCAAAATATAACATTTGTAATTTGAAAATCTACACCAACTAGTATCTAGGGGAATTTGTCATACGTGATGGAGATACTCAACACACATGCGAAACGAGGGATAACATCTGTCATATACGTGCTGGACGAATCTAGGACTCACATATATGTAGTCTATCTGACTGTTAGAGGAGAGGGTACAATTCTAGTGTTTTGAAAACATTTTTATTTTTCTTTTCTCAAATCTTTTTTGAATATCCATATAATTTTGAATACCTACTTTTATCAAAACAAAATCAATATTCTTTCTTAAAACATAAAATCATATTATTTGAAACATTTAAAATTTTTCTAATAATAACTCAAGCTGAAAACATAAAGTTCTCGCTGAAATTTCTTGTAATTATACATATATACAAATTCATAACAAATTTTCATCTCAATCGTAAAATATAATTTATAATCTATAAAAATCAATTAACTAAATAAATAATTTATTTCCAATAAATAATTAAAACTAAGATATAAATAAACATAATTCAATCAATTTAATTAAAATAAAACTATTCACTCATATAACTCCTTTGCTTATTTCTGGATCTAAAATAAGTTTTCACCCGATTTCTCATAATCCTGAATCCATCCTAAAATCACATTAATCCTCATGAATTTAGAACTTATAGAAAAATTAATTAATTTCCTAGATTTCAAATCTCAATGAAATAAGAAAAATAAAAATCACTTATTTAGATAAATCAAACACCAAATTATTTAGATCACCCATAAAAATTTTTCTTATTTTTTTCTTCTCCCTTCTTCTTTTTCTTTCTTCTTTTCTCATAGCTTTTCCTCATGCTGCCTGGTTGTATGTGTGAGTTGCGTGTGTGTGTCTTTGTTTTTTTTTTTTTTTTTTTTTTTAAGTGAACATCAATATATATAAAAACCATCATGTGGCTGACATACACAAACACACACTCCTTTCAATTTGTCTCTCATGGTTACATTGACACTTGTCCAAATTTTTTTCCATAAAAAATTTTGTCATCAATTCTCATCCTTATCTTTGACTTTTCTTCTTTTATTTTTGTTTTGTTCTCAATTGTTTTAATTATCTCAATTACTATTGAAATTTTGTCTCATTGATTTGATAAGTCATTCACATTTCTTTTGTCTTTGTTGCCGACTCATACCACCATTCAATCTCTTTTATTTTGTTTTTTTGTTTTTTTTATTTTTTTTATTTTTCTTTTTTTTTCCTCCAATTTGACTTTTTTTTATTCTACACCCCATTTTATCTCAATCCAATTGCTTTACTTTGATGACACATGTCCAATTTTCTAAAAAAAAACAAAACGATCTCAACCCAATACAAATTGCTTTGATCGGCCATCATTTTTTATTACAACATTTATCTTGTAAATTTTCATTTTGCAACCCACCTTTTACTATGATTTTTTTTTTAAACCTTTTTGTATATATATATATATATATCTTTTATGCTTAAAAGTAAATGAATACATTTAATAGAAAAATATCTTACACTAATTTCTAATTTAGGCTCACTTAAATTTTGAGCTCTATAAATGATTGATTGAACTATTTTTATCATTTCAATTGGGCTCTTTAATAAATCCAATAAAATTATTTATTAGGTTTGTACTTAAATTAAGCCAATATATAATTTTTATTTTGAGTTCAATTTATTTTTTGGATCCATTTGAATTGGGGCCTTACACTTATTGTATGTAGAACTTATGACTTGAAAGTCATGAGCAGTGGGCCTACCAACGACACCATTGACCAACTACTATTTGTACAAAGAGTTTGGTTTACACCCATTATACAGAAAGAAAGAATGGACTAGAGTGGCAATATTAATACCCCTTTAAAACTGTAGATACACATTAAATTAATATTTTCTTTAATTATAGTGTTGTCCTTAAATAAAATTATTAAAAAGTTAAAAAAATTATAAATACACCCGTAGATGATGTCAATTCATTATTCAAATTTTTAAACATGTCTACTATTGTTTTTCACCTAAATTTTAAGTATTCATTAATTAAACTCAAATAATAATTATTTAAATTTAATTATTAAAATAACCATCATAATTATTATTTAAAAGTAAAATTGTGTAGTTAATTACAAATAAGTTAAAATAAAAGTTAAATATAAAAACAAAACATAAAAAAATTTGCAAGGAGATTCCTCCCCTTCTTCTCATTTTATTTTTATTTTTTCAATATTAATATAGCATTTGAAGTTTTGAACAGAAGACAACATAAATTATACTTTGGATAATGAATGACACATTCTTTTACATTATAACAATTAAAAATTTTAATGGAGTGTGCACATAAAAGAGGTGTAGATATATATATATATATATGTATATATATATATATATATATATATTATAGGCACAATTATTGTCACATGATTGATAATTAGCGAGAGGTCCAGTGTAAAGATTGACTTTTCTACCGCTTCTTCACAAGACAGAAATCACAATCATTATACTATCAACTAAATATCATAAATTAAGAGTTTAACAATCTTACCCAACCATTAAGTTTATTTGTAAATTGTAGCTTTTGGATTGATTATAAGGGTTGTTATTGAAGTCAATCAAAGAGCTATAATTTATGTGTAAGATTAGTGATTGAGTACGATAGTCAAACCTATTAACTAAATATTTTCTATTATTTTTTAAATTCAATTTATTCTAATTTTACTAAGTATTGATGAATACATAATACAAAGGCAACTACATTTAAAATCTCCTCTTGCATCATAATTTTTGTTCAGAGCACCCTCCCTAGGAGCGAAGACAAAATCGCCTTATGGTAACAGCTAACAAGCTTCCCACCCACCAACACCATGAATAAGAATATTGCTAAACAATTCAAAGAATTCTAAAAAATTAACTCAAATGATGTAGGCGAGTGATTAGTTTCTATCATATAAATCATAGGATAAAGTAATAAATGACATGGTAGGGATAAATCACGAAATTCGGTTTATGCAAGTAGTCTTTAAATCGACTTAGCCAATTAGCAAAACCAAAAGATGTGGTTTCCAACTCTACTGCAGAGAAGCTGTCTTACTCCTCAAATCTTGATCTTATATCATCTCACGATTAACGAAGACTTAAGAATAATAGATCGCATGACAACTTAAGCTCATGCAATTAGATTATTAAGATGATTCTAGCTCTCTCTCTCTCTCTCTCTCTCTTTTATCTAGGAAAGCAGAAACTTTATTAGTAAATTAGTTAGCTAAGTTAGTTATCAATTCTTGAAAATTAGGAAAGATAGTAGGCATTAGAAAAGCGTTTATCAAAACATCTTCAATGCACAAATGAATTGTGAAAAAATTCAAATAGAACATAGGACAAATACACAATGTGTTGAAATATACTTCCTCCATACAATCATCACTATTCAAATACAAGTTGGTGGCAAACAAAAAAAAAAAAAAAAAAATGTAGACTGTGTTAAAATGACCATCTATTTTTTGAAGCTCTGTTAGATAACTATTTTATCGGCTAACTCAACAAGGCAATTGTAATGGTAATAAATTATTATGGCTAACAATTAAGAAAGTTTTGTGGTAAAAAAGACAAAGAAAAAACATTAAGAGCATCTATATAAATCTATATATATATAGTGTTATTATCATTTTTTCCTCTAACCATTAATGAATCATTATTTTCTTCCCTATTAATTTAAGAAATATCATTTTGCTCATTATTTTGACTTGAATTACTATTATTCAATGATTTTTTTGACATTTTTAAAATCATCAAAGGAAAAATTATGATTCATTAATCGTCAAAAAGAAAAATGATAATAACTCATATATATATATATATGTGTGTGTGTGTGTGTGTGAGAGAGAGAGAGAGAGAGAGAGAAATGGTTTATTGTGATCCATGCTATGTTATTTTTATTTAAGAAATCTTATACAATAAAAGTTAAGCAAATAAATTTTTCTGTAGTAAGTGGGTTATTATTAATTTATGAAATAATAAAATCTCTTAAAATTATTTTTAATGGAATATACTTACAAATGTGGTGCATATGAAAATTTATTTTCTTTCTGTTGGATCAATTCAATTTGCAAGCCCAAGCTCACTTATTTGCATCCAAATTAATGAGTAACAATATTTATACCTTGTAAATTTGTATGTGCACCTATTTTTATGTACAACCTATTATTATTTTTTTAATGTATAATTCGTAAGCACGCTCCACATATTATTAATACATTCTTCTTTTGTTTTTGATTTAATTATAAATTAACAAATTCTAAAATAATTAAAATAAAACAAATAAAAACTATGGGACTCTTCCAAAACTGAGGAGAGATAATTTTGAATGTAGAGGGACTAAGGAGATTTTTTGGATTGATGCTCCGACCTGAAGCTCAAGAATATGCATCAAGGAGATTTTTCAGAAAACAAGAAAGTCCTTCGACACATAGGAGAAAAAGATAAAGTAGAAACCTCTCCAATTACTAGAAATTTGTAAGATAAAGTAGAGATACAATTCATCACTCTATTAATCCAAGATGCCAGGAAACCCAATTTCCCCGTCATTCTCTCTAGAAAGACCCACTCCACACCATCATAAGCCTTGGACATATCCAACTTAAGAGCCGAAGCATCATCTCTTCTCCCACCCTTTCTTTTCAATGCATTGATACACTCTAAACCCACCAAAGCATTATAAGAAATCAAACCGCTAATGATAAAAGCACTTTGGGGATCCGAGATCACATCTCCTAAAACAATTGTTAGTCTATTAGCCATTGTCTTTAAAATAATTTTGTAAAAGACAATGCATATGCTTATTGGCCTGAAATCAGTCGTCTCTACTTCAGCCCTTCGAGTCTTAGGAATTAAAGTGATAAGAGTGGAGTTTACAACCTCTACCAAACTAGCTTTATTCAAATACTCCAAGCTTGCCTTCACAAGTTGAATCCCCAACCAAGTTCCCATTTTTTTTTCTTTTATTGTAACATATGAAAAAAAAAAAAAAAAAAAAAAAAAAAAAAAAAAATACCCCAATCAAAACCAAATGGAATCTTCGCCATCCATCAATGTTGATAATTAAATTGACTCATTTAGCACATAAAATCTGTCTTAAGATATAGGTTCAAATATGTAAAGTGGATAAATTTTGTTACTATACTAACATGTATTCAATAAATAGTATAAATGATTCTTTAATACCAGTAGAGATGGGCAAAGAAAAGGTAAATCAACCCAACCCAACTAAATCAACCTAAAATTTTCGGTTTTTTATCGGTTATTAATAGCCAATTGGATTGGTTCGATTTACTGATTGACAAAAATAACCCAACTTGGTCTTTCGTCGATTAAGGGTCTCAAAGTCAAGGACCGACTTAACAACTGAATACTTAAGTTAAAATTATTATGCTATTGAATAAAATAATCCAATGAGAATTTAAGATTTATAATTTAATAAATAGTTTAACTTAAAGTAAAGTTTCTATATATTAATTGATAACACTTCACCATTAACAGTAATGGTTGTGATTAAATTTCTTACACTTTCACATGTGATCTTTCTTCTCTGTATCTCTATGCTTATATTTAATTTGTTTATTTATGGTGTGTTCACATGTTGATCAATTGCTTCAACACCTGAGTATAAATTTTTTTAAGATTTCAAGTTGATGAATTGAAAGCTAGTTGATGAGTTTGAAACCAACTAACCAAGTCCCACATCGATCGTTAATAGCTTGTTATCATGATAGCTTCTCTATATATATCTCCTTGTTTAACAGTTGTAGAGGTGAAGCTTTAAGGGTGATGGTTCCAACATCTAAAACATCAAGGTTAATATTTGTTCAGTAGGTTTTTTTGTGTCTTGGCCCAACAGGCTCAAAAAGGCTCCAACTGAATGAAAAATCAAATGTTTTGTTCGGTGTTGTTCGGTTTGACTAGGTTTCACTGGTTAAATCGGATCAATTCGGTTTACCAAATGGGAAACCAAATATTTTTAGTTTCGATTTGGCTTTAATCAAAACCGAACCAATCCAAGTTTTGTCCACCCTTAAATACCGCTACATTGGTTTACCAAATGGGAAACCAAATATTTTTAGTTTCGATTTGGCTTTAATCAAAACCGAACCAATCCAAGTTTTGTCCACCCTTAAATACCACTACACAATGTAGCTTGGTAATAGAAAGGTTCATTTAATATGATAATCTCAATTTTAAATTGTATAATGTGGTTTGACTATTCAGAAAAGATTGAATTCTGAAATGAATAAGGATCGAATTTGATGGAGATAAGGATCGAATTTGGAAGAGGATAAATATGAAATCAGAAGGATAAAGATCAAATTGGAAAGGTAAGTGTTGTAGGAGAAGTTGCAATTATAAGGAGAATTAGAATTTAATTGGAGTTGAAATGAAAATAAAAAATAAAATAAAATAAAATAAGAAATTAAAATAAATTAAAGAGGAAGCAAATGTGAGAAGGAAATGAGTGCAGCTCGCCACACGAATGGTGAGCTACACTGCACGAAGCCGAGCCAGTGCATGGAGCCGAGTGATGCTGGTCGCGTGATGCCGTGCACTGGGAACTGATGCTGGGAAAGAAACAAGCGCGCCTACGTGCGCGCTGCTGGTGCAGGGAGAGACAAGCACTGACATGTGGGGCCATGATTAACTGTTGCTGTGCGCGTGATTGCTTGCTGGCGTGCCACGTGTCCAAACCATGTTTGTAGAAGGTGGTCTCATCGTGCACGTGTCTTTAAGCGGATGGATAAGGACAAAATCCGAATTAATTGCAACCAAAATTACCTTTGGGTACCTGAAAAGTCTCTGAAAAGCCCAATTTGATGGCTATAAATTGAGGGAGTTCCCATAAGCAAATTCATCAGTTTTTAAGAGTTTTTACCCGTCGATCGGAGCGAGGCTTGCGGATATTTTAGAATTGTTCGATTAAATATAAAATAAAAATTATCTATAAAAATTATCTTTAAATTAAGGAGAATAAATTAAAAGAATAATTTCAAAAAACTTATTATAATTTGTAAAAATATTTATTTTGTTATTATAATTTCATTTTTATTCAAAATTCCTCTTGATATTAAAAAATTAATATAAAATAATTATTTTATCCGTTATAACTTTATCATCAATTTATAATCATTAGGGGTATTGTCATTCTTTCACACTTTTCTAAGATACTTTGAGTGTTTTTATTAACATCAGTATGAATTTTGGATAAAAATAAAATCATAAATTTTAAAATATATATTTTTACAAACTATAATGAGTTTTTTTGGGATTATTTCTAAATTAAACGAGTTAGTTAAGTGAACTTGTATGTCTAGATGCTAGTCAACTGATTAAGTTCAATTGTTTTAATTTATTTCCTTAGTTTAATTTTCCTGCAATTAAATCAATTTTCATTAATTTGGATAATTTTATCTTTAATTTATTTTGGGACTTAGTGCAAAGTTTGTATCCGTCCTTGTGAGTTTGACCTGGACTTGCTATTATTTACAAAGTAGTATGTGTATACCTGCACATATGTAGAAATAATCAAGCCTTTTTTTTTTTTATTTTAATAACAAAAATAATAAAGTTTTTATTTTCATTATTTTCATTTACCTTGATAACTTGTAGGTTTCTAGGTACTACCTTGCAGTACTGGATCGGTTAGCATGGCCTTGCACTGGAAAGAATGCTGCTTCTAGAATTTGTTGGTCCACATAAGTGTTTTACAATGAGTTACTCCTAGGACACAATCACTGCCACTATCTCCAGTTCTCTTGTTCAT
This sequence comes from Nephelium lappaceum, assembly GCA_021234005.1. Taxonomy (NCBI): domain Eukaryota; kingdom Viridiplantae; phylum Streptophyta; class Magnoliopsida; order Sapindales; family Sapindaceae; genus Nephelium; species Nephelium lappaceum. Next base: position 29,006,647 of record CM037998.1, on the reverse strand, counting down.
TTCACATACTTGAGAGCTCAGCTTAATAGAGTTTTATTTGAGTTCCAGTAATTATACGTTAGGCTAATTATACTTCTAGGCTAATTTGAGTTCCGATTTTCGATCTTGGATATATTCTCATGCGTTTCCTAACCCCCAGAATTGTAGGATTGGGTTGCACTTAATTTAAAAACTTGTAAAAACTAATCTGATACATTTTCTTTGAAGTGTATTCTTTTTCTTTTGTTATTCCTTACTAATGTTGGTTAATTTTAGGTTGTGCAATATGGACATAATTTCACATGTACAGCAAGTCATTTGCTTTGCTTTCCATGACAGCAAGTTGCTCATGGAAATGTGTCAAGGAGCCAAAAATCTCCTGAAAATCGTCACTCTCTTTTATCTAGATTGAATCAACTTGTTCATTTTGTCTATAAATTATTTCAGAGGGAGAAATTATGAAAGGAGTTGCTAGAGTCTGGAGAGATTATTTTTGTTTCTAAATTGGGAGATCATGAAACAAGATAGTTATATTGTTTTAGCTTCTTTTTGTAGATTGCAACTTTTAAGGGAGCTAATTTGCTGCTCTTTCATTGAAAAATGAATAGAAATTCTTGCTATTTCAGTTTTAATGGAAGATATACTTGTTTTTGCACAATCTGTCATCATCAATCACCTCCATGTTCTTCTTGTGTACTCTGGTAAGACCAGAAATATATTAAAAAAAAGTAGGAATGTTGTAGAAAGTGATGACAATTCGTGGTATCTGGTTCGTTTGTTTTAATTTGAAATTCAATTTAATTAATCATATTAAATTTTACATTCTTAACCAATTAAAATAAACAAGTATTTTGTCATTCACATTCTATTATCATCATTATTCATGTTCTTTGTTTATAAATAATAGTTTGTAAACAAAAATGATTCTTAAAAAAAAAAAAAAAAAAAACGTGTTTATAGTTTGTAGCTCAATCTAAAATTTACATTTATTTTACAGTTATTTTTGTGATTGTGATTACTATTATTCTATTGATTAAGGCAGTACAGTTTTTGTGCTTGTGATTGGATTAAATTCAATTGGTATAAGACAAGATAATTATGATTTCCAATAATTATTCTATGTTGTTGAGATGATCAACATTGTCACTTGTGATTGGATTGAATTCAATTAGTATAAGACAAGATAATTATGATTTTCAATAATTAGTTTATGTTGTTGGGATGATCAACATTGTTTGAAGAGATATTAGAGCTTTGAAAATTGGATTAAAATATGACAAAAATTACTTTATAAATAAAGAGACACTAGCTCAGAGAGCATCAAGTTTAAACGCATGACCAATAGTTCAAATATAATTTATTTTGAAGAGCTACAAAATTCATTTTGTTATGGCCATATACATCACCATTACCTATGGAATATATTTTTCATAATCCAACAATAACATGAAATGATACATTTATCGATAAAACAAAACCACTACCTATGCCAACATGAGTTCAAGTAGAGAATCAATACTAACCCCAAAATTGTTGTGACATAAGATGCGAAAGAGCTCCAATAGAATGACAACATATCAATGACATGGTCATCATCTTCTCCAGCATTGGATTGTGTTACTAGTGGTGTTGTTGGCTCACTACTGCAACTTCTATTGATTTGTGAACCACAAAGACTAGGATTGCCTCTATAATTGCTCTCATCAAAATTTACAAATTGCTTTTTGTTAGGGACCAGATCAGACAAGTTGTTGAATGACACATTAAATATGGTTAACCAGTGAAGCTGAATCAACTGAAAGAGAATTTGGCCACTTAATTTGTTGTTGAAAAGTTTTAGACTCTCTATGTTCTTGAGATTTTCGAAGCTCTCCGGTATGGATTTTGATGAGAAGTTGAGTGACAAATTCAAAGCACGAATGTTTGGAAGATACCCAATCTTCGACAAGATATCACCTATTAATTCATTTCCTGACAAATCTAGCCCAACCATATATCAAAGAATGCTACCCTCATAGGATTCCTCTCCATTCTTGGTTACAAATTCTACTTTTGATGTTTGAATTAAGGATGCAATAAGCAAGGATTCCTCGTACAATTAAAGAGTGAAGTTGTATGAAGTAGCAGGAACATCTTCTTCACGTATTACAAATCCAAATCCTGAGATAAGAATCTAAGAATTTTCCTCTTCTACTACCCAGTATGCATATTAATAAAGCATGAAGGCATTGTGCAATTAAGTTTGTTATGAGAGAGATCCAAAATGCTTATATTTTTTAATTTGCACAATTCATGTGGAATATGTCCTTCTAGATGATTTCCTCCTAAAAGAAGATGATTAAGATTCAAAAGCTCATAATCAATTTGATTTGGAACACTTTCGAAAAATTAATTGTCTCTCAAATTGAGAATGGATAGTTCAGAACTTTTAAAATATGTATTTGGGATTGATCTACTGAAAGCATTCATTTGCATGTAAAGTTGACTCACTAAGCAACGACTGAAGGAAGATGCTAATGATCCAAATAGCTTATTTTTTGAAATATCCAAATACCAAAGGGATTAGATATTGCTCAATTGAATAGGAACAACACCTTCCAAAAGATTGCTTGACATAAAAATAAAGCCAAGAGATGATAAATTACCAATCCAACCAAGAATTTGACCAGAGAAAAGATTGTTGGACAAATTTAATAACTTTAATGACCTGGCTTTCAATAGTCCCTCTCAAATCTTTCCACTAAAGTTGTTGTTATCCAAAAGTAACCACCATAATTCAATCATATTCATAAACTCTAGCAAAATTTCCCCATGAAAATTGTTATGTGATAGATTCAAGTATTTCAATGAAAAGCAACTAGAGACAAATGATCTCAGAATATGGCTTGAAAAACAATTGCTTGACAAATCTAGTGTTGAAAGCTTTTCCATTCGATCAATAGAAGAAGGAATATGGCCTTCAAAACTATTAAACGACAATCTTAGATCCAACAATTCTGGAAGGATCGTGCTCAAATTACCAAGGAACTAACCATTGAGGTTGTTGTTGGAAACGCTTAGTTGAAGCAAACCATGTACAGAGTTAGGTAGTTGAAGAATTCTTGTCAAGGAATTGTTCTTCAAATTCATATATTGTAGTCTTGTGTTGTTATGTAAAAGCCAAGTGGGGAACCTTCCAACCAATTTATTATGAGAGAGGTTAATAAATTCTAAGTTGTGTTGGAACATGATAAATCTAGGAATGACATGTAAGTTGTAGTTTCTTATTTATGTAGAGGACCTTCAGTTGATAGTGTGGCTGGAGAAAATTTTCACTTTCTAGTACACATAAAGTACTGTTTCTTGTAGAAAGTTTGAATATCTCAACTTTTGAGAGGTTGGTTAATAAGCTAAATGAGAATAGACCTTCAAAGTTGTAGTCCCCGAGCGACAAATACTCAAGGGTTGTGAGATTGATGATGACAAAAGGTAATAAACTCCCACTTAATTGTTTTGATGAGAGTTCTAATGCTCGGATATTTGTCAAGTTGTTTAGACGTGCAGGAAGTGGACCTGCAATATTATTCCTACTGACATCCAACTCAAGAATATTTTTCAGCTCACATATTCCTAAAAATGAAAAGAAGATGGATCTATATATTATAGTAGAGATAAATAGGAAAAAAGAAAGCAAAAATAGCAGATGTAGAAAGCCCAAGAGAAAATAAAAGGAAGAAATATATAATATGAAATTCAGATTATTGGTTTTATATATCATGTATAAAGTATATATTATTTAAACAGTATAAACAATATTTAGCTAATTTTAAATTATCATTCTTACTTCATTTTATGAGCAAAGATTTTCTATCATTTTTTTTTACTAAGCTTTTTGATAATCTAATAACATATCAACATACAAAATAGTGTATGATCAAAATTATTTCATTTTTTCTCTCTCATACATTATTCAAACTTAAACTCCTCTCATAAAAAATTAAGCACAAACCAAAAATTAATAGAGAATTTTTGTTTATTACATTTATAATTAAGTCTAAAATTTGTTGCAAAAAGAACATTAAAAAAAAAAAAGTTTGTTTAGAAGAAAAAATACAATTTAAAATGCTTATCTTCTTACTGGGCATTTGTACTTACTCTTTTATAAGTGGATCACTGTTGAACAATCATTTTAATAATTTTACAGATGAAAGTACACATTGAGACATGTTGACATGCTTCTGTGTATGATGAGGAGATTTGATGTTTACAATCTACACCAAAGTGTAAGATACAGAGCTGCCATGTTATGTTATAAATAAGCGTGACACGGAGCTATTTGTACGCAGCCTCACTTTTCTTTCATGAAGACAATTAAGTGGTGGATATTGGTTGATGACTCCAGGGTCTTAACTTTTTGGAAATTTTTTGGTGGGATTCTCTCCCACTTTGCACGTTTAGAATTTGTTTGGCATATGGGCTTGAATTTTGATGGTATGGAATTGAAAATTCAACTCCTTCTCACCAAACCCATGTTTGGCCCTGGGAAGGGAAGGGAGACTTCCCTTCCTAAGCCCACATAGGCCCAAAATCATTTCTTGCTAGGGCAGGAAATGAAATCCCACCCTGGCAGGAATTTTTCTTTTTAAGTTTTTTATATTTTATTTATTAAAGAATATGTTATAATAACTTTATTTTGTATAATTCATTAAAATAAATTTTATGAGTTTAATAACTTTAATATTAATTTGTAAATAAAATTTATTATTCTTTATAATTTATTTTTTTTAATTTTATTTATTTATATTTTACATGTTTTAAAATTACTATATCATACTTTGTTTAAAATATCTCTAACTTAATATTTTTAATATAATATAATATTATATTAATTTAGTCTAGTCCATTCTAATCTTGATTGTACCAAAAACATTATAACATTATTTTAATCAAATCCAATCATATCCAATCATATCTAATCTAATCTCACACATCAAATGAAACCTTAAGCAATCATTTCTGCCCTTACCCCCAAACCTATTCTAAACATTGTCCTCAATGTTTCCTCTAAATAATAGCCACAAATGCTCAAAATATCTAAAGATGCAAGGAAATTAAAAGAGACAATATAAAATAGGAAGCGAGATATCACACCTTGGCTTCGTCATGTAATCTAATAACACGAATATAAATCAAGAATACACGTTAGAATACCAATAATACTTGAAGAAATATAAAAAAAATAATAATAAAACTAAAACTAACATGAATTATGCAAACGAAAACCAAAACTCGAAAAAAAAAAAAAAAAAAAAGAAATTAAATAACAACGGCCCTATAAAAACCAATAATAATAATAATAATAATAAACAAAAGAAGAAAATTAAGCCTAAACTAGACTCAAAACAAGATCAAACCTAATAAATAGAATCTTCCAATAATGTTTCCTCTACTTATTGACTTCTCAACTCCAAGAAAGGTTTTAGCCTTTGACCATTGGCTTTAAACACATCATCATTCTTAGGATTCTTAATTTCAATAGCCCTATGAGGAAAAACAGTGCGTATAATAAAAGGGTACTTAACCATCTAGAACGCAACTTACTAATAAATAAATGCAAATGAGAATATAACAAGATTTTTTGACCAAATGAAAAGGATTTCCTAAGAATATTCCTATTATGAAAAACCTTCATTCAATCCTTGTAATGTTTAGCACAATCATAAGCATCATTCCTAATCTCTTCTAACTCATTGAGTTGTAGTCTCTTGCGATTACCTACTTTATCAAGATCAAAATTCAATTTTTTAATTGCCCAATAAAGCTTTATGTTCCAACTCCACAAGTAAGCGACATCTTGTCATAAACAAATCGATAAGGAAACATTCCACTCGTTTGTAGATGATATGGTGTTGCAACTTTATGTGTAATACCATATTTTTTCATTAATTGCTCAAGCATGATCTAGCTTTTAAATTAATATTAAATATTGTGCAACTCGAAGCGAGATGAGAGGCATAATAATTGTCTTAGCATAGAGGCTTTATATAGAATTCTTTGTTTTTTGTTCTAATAGAAGAAGGAAACAACATTTCTCCATTGGATTGTCCACTATATATATGCATATATATATATATATATATTTTACTTTGGGTACTCACAGATCTGGCTTTGATTAGGTTGACGAAAAATTTACGGTTGTGAAATGTTATGGTTTGGTTTTAGTCTATAAAATTGAGGACTAGAAGCTTTTAGTTTATACACGGGAAAATGTTGGTGCTTAGAGGGAGAGTTCAATAGTAAGAATTGTAGAGTGGTGAAAATCTGGCATGGCTTTGACTAGATTTCTTGTTTCTTTTGCATGCAATTTCGTGTTTTTGCTCAGCTACTAACCTTTAAATGGTTGGTTTTCTTTGACTAGATCTATGAATATGATTTAAAACCACCCTCATTATTTTACTTTGTGATGTTAGCTAGTTTTGATTATTTATGGTTGTTAGATCTGTTAGGGTTTATGTCCTAGGAGCTTGTAATTTATAAATGTTTAAATAAATAAAATTTATTTTATTCAAATTAATGTGCATTTATGATATGTTTGTTTCATACAAATATCATGTAACATTCATGATTACTTATGTAGCCTCAAATTAGGTGTGTAAGTGTTATATACAAGAAAATTTAGTTTGAGATTGATAATTTAAAGAGTCTGTAGAAGTAGAAAGCAAATAAAGTTGGGTACATTGTTTGTGATAAATCAACAGTTGCGGTTCATTTTATATTTGATACAATGATCTTATCCGGGATTATTCATATGGTGATATGAAAATAGAGGCACTTATATAATAGAGATTATATAGGATTGGACCATGATAAAAATGAATTTCTTATTAATATCCGTTAAACAAAGAAATTCTCATTTATCGACTAGATGATCATATATGGATTGATCTTGATTCTGAGTGTTTTATGGACTCCTATTTGTTGAATCATATCTTTTGATTTACATAGGTGAGACTGTTATAAATTTACGGTCAATAAGTTTCGTACTTTGGAGATGTAATTTAATAAGTGGTTATGAACATTCTACACAATAATGGAATCCACTCATTCTTGCGATAAGTAAATGAGTAGTTCTCTTAAATGTTGATTCGGGTCTTGAACAATAAGAGTGCTCGACTTTCTGTTTACGAGTAAACGGAAAGATAAATTCATAAGTTGTTATGGATATATTGTTTATTAAAGAATAAATGGTACTTAATGGAACAAGATATAATTAGAGAGGTATAATGGATTTTAATAACTCTAATTATGAACTACTCGTGAAGGATTGAACCATATGAAATGATTAAATCGATGGACATTGAAAATTGGGTAGTTCCCTTAAATGTTGATTCGGGTCTTGAACAATAAGAGTGTTCAACTTTCTATTTACGAGTAAACGGAAAGATAAATTCATAAGTTGTTATGGATATATTGTTTATTAAAGAATAAATGGTACTTAATGGAACAAGATATAATTAGAGAGGTATAACGGATTTTAATAACTCTAATTATGAACTACTCGTGAAGGATCGAACCATATGAAATGATTAAATCGATGGACACTGAAAATTCAGATTGTGTAAAACATTTACAATTTTGAGAGTGCAACCTTAAGTTTTTAGTGGAGTAACTCTAAAGTTAATAATAATAAATTATTAATTAAAGAGTTTAATTAATAATTTCGATATTATTGGAGCTCAAATTGTAGGTCCATTTGGCCCCCTTACTAGGTCATAACCACATAAAGAAACACAGTGAAGAATATAATTTGATTGTCCAATTATAAGTGTATATATAAATTTATGGACACGTTCACAAATTATTTAAATAATTTGATTATTTAAATATTTATAATTATTTAATTAATGGTTAATTGTTTAATTATTTTATAGAGGTCATGGGTTCAATTCTAAAGAGTGTCATTAAATTAATTATGATTTAGAATCATTTAATTTAATGAAAAATCATTTAATTAATTACTGAAAATAATAATTTTAATAGGAATTAGATTCTATATTAAATTAAAATAACAAAGTTATAACCCAATAAGGAATTTGATTCCCTATTGGATATAAATTAAGTCTTTTAATTTAAATAGGAATTTGAATTCCTTGTTGAATTGGAAAAGCCCTAGCTTACTAATATAAAAGGATGTTTTTACGTTGGTAATTGGGTAAAGAAATTTTTTGCTACTAGAACCAAAAATTTCCATTGAATCTTCTACTACAATAGAATCTTCAAAAGGTTGTGCCCACACACAATTTCTTTTATGAAGAGTTATAATAAGGAAAATCGGGTGATGAAGAATCTGCGAATCAAAAGGGATTAATTCAATTTTAATGTAAGATAAGATTCGATCTTATTGAATTGTTATTGCTAGCATTGATCGGACATGTTTTTATTTGAAAATTTTTTAAATCTACATTTCCGCATTCATATTAAAATCGATTTTTCCCTTCAAGATCTTGACGTCACTGCACTATTTTAAGATTTTAACTTTGTCTAGCAAACTGAAATTGGATCTACTGGATTGAATTCGTTTTAAATTGAAAGACATTTATATTCTCCGAGGGGGTTTAGTTTTGAATTGATGAAACAATGACGTACTAAGTTTTAACAGAAGAGTCCGTTTTTTATGACCATGTTTTGCTTTCTGTTTTTTGTTTTTTTAATACGTTGTTGGAGGAGAGACTTACAGTTTAGTTCCTATGAAGTGTGCATCTTTTGTATACAGATTTTGATCTTTTGAACTCGCTGTTGATTACAACTTTTAGCTTCATTGTCAATATTTATTTGCCTCTCCCAACATGTCCTTGAATATTGTGTTGCAGAGTTCTCTTTCAGCTTCTTGCAAGGGTCTGTTATCACAAGGGATTGGCAAGAGAACCCCTCGTACAGTTGTGCAAAATTTTAATACTTACAAGCGCACAAGTCTATTATAGAATAAATTATACAAGTACGAGATCAATCTCATAGAAATTGATTTATCCCAAATCAATTCAATTCTAATCTAACTAACAAAATTTGAAAATTTAGCATTAACTAAAACTAACAAACAAATAAAATTCAAAATTAACAAAGCAGAATTAAAAAGCAAATTCAAGCAATAAAAAGAAAATTCTTAGGTTTAAAATCTTTAACCTGTAATATTTTATTGTTTAAAATATTATTCTCAAAATTAAAGAAACAACATAAAAATTAATCCGTTGTTTTTTCAAGATTTACCAATTAAGATTCAAATAAATATTTTGTAAATTCTTACTTCAAGACTTAAAATTTATAAGATCTAAGCATATATGTATACAATGTTTGAAAACTATATAATAAAAAATCTTATCTATAAACTTTTTGCAATCCACAGCCAAATTTATAAAATAATTATGTAATAACCTAAAATATTAGATATTGAAGATGAAACAATTTTATTTTATTAATTGGTGTAATAACACTTGAATAGCAAAATCATTACAAAATCAATAAAGTTTCATCCTATACCTCAGAAAATAAAATTAAGCAAAAATTTTGACTGCAATTCTGTCACAAAATCACTCCTAAAACCAGCTCCAAATCTGCTGCTGTCCAGGCGTGTTTCTCTGATTTGTAGCCGCTACTCTCTTCCTGTTTTTTTCAAAGCTGCTGACCCACTCTTGTGTTCTACTCAAAAGAACAAAGCTGCTGCCCTTTTGTCCTTTTCTTTTTTTTTTTTTTTTTGTCTCAACGACCATTTTCACTTGTGTTTTGCTTGCCGCTGCCCTTCAATTGCCCTCCTCTTCTTGCCACTCAGCCCTCTCTTTTATACCCAATTAAAAACCCTTTTTTTTCTATTTTGGCATTTTTCTCTTTTATTTCTTTCCAATTTTGTCATTCAACAAACAAATCCACTTTTATTCTTGATTCACCAAACACAACTAATTAAAATAAACTAATACAAAATTCGACTAACAAATTTATATTTAACGATAATAAAAATATATAAATTATGTTTATCAAATACCCCCAAACCTAAATTTTGCTAATCCTACAGCAAAACAAAAACAAAACCTAAAAGAACCTAAACACAAATAATAACAAAATCCTAACTAAACCACTTCTGTAGGTTGACATGATTGCATTTAGCATATGCAAAAAACCTTTACACCCCTAGGCACAAACGCCATAATGCAAAAATTAATTATGAAACCAAAAATTAAGCAAAGAAAAATGAAATAAAAACATGATTTTTTTTTTGTTGACTCAAAAGAACACTCAGACATTAAAGATCAACTCTTTCCATCAAATTGGTAACAACAATCAAATCAAGTATCAAACATCATACACAATTTAGAAAGATATCAACTTCCATGTTGTAAATATATATCCAAGCTAGTAAAACTCATGCCAAAGCATCAATTATCAAGGATATTTCAACCAAATCATCTTCAGAAGACATGTCAATACAAACCCAGAAATCTCGCATGATATTAGCGATAATTACACTGAAAAAGAAAAGAAACCCTTAATAAATAATTGATGGCACTCACTAATATATGGAAGAGTGAGTTTAAATAAAACAGAATAATGATATCTCACACTCTCACCCAAAAAGAATGAAAAATATATGCCCACAGCTTCAACAAGAATAAAAGAATGATCTCGCAAGTATCAATCAACCAAAACCATTTTTCTTTTTTCTTTTTAAAAAAAAGAGTAGTACCACACACATACAATCCACATAACTAGCTTCCATTTCAAATTATAGATCTCTAGAATCAAGGACTTTCTTTAGGGATGCAACATAGGTTAGGGACATGGTTAACAAAGAACGGGATATATGGATATGCAAAGAATGTTTAAGAAAAATAGAGTCTCTTATGAATTCAAGGTGTATTATATATTGTTTTTTTCTCTTTCTTTTTTTTTTTTTTTTTATTTGCTTCAGCATTTTTTCTTTTTCCTTTTGATGTTTCACTTTTTTTTTTCTTGGGGATTGTGCAACATATGCAGATTTTTTTTTTCATTTTCCTTTTTATGTTAACACCTTTTCCTTTATAAACAATAACTCTATTTCCTCAAACATTAATGGGCATGGAAAACATGTAAAGTTTGGGAAGACTACTCCAAATTTGGAGTAAGGTGGATGTTTGGGTACCAAGAATAATAGTATCATTAAAAGGCTCAAAATAGCTAACTAGAGAAAATATATGATATCAGGTGGGCTATAATAGCTCAAACGATCCAAACATGGCCTAACTATTATCTTCTAGAGATCAAAATAATCATCCATGTACACTAATTCAATGAACTTTCAACTTTAGTAACACTTTTTTTTTTTCTTTTTTCCTTTTTTTTTTTTTTTTTTTTTTTAGTAAAGGTTGACTAAAGAGAAATTAAAGTATAGAGATCATAACAAGCAAGTATCAACAATGAAGCTATACAACAATAATGGGCAAATATGGCTTCTCTCCAAGAAAAATATAGGCTCAAAAACTCACTTGGATCAACAAAATTCTTTGACATGTCAACTTCCAATGATTCAATTTAAATCACCTATCAAACTTCTTTCGCACTTGTCAACGGCCAAAACATATATAAACACATAGTATGATATGTCTCTAAATCAAGGATGATAAAAAATACTAGAATTCAAAAGTCATCACTTCATTCAACTTCTCAAAGTTTATGGATAACGCCCAAGAAAACACAAAACAAATGTATAAATCTTCAAGAATCAATCATGAAACCAATTTTTTTTTTTTCAAAAATTTCAGCTCTTACCCCAAAACCTATTCTATACATTGTCCTCAATGTTTTCTCTAACTATATTATATACAACTCAAACAAGTATCCAAAGATGTAATGAGGAAATAAAATATACAATATAAAATACTGAGGGAGGGATCACACCTTATCAGCTTCATTATGTAATCTAACAACAAGAATATAACTCAAGAATTCACATTAGAATACCATTAGTACTTGAAGAAGAAGAAGAAAAATAAATGAAGTCTTAAAAACACAATGAAAATAATAAAAATGCAATAAAAGAAAATTAAAATTGAATAAAAATTAGAAAAAAAAAATCTAATAACTGCAAAAACAAAAACAAAAACAAAATACAAAAAAAAAAAAAAAAAAAAAAGAAAAAAAGAAGGCAACATAGTGGATCAACCATAATCATCCAAACTTACCTTCTCTCTATTGGCAAGTCTAACTGTGAAGATTTCTCAACATATATCAAAGTTGTAGACTCGAGATAAAAAAGAATTATTCAGATTTTCAAATTTAATACTGCCTACCAATAGAAAAGATTCATTTAGAGCATCCTGATTATCAATCACACAATTTTTTTGAATTTCAATGTCCAACAAAACTAATTAGTTTCAATGGGTCATCATCAAAGCAACTTAAAAATGGATCATGATATGCATGCTCAATCATATTTGATATTTTTCTTTCTAGTTTGTGTTTTATGATATTGACGTGCCCACTAGTTTAGGGAAGCCTTGGCTTATCTGTTTTTTTTTTTTTTTTGGGAGTACAAACATTTCCATTTTCAATGTTATGGGCAGATTCATTCAACTCAATACGCAATGGGTATGGTGAGCAGTTTGGGGAATAAGGTGGCGTTTTTAGGATAGAAATATTTCTTTTTGTTGCAAGCATATGATCTTTGGCCTGTGTAAGAGATTCTATGTATGACAATAATGGTGATTACATGGAGGGTAACCATGATGATGTTTATGGTGCACATGATTTTGGCATTTTCAGCTTATGGAGTAGAAGAATTGAAAAACCCTTGCTAATGTGGGTTGATTATGAGCACAAATGTTTATGTTGATTAATTTGTACATCACAGTGGATGCTATTTGTGTCTTAACGATTTAGATAGCATTATTTGGGTTAATGGAGTTGTAAGTGTTAATATTGTTCAAACTTGTTAAGTGTGTATCTTTGCAATATATGTAATAATGCTTATCTAGACCCTTATGAGTCTATCTAAATAAATTTTATGGAATTTTATTGAAAATCTTCAAGTAGAAACTTACGAATAAATTTTTGTCAACATATTTATTTTAGCTAATTTTTCATATGAAATATAATAAAAATTCTTGAATTATTCCATATAAAGTAATTTTCATATAAAAAGAATATTATTTGTTCTTACTAAGATATAAAAGTCTTATTTTCTTAAAATAAAGAAAGTATAAGAGTCAATTATAATCCAAAAGTTCAATACTCATTTCCAATAATTTACTGTATTCCATACTTCTTTTTCTTCCTTATATTTGCATCTACTATTTTTACATCCTTTAATTTTGGATTTATCTTCCTTTCAATTTTAGGAATATGCAAGCTAAAGAATGTTGTTGAGTTGGATGTCAGTTGGAATAATATTGGAGGTCCTCTTCTTTCATATCTCAGCAACTTGACAAATATCCGACTTCTGGACCTCTCAGAGAATCAACTAAGTGGAAGTTTACCTTCTGTGATTGCCAATCTCATAATCCTTGCGTATTCATCTCTTTGTGCCAATAACTTTTAAGGTTGGTTCTCATTCAGCTTGTTGGTCAACCTCTCAAAGTTTGAGATATTCCTACTTTCTTTAAAAAAAAAACAATACTTCACAAGGATTAGAAAGTGAAAATTCTCTTCAGCCATAATATCAACTGAAGATCCTCCACTTAAGAAACTGCAACCTACATACCATTCTTAGTTTTATCATGTTTCAACATAGCTTAGAGTCCATTGACATCTCTTAGTATAAGTTGGTTGGAATGTTCTCCGATTGGCTCACAACACAAAACTACATTTTATGATTTTGGAGAACAACTCCTTCACAGGAAATCTTCAATTGCCAAACTCCACACACTGTTTGCTTAACTGAATGTTTCTAACAACAATCTTAATGGTTAGTTTCCAGATAATTTGAGTATAATCTTTCTAGAATTGTTGAGTCTAAGATTGTTGTATAATAGTTTTAAAGGCCACATTCCTTCTTTTATCCATCGAATGAAAAAACTGAAGGCACTGGATATGTTAAACAACAACTTTAGTGGAAAGATTCGACATGAACTATCGAAGCTCAGGTTATTATAGATAAAAAAGTTTGTCCAACAATCTTTTCTCTAGACAAATTCCTTGTTGGATTGGTAAGTTATCATCTCTTAGGATTATTTCACTATCAAGTAATCTTTTGAAAGGTTGTGTTCCTGTTCAATTGAGTAATATCAAATACCTTCAGCTTTTAGATATTTTAGATAACAAGTTGTCTGTATCATTGTTAGCATCTTCCTTCAATCTTTCCTCACTACAATACCTTTACATGCAAACGAATGCCTTGAGTGGATCAATTATGAATGCATTTTTCAAAAGCTCTGCACTGTCCTAACTAGATTTGAGAGATAATGAATTTTCTGAAAGTATTCCAAATTAGATTGATGATGAGCTTTTAGATCTTCATTATCTTTTTTTAAGAAGAAATCATCTAGTGGAACAGATTCCACACGAATTGCGTAAATTGGAGAATATAAGCATTTTAGATCTCTCATGTAACAAACTTAGAGGCACAATACCTTCATGCTTTATTAATATGTTATACTGGGCAGTAAAAGATGAATGTTATTTGTCTAATGTTGCACTAGCAGATTGGTTTAACCCTGAAGAAGTTGTTGCTTCGAGCAACATCACTCTTCAATTGTACAGGTCATCCTCCATTGCAGTCATTGTTTTAAAAGATGAGGCAAGGCGCCACCTCGAGGCGCACTGCCTTGCAACCTGAGGCATCTCAAGGTGAGCACTTTGGGCAGTCGATTTGCAAAAGCACACCTCTGAAGAGTGACGCAGTCGCCTTAAGGCCTCCTCAAGATGAGACTGGTTGAAGCAACTATGAGGCGATTGAGAGTGACGAGAGGTGGGGAGAAAGCCAGTTGAGAGAGAGGGGAGAAGGGAAAGAGCAAGTTGAGAGAGAAAATGAGGGAGAGAGTTGGTTGAGAGAGAGGAGAGGACCACCCAATGAGACGCGACTTGGAGTTAAGGAAATCGAGGTGAGGCTTGGAGGGTGGCGACGAAGGAAAGAGGTTCCATCAGTGCCATGGAAGAGAGGGATGTAAAAGGTTAGGTTTGAGTAAGAAGTGCTGAGTTAGGAGAGAATGGTAGAATCGTTTGGTAAGGGTTAAAGAGTGTTTCTTCAAAGATCAAGATTAGAAGGTACCGTAAAGTGGAGATAGGCTTTGACTTTATATAATTTTTAATTTTATTAGTTATATTAAATATTATACTATCACTTTCACTAAAATAGTTGCTCACATTTCATATAATTACACTTTTAATTGTTTTAAATTTTTCCGTCACGTTAGCGTAACGCAGGATTTTGCATGTTTAGATATTTTCGTTGGATTTATTCTATTTTGTTTGATACTTATGTTTCTAACATTGGCCTTCACTATATTTTTCAATGTTATGAAAGAATTTAAAAGTTTGGTTTTTTCTTTCACTTTTTGTAATTTTTTTTGTTCATTTGGAATTGAGGAGGCTACCTCAATCGCCTTGAGGCAATCACCTCACCTCACCTCGCCTTTCGCCTTTTAAAACATTGACTATAGTCTCATAAACTCTACCTTTATGCTTTGATATGGACTGCAGTAAAGGATGGCCAATACAATTGAAAAGTAAAGTTGTTCGAAGCAACAACTTCTTCAAGGTTAAACCAATCTGCTAGTACACTATAAGACGGATAATATTCATCTTCTACTACCAAGTATAACATATTAATAAAGAATGAAGGTATTGTACTACTAAGTTTGTTACACGAGAGATCAAAAATGCTTATATTCTTCGATCTATACAATTCATATGGAATTTGTCCCTCTAGATGATTTTCTCCTAAAGGAAGATAATGAAGATCTAAAAACTCATCATCAATCTAATTTGGAATACTCTTAGAAAATTCATTCTCTCTCAAATCGAGTACGAACAATGCGGAGCTTTTGAAAAATGCATCTAGAATTGATCCACACAAAGCATTCTTTTTCATGTAAAGGTATTGCACTAAGGAAAGATTGAAGGAAGATGCTAATTAACAATGATTTAGACAACTTATTATTCAAAATATCTAAATACCAAACGTATTTGATATTACTAAATTGAACAGGAACACAACCTTCCAAAAGATTACTTGATAGTAAAATAATCCTAAAAGATGATAAGTTACCAATCCAACGAGGAATTTTACTAGAGAAAAAATTATTGGACAAGTTTTATACCCATAATAACTTGAGCTTCAACAATCCATGTCAAATTTTTCCACTAAAATTGTTGTTTGACAAATCCAATGCCCTCAATTTTTTCATTCGATGGATAGAAGAAGGAATGTGGCCTTCAAAACTATTATACGATAATCTTAGACTCAATAATTCTGGAAAGATCATACTCAAATTATCTAGAAACTGACCATTAAAATTGTTGATGGAAACACTCAATTGAAGCAAACCATGTGTGACGTTGGGCAGTCGAAGACTTTATGTGAAGGAGTTATTCTCTAAAATCATAAAATGTAGGTTTCTATTGTTTTGTAAAAGCCAATTGGAGAACATTTCAACCAAGTTATTTTGAGAGGTCAATCGACTCTAAGCTGTGTTAGAACATGATAAAACCAAGAATGGCAAGTCAGTTATAATTTCTTAAATGGAGGACCTACAATTGATATCGTGTCTAGAGAGAATTTTCACTTTCTAATCCTTGTAAAGTCTTTTTTTTTTTTTTTTTTTTTTGTAAAGAGTAGGAATATCTTAAGCTTTGAGAGGTTCACTAAAAAGTTAAATGAGAACGAACCTTCAAAGTTGTTGGCAAAAAAAGACAAATACTGAACGGTTATGAGGTTCGCAATCACAAAAGGTAAGCTTCCACTTATTGATTCTCTAAGAGGTCTAGAAATCGGATATATGTCAAGTTACTAAGACATGAAGGAAGAGGACCTCTAATATTGTTTCCACTGACATCCAACTCAACAACATTCTTTAGCTTGCAACTTTCATTCTTCAATCAGACTCAAACATCATCTTCAATCAAACCTAAAACATCAACTTCAGACATCGACCGAAAACCCTTAATATCATCTTCAATCAAACCTAAAAAATAAAACTTAGCATCATCAAACCCTAACATTATCAATCATCAAAACCCAACAACATCAATCATTAAACACCATAATCATAAATCTTCATTTGATGAATTCATACCCCAAACCTAGAGTAAGAAGAGAGTAAGAAGAAATCTAATGAACCCATTTCTAGGTTTCCAGTTGTGGAAACCTAGAAACGGGTTTCGAAACCCAAACTAATCTAGGTTCATCAAACCTAGATGATGTTCATCTGAATCGAACCTAGATGAACTCGAGTTCTAATCAAACCCAGATGAACCCGAGTTCTATAAATGGGTTCGATTGTGAACGATCAATGATGATGAAAGTCAAAAAAGAAAAGGTCAATCGTAATGGTAGATGTGAAAGAAAATGAGGAGTTTGGCAACAGGCAAAAGAAAAAAGAGTCCCACGATTGGGAAGAAGTAGAAGAAGAGTTTGACGATAGGAAAGAAGAAGAAGAAGTCGGTGGTGATGGGCAAAAAAGAAGAAGAAGTCGGTGGCAATAGGCAAGAAGATGATGTAATTTTATTAATAATTTTTTTTTTAAATTAATATCCACCTGTCCATCTTAAGATGAATGGTGGAGATCTAATTATTACTTTTTTATTTAATTATTAATTTTTTTTAATTTTTATTTTATTTTTTCTCAAATCAGTGGAAACCTAATTAAAAAAATTTTTATTTAATTTATTTTAAAGTTTTTAAAATTTATTTTAAAGAAAAAAAATAATGTCAAAAATAATTTTACCCCCCAATCAGTTAACTCTAATGAAGATCCACTGGGGGTGGAGGTGTTAATTGCAATAAAACCTAAGTAGTTGTTCTACCTGAATAAGTTTTCCACTAGGTAGCTAAATTATAGTTTATCCAAAATTAAAGAATGTAAAAATGGCAAATGTAAAAAGCCCATGAGCAAATAGAAGGAAGAAAAAGAAGTATGAAAACCAAAGGAGGTATGTACTATATATAATATGGAAATTCATATTATTGGTTTTATTTTGTTTGCTTTTAAAGATGATTATGTAATATATTATCATATAATAAGTATGTATTAATTAAACATTATTTAGCTAATCTTCAGATTTTAAAGTAGACCACTTGATTACGTAATGCAGGAGAATCATTCTAATGATTTTACATATAAAAGTACATATCGAGACATGTTGACATGCTTCTGTGTGATGTGGAGATTTGATGTTTATAATCTATGCTTGGATGTCCATTAAACTTTAAACACTAAAAATATGTTTAAGAGGGGCCAAAAGCATACACAGTTAACTCCAAACAAACTTACAATTAAAAGTAGTCACCCAAATCAGTTCCAAGTGGGCAAATAAGTAATGTACAATTGCTAGTAAAATCTTAAATATTACCTCACTCTCGTAGGGAGCCACTTATCGCATTAGCACTTAGCTTTAAGACTCTCAATTTTGTCAAATTATCTAATCCTCCACCTAGCAAAATAAAAACAGCAGAATTTGAAAATTAGCTAAGAAATTTTTTAAAAAAAAAAAAAAGACTTTCAGAAACATACCTTTTTAAAGAGTAGCGATACGGTTCTGCATGGTCTAGGCTTCAGTTGGATTTTAAGGCGTATATTTCTTTCAATAATGTCTCTATCATTGCAAATTGTTTCCAAAAATATAATCTGCAATGAAAATGGAACATTTATTAGAAAAAGATAGATATATATATTGTATCGAAGAGAGAAACCCTTAGGTCAGTAGACATCCCGTAGAAACATATACTAACCGTAAGCTTCTGTAAATGCATTAAAATGATATGTGAAATGCAACTATAGAAAAACTGAAAGAAATGGAAATTTTCCATTGATTATTGCGATTGAAATAATAACTTCATCAATGAAAAAAGTAAAAAATACACTAAGAAAATCGGGAGTCTCATAATCCTTAAATAGGAAGGTTTTATTTTTCTGCATTAAATAATTATAATAAAAATCTGACTCATATAACATTTGCAAAGTGAAAAAAGTTAGCAAACATAAAATATAATTCATTGAGTGACGAGTGTGTAAAATAAAATACACATAATTAGAGTAAAAAATCTCAAAAACACATTATGCAAATCAAATCATCAATGATACCTTGCACTTCCCTTCCGCCAATTTCATCAGCATATTCTTTCGTTTTCTGGTGCTGTTTGTAGGCATAAAATATTCCAACCTACAAACAACTTAGAATTCGTGGGACAATTGAAAGGATCAGGAAGGAAGGGCATGAATATCTATCACTACATAACATCGAATTAAAAATGGAACACTTACTTGGCCACCTTCTTGCATCCTAGGATATCATATCCTCCATTGCTAGGGCTGCTACCTTAGTGGCACGTGATACATTAAAACTATGTGCAAAGAAGAAGGTTAATACAGTGTTAACATTTACCAATTACCCAAGAAAATGAAATTCAGCTATAAAATCATTAAAGAACGCAACTTAATAGGATTATATGCCCTATTCTGAATGGCTATAAGCAATTAATATGGTACTTATTACAAATTTGGTTATATCTATATCAAGAAATCACTTCTGTGCACTACTTACTGTGCTTGATTGCTTATTTTCAGATGAAACGTAAGTTGGGATCTTATATTAAAAGATAAAGTTTAAAACCCAATATCTAAATTAAAATTAACACAATCTATGGATTTTCTGAATATAAATTTGACTCTTTGTAATACAATTCTCAGGAACCATATATAGATATTTCTTTCTTTTTTCAAGACAACAGATATTAAAGTTTACAGAGAACTGTTAAAAGCTCCGTATAAAGTTAATATTCTTTCTCTACTTGTTTGACTCCTAGTAAGTAAGAAAATTTAAGGGACATGAGGATTAGTGAGCTGAGAGTAGAAATAAACTTGCCAACATTGAAGTCATGCCTCAACCAGCATAGATATCTAGTAAGTTTAGCAGCAGTAAAAGTCTTGCCTCGAGCTGGCAAACCAACCTATACACAGATACTTTGTTAGAAACAGCTGTATTTAGCGATGTCAAGTTTCAATTTTTTCCTTACAACTAATAAACAAAACACATACATATAGGCAGCTACAAGAAATTCAAGTTTTAGGACATTTAAAACTGGAACAACAGTCAGCATATGAATTCATCACAAAACGGTGGAGACTAAATTGATATGTTGGAAGCTTGATGTATGCTAGTCCACTTAAAATCAATCAATCAATTAATCAATTGAATTTAATTTAGGTCCAAACAATTCACTTCAAGACAAGTCCAAGCACTTAAAATCCAAGAGATGAATTACAGTGAGTAAAATTTGGTGTCAGTATTCCAGACAGCACTAATCATCTTTGTCAAGGAGAAACAGCTCAACTTGCAACATAAATCATAGGAGGTTAGTAAACATCCACATAATTTGCAAGCAACTCAGGTAAATACTGAGCAGCATACTGCATATTATACAAATACAGTAACAGCCAGCGCCTCTAGTGAGAAAATTTTAGCTAATTGTGTAATAAACCTCTTTAAAACAGATTTCATTGAAAATTAATGAGACTTCTAGGCAGCTTCTCTTCCTGAATCCTGATATAGGATCAAATTTTCCTGCTTTAACAGCTTAAGGAACAGACAAGTTTTGAACTAATAAAGGAATTCCTTACTATAAAGTGAATCTAATTCCATTTCCTACTCATAAGGTGAAATTAACAATGTCTCTAAATCAAAGTATCCGCATAGGTTGATTTAAGCACATTTTATTAGCCAATTGTTCACTTATTTTCTATTTTGATATTGTCGATCTTTGTCAATGACAATATTCTTGTTTGGGCTAATCTCATTATGTCTTCACCTGACAGATCATAATCTGCACAATTCATTGAGCAATACGAACCAAATTGGTTTCCTCTAACAATGTGAATAAAGATGCAGATGCGACGCAGCAACAGAGAGAAAGAGGGACAGGTACCACTTCTGTGCTTGCCCATGCCATTCACCTCCTCCCCAGAGACGATTTAGACAACCCCAATTATACATATGAACCAAAACGAACATCAAGAGAGAATAAAGAGACTTATAAATCGTCCAACTTAAACAGCAATTCAAGATGAACCTACATCCTTTACATGTATTCAGCGTTACTCTATTTTTAGAATCTTCATAGTCCGTATCAGTCATACTAGAAATCTAAATTCATGATTAAGGTCAAGGGAGGCACAACAAAGTCACAGAGGAGATAATTGGTTTTCACAAACAAAATATTGGCACAGATTCTGTCATTATTAGATCTTTATTTTATTTGCTTTTAAACTGTTAAAGCCTAATTGTCAGTTATAAAGTAGCTGGCTAAGCACATAATCAATTATGATTTTTGTTCCTTTAAAACTTACATTCATTCATAGAAAATCTGTATCCCAGTTCCTCTAACAGTCTTTGTGCTAATTTTCATTTTTTTATCTTTTCACCAACCTAGAAATTAAATATCTTGGTTACAACTTAATAATGGAGGGTTCAACAATTCATATACAAGAAAAGTTAAATAATGAGACAAGCCAACACATTGGCTTATTGCTATGGTCACTCGGAGGCAGAGGGGTAAATTGTTTAAACAGAAAAGTAGGACATAATAGTACCAATTATGTATATTATACAAACCTCAGCAATGATTTCAGCAGACGCTATTCCAGTTTCTTCTCTTAATTCCCTGATGGCTGCAGACTTAGGCTCCTCACCATCTTCAATACTTCCCTGAACGATCCCATAAGCAGTCCATTAAACACAGCTAAAATCCGTGAACACCCATCGAAATTCAAAGAATTCTAGAATTTACAAATAACTCATTTTTTAGCAACTTCCTCCCAAGAACTTAAAAAGGAGTAGCATATCATTTTCTATAGCTAAGATCTAGGTAGGTAGCTACAATATAATGTCAAAAAATAGCCCAAAAATCAAGTGCATCACATGAAAAAATTATATTCACATTCACACAATTCTATACAAATGAAATTATAACTATCTCCATAAAGCATAATATGAAGCTAAAAAATTCTCCAAAAAAATCAAACAGGGTACCCACCTGAGGCATCTGCCTGGATCTTGGAACATTCAATCTAGAAGCCACACAAACACCTGCAAATAATTCAACACACAATCTGTATCATCAATTGATTATCAGGTGGTTTGGACCAATCATTTTTTTGTCTATTTAGTGAATTTTTTTTTTTTAATATTTCTATTTAGGTAAACAAAACTATCAATATTATTCTCCTAAACGTCCACCAGCAAATTCACCAACATACAAACATCAAAATCTAACACATAAAATGTAACATAATATTTATATATAACCAAAATCTGAAGAGAAACAAGAAAAGGGCCAGTCTGGGTACAAAGAATTCAAACTGAGAATCGGAGTTGAAGATGCAGACGCCAACGTTCGGTCGATAACCAGAGGGGAGGCCCTCCATGGATTGTCAACTGAAAATGTTTGGAGAAGAAAAATGAAAAAAGTAAGAGAGTGGTGTTTATATACGGGAATTAGTGACGCTGGCTATGACAAATGACTGACTCTTTTGTTATACACAGTACATGACAGCAATCAAACAAACAGGAATCCATGAAAATACACTGTAGATTTCGAAAACAACGACAAGTTCGAAACAAGAGTGCTACGGCGATCGAGATCCAAGCACTTGACAGCAACCACTTCGTTCAAAGGCAAATAGATCGAGAGATGGACCCTTACGCTGGCACCGTAACTGATTTTAGCTTTAACTATTATTTAAGATGGAGCAAAAACTGCAGAAATATTAAACAGATGGAAATGTGAGATTGGAAAGACATAGGACAAGTACCTGCTTCAGTGAGATTGGAAATGCGAGCCCTCCACATTGCTCCGGTGTTTTAACGACCTCCTTGGTGACTTTCCTCCAAGCCCTACATAAAAAGGAGAACAATAAACATGAAAAAGAATAAAACGAAAAAGTTTGTACCCAGATCAACTCTTAAATTAAGTACATATAACAAAAGAACAATAAACATATGAAAGAAAAAAAGTTGGTAGACTGATCAATCTGACCTTAAATAGGAAAGTAATAAGAGGTTGGGAAGAGGAAGGAAGAGCTGAAAATCAATGGTATGGGAGGTGTTGGGAAGAACTGAACCTTTTCTGATCAAAAAATGACTCTCATCATGTGTGTTGCCTAAGCTTAGAGGTTCTTAGTTATATAGACGTATAGTAGGAGGCCTTGTGGTATTGGAAAAACACCTAACGTTTGACAGGAGAAGGCGTATTCTAAATGGAGGTAAAGGACGAAGCAACGGAGTCACGGACACTTTTATCTCTGGTTTTAGTGAGTGCAAGTGGGAAAACGAGAGTGGGATATTTTCTGATGATATGGATGGTGATTTTGAAATGCATGCAATGACCCCCCTGTTACCTTCTATTTATGGAAATGTTTTGATGGTGGTGGACCTGATGATGCTAATTATAGAAATGTGAGAAGTGGGGTGGTGGACCTGGCGGTGGTGGACCTGTCGGTGGTCATCTTGATGGCATTATTTATCTATAACTTTTCTCGTGCACTTTAGGAGCAAAAATTTTCTACTATTTTTTTTTATTATATTTTTTATAATCTTTACGGTTCTCTATTATCATTTTTTCTTATAATTTTTTAGTAATCTAACAACAAATTGACATTTAAAAAAATAAAAGATTAAAATTATTAAATTTTTTCTCTTTATATATCATTTAAATTCAAACTACTCTCACAAAAAATTTAATATCAATAAAGATTAATAGAGAATCTTTACTTTCTTTTTAAACCATTATTTATTAATTAGATCAAGCTAAGATACGAGTAAAAATAGAATTGGCTATGCGGTTGGCTCAACCACAAAAATTGGCAAATAAAGTTGTAATGATTGTTCAAGTGAAAACAACAGCTTTAGATTTATGTTGTAGCATGAAATGACATTCAAAATCATTAATTTCTTTTCAATATACTTCACACTGATACTGTTTTACATGTGAAAGAGATAAAAATATGGTGTGCCCCTCGTTGAAGTGGTCGAGTGTAATCAAAGCTAAACAGCCAATAGGGGGAGGGTAGGACTCCCTAGTGGTGGTATTAATTTGTCAATTGAAGATTTCTGGTCCTGATTCTTATAAATGTTGCATACAATATTAAAACTAGCATTCTTACATTGAATTGAAGGGTCTGCGGTAGCTAGGATTTGATGTGTTCTACACTCGTGGGACATTATCTTTTGCACAAATCTAGAGTTACTCCCACTACTTACTATCCTACCAGCTGAATGTAGCATTGAACTTTTTTTTTTTTAGTAAGAATTTAGCTTTGAATTTTGAGCAAAAGTTCGCTAAATTTTCCCACCTAACCTACTTGATATACAGTTTGATTAATATTGAAAGAAATTTCACTTTATCACTTCTTCGTATTGATTCCTAGTATGTAGTTTTCGATCCAGAAAATTCTAGAAACCTTTTACAACTTTCAATATAAATTAAAAAAATATGAATGTTTGCTCTCTATTACCCACACCATTCACGTACACATTGGTTTGGATTAGGTATAGTTCACCGGTGGTTTTCCCTAGAAACTCAAAATCAAGCTCATGATTTGGCCCATCCGATGATATCTGTGTTAAAATCCACCAAAAAAAAAAAGTCTAAACATATCACAAAATTTTTAAAAAAAAAAATTATGATCAAAGAACATTATGATTAGATATTCAAAAGTAAATAAATTATTGAGTCACAAGACATTATAAATTGATAGGGATACTAAGATTGTAATCACAAGTATGGGCAATAAAAAATTTCACGGGAGAGAAAGAAGTAGGTCGATGGAGCTAGAAGTTGTACTACAACTACTACTACTACTAGCTCATTTTTTATTTATTTGTTTATTTATTTTTGAATGATACTACCAGTTTATTTGTATGAAAACAAATAAAACCAACTTTAATATGTCTGTAGTAGGAAATAGATCTTAAATGGTATTGAATAAATACTAAACAGCATGAAAATTTTATGCTGATGAGTTGTGTACTACATATGATGAGTTGTAATCAACTCAAATATGCTCTAATAGCTTCACTACTCTACTCTATTTAAAAAAATATAAATGTAAGCGATTTAACAAAAATGGAAAGAAATAAAAAGACATCAAAACTGCTTAATGCCTTCTGTGAAAGCATAAAGAAATTTCAAATGAAATTGATGGTAAGTGGACCACACTTTACTTTATTTTATTTATATTTTGAATTAAAATTTAAAAGTTAGATGGGAGGACAGGAAGTGAAACCCACAATTTTATAGATATGGTCTAGAAGCTTATTTTTTTCACAACCTTACCTTTGTTACCTCTCTAAAATGTAGTACTTCTTTCAAAAAATAAATAAATAAATCAACCAACTATATTATGTTAAAAATATTCTAAATAATTAATACAATGGTGCTCCACATCACCATTAGTCGCCTATCCTTTAAGATCATGAGATATTAGACTACATTTGACTGTGTTAAACTAAATTATACTAATAAGATTATGTATTCATCTATATTGCATATTAAATTTTATTAAGTTTTCAAATATTTGGATGTGATTTTTGTTTTAAATAATTTTTAAAATAAACAATTTTATTATATCGTTAGAATTAAAATTGAGAACAATTGTCTAGTTTCTTAGAAACCATCAATTCATGCCACCCACTTCCAACAAGTCTCACCATAATGATAATAATCAATGATCCTGAAAAAAGAAAAAATCAAGACCTTTCTTACTATAAAATGACCCTTTATTGATGCATACTGATATAATATATTTTTCAAATCTGCAAGCTAATTAATAAAATGAGTATATAAGTGGCAGATTATCCGCAATGGATCATGCGGTTTCCATATTGAACTTTTATTTGGAAAGCAAAATGCACAAATAATGGTATTGCCAACCACGAAGCCATATTAAATATATAATCACAACCCAGATCAGCAAGCAGGTGAACTATCATCAATCGGTGCACTAATGGATGCCGATCAAAGACCATAGCAATTTTGATTTTAGCCACAAGAATCTGGCCTACTAATTGCAGAATAAAAAATAAATGAAATACAATATCAATGCATGTTATTTAATATATATATGTGTGTGTGTCAAGTATTCAACATGCAGAGTTGGAATTTACTGATGAAATGTCAGGGAGAAAAGAATAAAATGTGGATGAGGACATTATGAACTCATCCTATGGTGAGTTTGGGCATTATAACACTGTTCGTACATCCAAATTAGGGGCTTTTGTAGCAAAATGTCGACACTCTTATTAAAGATGGAAAAAAGACAATTTCAAATGGGTGAGAAACTAGTTTTTCAGAAGTGACAAGTCATAAATGTTTGCACCCAGTGATGTGAACCCAGTTTGGAATGCTTCCCTTTGAATTACCTCTATAATTGCTCTCATCAAAATTTACAAACTGATCTTCATCAGGGACTAGACCAGATAACTTGTTGAACGATATATTAAAAATAGCTAACCAATGAAGAGAAAGAATTTGATCACCTAACGTGTTGTTGGAAAGATCTAGACTCTCTATAGTGTAGAGATTTTGAAAGTTCTTTGGTATGCATCCTGATAATAAATTGTATGACAAATTTAATGTAAGGTCCTATTTTGACTTTAAATTTTCAAGCCACAATGGGCTAACAATAAATATTAAATGGACCAGCTTAGTAGAATTTTTAAGAACATGAATGGGAACTCATCAGCCCTCAATACACCCTTAACAACCTCTAAATGCACCAAGCTCATGTTAAAAAAAAAGAAGTATAAAGTTATTTAACATCATGATTTTCTAAAGAAGCCGACTAGTACTAAAACATTCTCAATTTACATCAAGTACAGTGTTCACATGATAAGAATAAGAGAATGAACAAATGCTAAACCACTGGACGATGGAAAAGATTTTCCAATAATGAGAAAGTAAGGAAAAAAATATTTTAAAAAAATAGTAGAAATGGGAAACTGGCTAAAGGGCTTAGAAAAGACAAAATAATAGTTTCTATCCCTCTCGTGAGTTGGAGCAAAATTGTTTGACCAGTAGGGATTTTTTTTTTTTTTTTTTGGGACAATTTGACCAGTAGGGATTTAATTACTAGTATAATTTTAAAAATAGGATATCACAAAATATTTTTATACTATTATTTTTTTATTTAACAAATTTTATAATGAAATCATTTAGCGAAATATGTAGAAATAAAATCACATCCAAACATTGTATAACTTAATATTAAATATCATCATGCACAATATTATACAAAAGTAACATAATATAACACAATTCAATCTAATCCATTATAATCTAATAAAATAAATGCAATAAAATATGTGTCAAATATAGTCTAATATTGTTGTTTTCATTGGTTGAGGATTAAATATTGTTTACATTAAGTGTGTTTGATTAAACTTGGTTTAAATGTTCAATGTAGAAATAATATATGCCCTATAGCTAGAACTCTTAATTGTTTTACTTTTACTAAAAATATCACCAAAGAAACACACCATCTGCTAGTGTAGTTGGTTGAGTACTTTCCCTCATCGTATAAGTCCTCTCTCCTGTTAATCTAGACGAGTCTCGACAATCCTATTATGAGAGTAGTTTTTCTCCTATTTCTAAGAATGACTATTCAAATTATTCTAATAATATGTAATCTCAGCAAGTTCTAACAGTTCTCTTACTTTTAAGAGTAATTATATTTCTAATAGAATGTGATCTCGATAAGTTTCGACAATTCTAACATATTTGTCTACAATTTTTAGGAGTAGCTATCTGGGTCGTTCTAATAGTGTTCTGGTAGTATATGATTTTAATAGGCTCTGACAATTTGTTAACACCGTTGATTGCAAGACTGTTGATTGTAAAAATAGTTTGTCTCCTATTTCTAGGAGCAACAATTCGAGTTATTGTTATAATGTGTGATTTTGACGGATCTCAATAGTTCTTTAATTAGTAAGATGTCAACTTAATAAAAAATAAAATAAAATAAATAAACAAAACAAAATGATTTCACTAAAAGACAAAGTTATAAAAATAGTTAAACGTAACACATGGAAATTACAGAAAATTATATAGATTTTTTTTATTAAATGTCTTTTAAGGCAGTGTTGCAATCCTATAAACCCAAATGAATGCATATACTAAATCAATAATTAGTAGGCTAAAAAATTGGTTTGACAAAAATAACAAGGTCAAAACGCAGAAATACACGCCTAAGGTATGACTTAAGACCAAACTAGTCCCTCCCTTTATTCATAAGAATTCCACGATTACTTATTATGAAATCAAGTACTCTGAACATCTCACAACTAATATAAACACAACAAAAATAAATTAACAACTATCATAACATTCGTATATCCATAAGAATTTTGTAATAAACTTCCAAAATACAACTCCAACCATAAAAAAGGTAACTAAATCATTGCATTGCAAGCCTTACAAGCATGAAAATAAATCTATTTGCCACTCAAAAAATAATATGATAACACAAAAGTCACTTAACAAAAAACTTAAAATTTATCATTAAAACATGATAAATTAATTATATTGATAAAAAACAATCGGCCCCCAACAACATCAATAATCAAACTATCGTGCTAATAGCCCAATATCTTCATGAACAAGTAATCGTCAATTGCTGATAGCCTAATATCTACATGAATAAGTAATCTCTGTATTTTTAGGAATGCCCAGGTCTCACATCTATTTCAGAGTTGACTCTACCATCTTCACTTCGATCTCTGCATATCAGGAAATGCTCAGTTCTCACATCCATTTCAAAGCTTGGGTCTACGTATCTAATGATTTTGCTGTTCTAAAAATTTTGAAGGCAATTTTCGAGAACATCAGTGATCAGCCTTGCAATCTTACCGATTCAAATGTTGTGCAAAACAACTCCAACAGAAGATAGATGGAAAAAAATTCTTGTTTGTCCTAGATGATGTCTAGAGTAAGGATTGTAGCTTGTGAGAACCCTTGAGGTCTCCCTTTAAGAATGAAGCAAGTGGCAGTAAAATTATTGTGAAGCTGTTGCATCAACGATTGTGCGCAATGCTGAAAGAAGAATGCAAAAGAGATAAAGCAAAAGTGTGGCTCAACATTTCCCACATCCCTATAGTTAAGATAGATGGGAAATTAATGGATGAACTAGAGGATGGAGAATGAATGTCAATCTCTAACACCTTAATGTAACTGCAAACAATTTAATTTTGTTTCACTTGAAGTAGTATGTCACATCAAACACATAATGTACGTATGAAAACATATTTAGCTCTGCTTTAATGTATGATATGTCTTAACTTATGAATGGAGTATAATTATTATGTTCTTATCAAGCTACAAGGAAGAATGCATGATCAACATGTGCATTTTCAGTTGTTCCACAAACTCATCCTTCTCTTATTAGTATCATTATCTGATTAAAATCATGCCCTGTTAGTGTTATTAACTATATCATGCAAGTAGTTGGTTAGGTAATTAGATTGTTTGAATTTAGCTTGGAAGACATGATTTTTGGTTTGTTTAATATAGTTATTCAACCAGTCCTATAATGGAGGGTCTTCTTCGTGGAGAACATTGATTATTATTTGAAATAAAAATTTGTAAGAGAAAGATGAAACACTAGTAAATGGTGGTCTAGTAAGGCTGGCTTCATATGCTTTCTGGGCTCACGGCAGCATTACATTTACCTGCATGGGGTTATAGTTTGAGGTGCAAATATGGACTGTTCAAGCGGTGGATCACCAAGGTAAGAGTCTGGCCGTCTGGGAAGAAATTGCTGAGGATTGGCTTGAGGTTCAACTTTATCTCGAAGTTCAGCTATTGTTGCTTATCCCTTGGGATTTAATTTACTGATGGATTTCTTTTATGCAAAAGTGCAGAAGTTTAGTCCTTGGAAAGTTGTCTTGCCAGTCAGATTTTTTGGTTGTGTTGAGGTTCTCTTAATGGATTGTAAGTGTTAATTAAAAGTTAGTATAGTTATTTGTTAGAATACACTACCCTATTAGTCTAGTTTCAACAACTTCATTAATGAAACACATGCTGCTTATTTAGTATAATAAATTGCTGCTTCCCTTTGCTTAATTAGTTGGTTTCCTACAACAAAAGCTTTATTTGTTACATGGATTGCCATCTGCATAATGGATAACCTGGTTTGACAACTACATATAATCTCCTAGAGGTTGGTTTTGCTTAAAAGCATGTACACTAAAGAGTTGAATAGCTTCACAATAACCTAACTTTTAATGCTCATACAATTCTTAAGTACTTGTGTATCTCTAAATGTTATGATAATTCTACTCCCAGTCCCAAATGTTTAACTAGAAGTTGTACTGGATGTGACTAATCTATATCATCATATATGAGTTGCTCTGTTGCTATATCATATATGGATACTTGCCCAGCTACTAGTTTGAGTATGTTTGACCAAAGTTGCAGCTTGATTAGATTGTCCTAACTTCACAACCATAAATCAATTGGAGCGGTGGTTGTTGAAATTTGAGAATTTTGGTGATGATATTTGGTCTATTACATGACTTTTGGGGACTTTGGGTAGTCCATTTGGGATTCTTATTATTATTTTTATTTTAAAGATTTGGAAAAGAACTTTTTTTTTTTTAATTATTATTTTGATTATATCAACTATTTCGATTAGCACTTGACAACCCAAAAACAATCAGAGTTAAATATTGTTTACATTAAGTGTGTTTGATTAAATTTGGTTTAAATGTTCAATATAGAAATAATATATGCCCTATAGCTAGAACTCTTAATTGTTTTACTTTTAATAAAAATATCACCAAACAAACACACAATTTGCTAGTGCAGTTAGTTGAGTACTTTCTTTCATCGTATAAGCCCTCTCTCCCGTTGATCTAGGCGAGTCTTGACAATCCTATTGTGAGAGTAGTTTTTCTCCGGCTTCTAGGGATATCTATTCGAGATATTCTAATAGTGTGTAATCTTGATAAATCCTAATAGTTCTCTTATTTATAAGAGTAGTTATATTTTCTAATAGAATGTGATCTCGATGGGTTTCGACGGTTCTAACATGTTTGTCTACAATTTTTATGAGTAGCTATCCGGGTCGTTCTAATAGTATTTTGATAGTATGTGATCTCAATAGATCTTGACAATTTATTAACACCGTTGAATGTGAGACTATTGATTGTAAGAATAGTTTGTCTCTTATTTCTAAGAGTAACAATTCGAGTTATTGTTATACTGTGTGATTTTGACGGATCCCAATAGTTCTTTAATTAGTAAGATCTCAGCTTAATAACAAAACAAAACAAATCGATTTCACTAAAAGACAAAGTTATAAAAATAGTTAAATGTAATACATCGAAATTACAGAAATTTATATAGATTTTTTTTTTTTAATGTTTTTTAAGGCAGTGTTGCAATCCTATAAACCCAAATGAATGCATATACTAAATCAATAATTAGTAGGCTAAAAAATTGGTTTGACAAAAATAACAAGGTCAAAACGCAGAAATACACGCCTAAGGTATGACTTAAGACCAAACTAGTCCCTCCCTTTATTCATAAGAATTCCACGATTACTTATTATGAAATCAAGTACTCTGAACATCTCACAACTAATATAAACACAACAAAAATAAATTAACAACTATCATAACATTCGTATATTAATAAGAATTTTGTAATAAACTTCCAAAATACAACTCCAACCATAAAAAAGGTAACTAAATCATTGCATTGCAAGCCTTACAAGCATGAAAATAAATCTATTTGCCACTCAAAAAATAATATGATAACACAAAAGTCACTTAACAAAATACTTAAAATTTATCATTAAAACATGATAAATTAATTATATTGATAAAAAACAGTTGGCCCCCAACAACATCAATAATCAAACTATCGTGCTAATAGCCCAATATCTTCATGAACAAGTAATCGTCAATTGCTGATAGCCTAATATCTGCATGAATAAGTAATCTCTGTAGTTTTAGGAATGCCCGGGTCTCACATCCATTTCAAAGCTGACTTTACCATCTTCACTTCGATCTCTGCATATCAGGAAATGCTCAGTTTTCACATCCATTTCAAAGCTTGGGTCTACGTATCTAATGATTTTGATGTTCTAAAAATTTTGAAGGCAATTTTTGAGAACATCAGTGATCGGCCTTGCAATCTTACCGATTCAAATGTTGTGCAAAACAACTCCAACAGAAGATAGATGGAAAAAAATTCTTGTTTGTCCTAGATGATGTTTAGAGTAAGGATTGCAGCTTGTGAGAACCCTTGAGGTCTCCGTTTAAGGTTGGAGCAAGTGGCAGTAAAATTATTGTGAAGCTGTTGCATCAACAATTATGCGCAATGCTGAAAGAAGAATGCAAAAGAGATAAAGCAAAAGTGTGGCTCAACATTTTCCACATCCCTATAGTTAAGATAAATGGGAAATTAATGGATGAACTAGAGGATGGAGAATGAATGTCAATCTCTAACACCTTAATGTAACTGCAAACAATTTAATTTTGTTTCACTTGAAGTAGTATGTCACATCAAACACATAATGTACGTATGAAAACATATTTAGCTCTGCTTTAATGTATGATATGTCTTAACTTATGAATGGAGTATAATTATTATGTTCTTATCAAGCTACAAGGAAGAATGCATGATCAACATGTGCATTTTCAGTTGTTCCACAAACTCATCCTTCTCTTATTAGTATCATTATCTAATTAAAATCATGCCCTGTCAGTGTTATTAACTATATGGTTACTTGCCCAGCTACTAGTTTGAGTATGCTTGACCAAAGTTGCAGCTTGATTAGATTGTCCTAACTTCACAACCATAAATCAGTTGGAGTGGTGGTTGTTGAAATTTGAGAATTTTGGTGATGATATTCGATCTGTTACATGACTTCTGAGGACTTTGGGTAGTCCATTTGGGATTCTTATCATTATTATTTTTTTAAAGATTTGGAAAAGAACCTTTTTTTTTTTTTAATTATTATTTTGATTATATCAACTATTTCAATTAGCACTTGACAACCCAAAAACAGAAAATGATAATAATGTTTAATATGATGAATAATTGTACATATACTCTTTAAAAAGGTAAAATTCAGCATGATGAAACAATGTTTTAATCAGGCATACCCGATGCCATGGAGACCTTTCCACCTGCTGAGAAATCAATGATAGAAATAAGTGATTTGGAGGAATCCGAACACCAAACCAAACCCAAAAAACTGATTAATAAAATTCCACAAGTTATTTGGAGATGAAATCAATTGACTAACAAAACCACTTACAAGTTCTCTTAGCTTGTTTTCTTTCCAACACCTCCCATTCCGCAAGTGCTCAGACGATGACCACCGTAAACATCAGATGACGGCGAGAAAAACAGAGACCCCGTGCTGTTTTACCTGCAAAATATATAGCAAGAACGTCACTTCCATGCTATAAAAACCATAACAGACCACAAAAATCAAGCATACATATTCCAATTCTGCAGTTTCTTCCCAAGAGTCAAACTTCAATGTAATCAAAGCGAATCTAACTAGATGACTAAAAATAACATACAACTGTGCACTGTATCACAACTAATCACTCAAAAAAATCAATCAAAATTATGATAAAGAAAAAGAAACAATGATGGAAAAGTCACCGTGAGGTAAAGAATTAGCCGCCGGCCAAGCCAGGCCCATCAGGATCACCTTCGGTTGATGTCTTGGTTACCGTAAAAGCAAGCTCCTTTCCACTAAATGGTGCCGTTGTTAGGAGAAACCGATCCAACATAATACGGCAGCAAATCAACGGCACTGTGAAAATTGTTCGAAACCGGCCACGATATATCTCACGTGGCAGCAGCTTCGGAAGCACGTCGTTGACTCAAAACGGGACCTTCAAACTCCGGCCGAAATCGATACAAAAACAGGTAAGGCGACAAGAGGAGCCGCAAACGGCCGGCGAAAGGAGTGAAGGAGGTGAGAGAAGAGGAGAAGAAGCAGAGTTGACGAAGAAGGGAGAAGAGAGACTTACAATGACATGATAATAAAGCCATTGAAACAGAAGGTTTTGGTTGAACCCGTGACTGGTTGGTGTTAGGTCCAACTGCAATCGTTACAACTTTGTCTATTCACTAAATACACAGACATGGGTAACAACCCTGTGCAAGTTTGTGTGGGCCCGACTCAAAAAGAGAGAAGTTGGTTTCTAAGAGGAGAAGGAACAAAAATACCTTTTTTAAACTTATTTTATTTTATTTTATTTTAATATTTTATTGGTTAAAAATATCTTAATATAAGGATTAAGGTAAATATTATCATTTATTTATTTTAATTAAGATGTGAGTGTTATGTTATGGGTAGAAGAATTCTAATAATTATTTTCGAATCTTTTATTTAAAAATTCAAAAGATGTTTTCAAATACTAATCTAACATGAATAGAACCGAAATATTGATAATATTGAAAATATTTATGCTTTTTTTTTTATATGACTGTGTATACTGTCCATCTTTCATTGTTTAATCAATTGGATCACATGTAGTATGCTAGATATAATTTCAATGAGAAGACATTGGAGGCCCACCACAGAATGCAAGTCACAATCTTTCCAAAAATGTGTTTTCACTCAAAAAGTGTACAAAAAATGTATTATTCTTTTTCCTTTTTGAGTTAATATTTGTTGTACCATAAGGTCTAATGGGAATGATCGTACAACCAGTGGACCTGTAGACAAGTAGCTTTCTCAAAAAAAGAGTGATGTGTCCAAAAACACTTTATTCTGGGTTTGGTTGCAAACGTGAAAATATTCAGGCATCAATCCCAATCAAGTCCCAATAAAATCCCTATTTGGCACCACTTTTTCACTTTGGTCCTTCCATTTCTTCAATTATGCATGAATTTTGAAAGATGAGTTTCACCTAGGGGCTCCCTATTGCGTTAATATTCATTTTTCATTGATATTAAAAGAATATTTTATTAAAATATTTTATTTTAATATATAAATATATTTTATATAAAAATAATTTAATATAATAAAAATAACCAGACAACAAAATAAAATACCAAATAGTACCACCTTTAGTTATGTCAGGCCTAAACTATTTTTCTACACTCATACGATTATATAATTGTATTGACGTTATTCCTTTCTTTTTTCAACGATAACAAGCATTAAAGTTTGCAGAGAATGATAAAAGCTCCATGTTAGTCTCATTCATGCGTGACTATCTTACCTTTGCCGCAGTCATCTTCATTATTATTGTCCTTGACAAATCTATTTCATATTAACTATTTCAATTTTCACTAATTTCTGTCTTAATTACTTTACTATTTTCTTTCAAGGCTATTAATGTGTCCACAAAATACATTTAAAGGAGAATCTTTTGTTTTCATAATTAATAAATAATTAATTAATATTAAGAGAAACACATGTACAAGGATAGATTATTGATATTTTACATGAGATTAACTTATTGATACATATAAAGACCGTAGTTTGTTGTTAGTATTAACAAGACTATGAATTTAAAGTTTTTGTATCACTGATAAAGGTGATACTGTTTTTATTAAGGTTAAATTATTATGTGTTTTTAATGTCATGAGTGATGAGATTTCTTTTCGAAACCCAATATAATATTAATACACTTTGATGTCTTGTCCTTGCATTTTATTTATGATTTCAGACTTCTTTTAAAGATTTTTTTTCATCACCTTATGACTCGTTCAAATCTATAATTATTTGTAAGATTGGTATAAATAAAAAATATCCTCAATAAAATATAGTCATGGGAGCCCACCGCTGGGTCAAGGTCTAGTGACAAAGAGAACAAGCAAATTCTCTGCTCCAAAAAGAAGACCAAAGGCAATTATTGTGCTTTTTATTGCAAATACATGTTCTCTTATAACTCACAGGTTCAAAGAAAGAAAGAAAACAAATGCTCATGACATGATGGTAGACAAATGTCGGTCGACTTTTGAAAGGAAGAAAAGCAAGTGCTCAGCAGCGCATGATCAACCAATAAAATAAAGACAAACCAAAAAGGATCTATTACCTATATATAAAATCAATTATTAACTAGACCAAACAAATCTCAAACTCAGACTCAGACTATAAATTGAAATATACAATTATATCTTACTGATTGATGAAAAGAAAAGAATAAAAAGGTAATTTAGTTTCAGTAAGATTGAAAATTGAAATGGATATTTATATTTTTATTGATTGATGAAAAACAAAGAATAAAGAAGTAATTAAAAGTTTAAATAGTATATATAAACTATATTAACTAGATATAAAACCAACTATTACAAGTAAAAAATTCTTCCAATCGTCCAAAAGTCGTAGTTTCCAACAAAGAAGCTTATGATAGTGATAGCCAAAATGTACATATGCATTATTAAAAAAAAAAAAGTTTGTGCATATGCATTATTAGTTATTACAAATATTAGGCGTCATATGGCCCTATATCTTATTTTATACTTAATTTGTCCACACGTTTCATGTGTTAATTAATTATATATCAATTTTATATAATTTAATCGACTTAAAGAGCCTTCTAACTTGAATAATAATAAAATAAAAGAGGAAAGCTTCTCCTATGTAAAAGACATATGCACTGGTTTTATATTTATTTAAGTCACCTCGTATGCACCATATCAATATGGATATCACTTTATATACTAGATAAATAGAATGTCTTAATGCCATGAATAGAGAAAGAAGATTTATATATATATATATATATATATATTGCTTTTTGGAATAAAACTTACATTGATTAATTATGACGTAAATGATCATTAGATTCTGAAAAACAACAACAACAACAAAAAAAAAAAAAAGAGATTTCATATCATTGATTTAATTAAAACTTGTATGAGATGTCCAATAACAAATCCTCATTTTTTATAGTATGGAAAGAAATATGTAAATATATTAATTTAGTAAATATATCACATGGGGTCCTCAATTTTTTATTATTAAATATTATATATATCAAAGAGATGAGAGAGAGATACCGAATGGAGTTCATTCTATTAAAGCCATGTAAGCCTTTCACAAGATCTTAGGGGAAAGATGATGATGATGATTGATGATTATAAAGCAAAGCAAAGGCCAAAGGAACAAAGCACAAAGGAACAAAAGCAAAAGTACAAAGCCTCTCCCACTACAAAGCACAAAGGAGTGCACACACTGATAAAAAACTTGCATTGTAGACTGAGTTGATGTTAATGGTTTCCAAAATTGAAAAAAGTTTGTAAATGGTTTCTAAAGTTTGCAAATTGGAAAAAACAGGTGAAGGAGTTGTGATGCAGACAACAGCATGCGTGTGACTCCCATGATAACACTAGTGGTGGGCTCCCATGACTTCTCTTAGGATAATACGAGTGAGGTCCTGCAGCTTCATAATTATTGTTGTTGACGTCAGCTCATACATCACCATTTCCAAAATCGGCTTCATTAGTAGTGTTGTTTCTCTTACAAATTGGAACATATTATCGAGCTATCAAACTCAAAATCATTCTCTAAATTGAAAAAATAGGACCCGACCCACATCAACCAAGGCAAAGCAAGGAATTCCATGCATTTGGTGTCAATGAATTAAAAATAATAACTAGAATGATAATCTAAAATCTCTAAGTTTCAATTTGTGTAGTGTTTGTCAATACACATACCAATTACAACTGCTACCACTTCCATTAAATGAAATTGTGTAATGTTTTGCTGGATACTGCAGCGTACATGGTCCAAGAATTTGTGGTTCATACTGCTCAATCAATTTTATGTTTATGTCCCTTTTAAATAACGAAAATCAAATTCAAAACTTAAACCATAATTTCAATTTCAAAATTACCTTTAAATTATATAAATTTAAATGTGAAGATAGAGACCTCATCCCATAAAATGAGAGAGTTTGAATGTTTTCAAATTAAATAGGATAAATATAAATTAATCAACCTTATCAATCTTATCTCTTAGGCTATGTATAATCTTGCCACACACTAAATCAAATGATCACAAGAATTTAGCAAGGAGTCGAGTTAATTGAATTGTAATGGCAAGAGTGATTGTGAAGTGCGTGTTGCTAGCCATCATCTGGCTTGTTGTTTTGCTCAACAACTC
Organism: Nephelium lappaceum; assembly: GCA_021234005.1. Classification (NCBI taxonomy): domain Eukaryota; kingdom Viridiplantae; phylum Streptophyta; class Magnoliopsida; order Sapindales; family Sapindaceae; genus Nephelium; species Nephelium lappaceum. Next base: position 28,968,371 of record CM037998.1, on the reverse strand, counting down.
AAGCGACTCAAGCTGTCGAAGAAGCTAATAGTGAAGTTGAACCAGCATGGCTTTAGGGTGGATATTGGGGTCGTAGGGGTGGATATTGGGGTGCTTTGGGTCATAGAGGATTGGGTGGTTTGGGTAGACATTGGTTTCCATGCCCACCCATTTCAGCCCCAAAATGGCCCAAATGGGGTGCAGCCCCTAAATGGCCTAAATGGGGTGGTTGGGGGCACTTCGCATGCCCACCCCTTTCAGCTCCTAAATGGCCAAAATGGGGTTCAACTCCTAAATGGCCAATATGGGGTTCAACTCCTAAATGGCCCAAATGGGGTAGTTGGGGGCACTTCCCATGCCCACCACTTTTAGCCCCAAAATGGCCTAGATGGGGTGCTTGGGGTCGCAAAGGTGGATTTTGGTTCCCACACCCACCCATTTCAGCCCCAAAAAATCCCTAATTATCTAATCAAAAGTATTGCTCTTCTTTTAGATGATGGTAGTATACCATCAATGTTGTTTTTCAGTTTTTAGGAGTGAATTTTAGAATTAGTATCTTGTTGGTTGGCTTGAACGATGTTGTTTATTTTTCGTTTTAGTAGATCCATGTTGATTCAATAAAAGAAACATTTCTTATTATATTTCTTGGATATATAACCTGATTTTATAACCTTAGTATGCTTTTATGTCATAAACTTTTATCAATAGCCATTATAAAAAATTCGGTGAATACTTTGCAATGAAATTAATAATACATATCCTCTTCAAGAGAAGTTTGGTTCTTATGATGTGCTATTTCGAAAAGATATTGTCATTTTGAATTGAAGATGTTTAGTCATTTTGTCGCAAAACATATTTGTCTAATTAGACACACCACAATTTGTCCCTTCCATTCAAAATTTGGTTGGAGTAGTATTCCAATTTTGGTTGAATTGCTATGTTGATGATCAATATCAATGCGACCGAATTAGATTTGTAATAATAAGGGTATATAAGCTACGTTGATTCAAAATTGCTATCTAGTTTAATCATATTCAATAATTTTAAATTAGCGACGCAATGGCTTTGGTGCGGCTGTCTTCTCCGGAGTCGACAGAGAATTCGACGGGTTGAAGACAAAACGTGTTTTAAACTTCATGTTCTAAAGTTTTACAAAAATTCATTTCAAAAAAGAAAAAAGTTTTAGAAAAATTCAAACATATCAAAGTTACTGAAGAAGAAGCTCCTTCACTCACAAACTATTGATATTCAAGTTTCAGATACAACTGGATCAAAACCTGTATTTCCAAAAAAAAAAGAAGGATCAAAGCCTGGCAAACTGGTCAACCCGTCGAATTCTTCGTCGACTCCGGCTTTATCCGTTGAAGTTTCTGACACAACTAGATCTCCTTCACTCACAAAGCCATTGAAGAAGAAGCTCAAGGGAGAAAGCAGAGACTAAGAGATGCACAACTGGATCTCTTTCACTCACGAAAACAGAAAAACCTTTTCTAGAACGTTTTAGTGAATGGCTGCAGAGACCAAGAGAAAGCAGAAACTAATTAGAGATGCTTTGATTTTTTTTTTTTTAATGTTTTAATTTAATTATCTTTATAATTATTTATCTATAATATTTAAAAAATAAATGATGAATGGGTATAATTGATATTGCATAGGGTATACTTACAAAATATGAATTTTTAAAAATCTTAATTGGAATGTAAATACAAAAAGGGATGCACATACAGTTTTTAGTGGGTGGAAATATCGCCACTTGATCTTTCATTGGTCAAAGTCCAAAATTCTTGTAGAATCTTCTTACCATGAACTGGAATTTTTTTTTCCTATTTTGCTCTAAATAAATAAAAACCTTGAAAAACTACTCTGTAATTGTTGTTGATAAAAAAAAATAACATATTAGAGTTTCAGTTTGTTAAATTTGGATCCTGGATTATGTAGTTATTGTATCATAACCAAAATTTTGTGTTTATGTTATATGGTGATTTGTTCTAGGTGCTTGATAAGTAATGATAATCCTATCAGTTGTCTTTAACTGAGAAATTAACATTTTAATTAATACTTTTTAAACAACTTAAATTAATTTGTTTTATTATTTCCTTATGTAATTATAAAATTTTGAGCTACTTCTTGTTAAATAATTATTTAGGAGTTCAAAACAAATAATTTTCCTAACAATTACTTGACATATATATAACAAAACAACTTATTTTCGTGACAACTAATTGACCTAATTCAACAATGAAGAGATTCAATACTTAAATTGATCAAAGACACAAACACACACACACATATATATATATATATATATATATATGAACTACTATAATTTTATTGTTTCTCTTTCAAATTTGAAGTAATTAATTAAAAATCAAACTTATAATCTAAAACTTAAATAATGAACCTAGCGCACATCAACAAAAGGACAAGGGCAGGAATTTCATGCATGTATAATGCAAAATAAATTAAAAAAAATTAATAATCTAAACACTTTTAAGTTTCAGCTCATATAATGTTTCTCAGTACATATGCAAACTATGTATATAATATCACTTCTGGTAAATGAAATTGAAAGCTTTTACTAATTAAAAAAAAAAAAAGAAAAAAAAAAAAGACTTATCTTGGGCCAAGCTTGCACATCTTTTGCCTGATGTTACCATGCATGTTGTTACAAGAATTTGTATGTTTTTTTTTTTTATTTTTTTGCTTACTTTTTTCTTTTTTTTTTGAAATATATATATATAGTTGCTTACTTTAATCAAATATATATTTAACATTTTAATTTAAACTATCATTTTAATTTTAAAATTATCACTGAAATTAGATATTACTTATGTGAGATAGAGTCTTATCGCATAGAATAAGAGAGTTTTACTAATGTTTTCAAACTAAATAAATTAATAAAAAAAAACCCTAGAATGCTAGTAAATATGTAACACTCCTTTAGTTTGATCTTGTTTATTTAAAATAAATATTATTAATTTGGGGAAAGAATCTTATTTCAAGTGACAAGTGATAAGAGCTATAGTTTTATATGAGTATATCTAATTAAATTGGATTGATGACTATGACATGAGGATAAAAAATTATTATCCGATCTTAGTCTAATTCATCTGTGAACCACCAACCATCATCTAATCCTTACCCAACCATAAATGACCCACCTCCTACTCACACTATGACCACTAGATCAAAAAATAACATTCACAAACCAATACAAAATTTAAAATAAATGGCTAACAGTGAAGTCTACAAGCCTGACATTGTGGACATTTTAGCTCGTACTCATATGACAAATACCAAACCTGTTCTCATTCCTATTCTAACAAGTCCTCCTCTAACATTAAATTATGACTCTATCTTGTTTGATCCTACAGAGTATAGAGCTGTTGTTAGTAGTCTTCAGTACCTCTTGATTACTAGGCCTGACATTGCTTTTGTAGTCAACAAGCTTTCTTAATATATGCATCGTCCAACAATCAAGCATTGGAGCTTTGTTAAACGATTGCTATGGTATCTATGTAGTACTATTAATGAAGGCTTGTAGATATATCGAGAGTCACCATTAACTTTGCATGCCTTTTCGAATGCAGATTGGGCAGGTGACAAGGATAATTTTTCGTCCACCAGTGCTTATGTGGTTTATCTTGGTCAAAAACCTGTGTCTTGGAGTTCTAAGAAGCAAAGAACCATTGCTAGATCATCCACTGAGGTCGAGTATCGATCAATTGCAAATACGGCTAGTCGAATTAAATTAATCTGTTATCTTTTATCTAATCTTGGTGTTAACCTCTCTTATTGTCCAGCCATATATTGTGACAATGTTGGAGCCAATCAACTATGTTCCAATCCAGTGTTTCACTCGAGAATGAAACATGTAGCTATTGATTTTCATTTTCTCAGAGATCAAGTTCAAACTGGTATTTTTCGTGTTAGACATGTATCTTCTACAGACCAACTTGCTGATGCACTTACCAAGCCTCTTCTTAGGGCTTGTTTTCATGATCTCAAACTCAAGATTGGAGTTCTCTCCCAAGCTCCATCTTAAAGAGGCATATTAGAGGACTATTGTAGATTTCACTGTTAGCCATGTATTGTAAATTTTATATTTCAAAATTTATTTCTCTTAGCCATCCTTAATCTCAGGAGTTAGTTTAGAAACTACTTGAGGAGATTATATCAATATCTTGTTGTATTGCTATATATATATTCCTCAATGATTAATATGAAATACTAACTTTCATTCCACAATTAACATCTGGTAATAGGAACAAAGATTTTTCTAATATAATAAAATATTTAAAATAATTTTATTTCAATCCAATCTCAATCTACACGAAACATGGAACAACATTTTTTTAATCCATTCCAATCTCTTCAAATCTCAATCCTTTCCAATCCTATTCTCATTTCTAATATCAATCCTTTGTGCCAAATTGAGCCTTATAGTCCTTCAAAAATCACATTTGGTTTCCCTTGTTTGTTCTTAGACAACTTCAAAGTTTCTACCCTTTTCTATTCGAACAACGGTAGTGGTGTGAATTTGTTACAAAAAGAATATCGAAAAAAAATTTGTTTAGAAGAAAATTGTTATTTTAAAAGCTTACATCTTCTCACTGGACATTTACACTTGCTCTTCTATTCTTCAATTTTTAAAGTGGATCGCTTACATTTCCTAATCAATTTTTAGATGTATGCTTGTGTGTGTGATGTGGAGATTTGATGTTTATAATCTACGGCTGAGTGTAAGATTAGAGGTGCCATGTTCTGTTATAAATAAGTGTGACAGTGGAGCTATTTGTGTGCAGCCTCTATTTTCTTTCATAATAAGTGTGTTTGTATTCAAGGAAAAGGGATTGAGGTCCCAAAATGCTTGTTGAGTTGTTCTACTATTTATAACTGTTGTTTTATATTTTTATGTGGTAGACTTGAAGAATAGAGGGGATGCTATCAAATGTTCATTATAACCATCATATGATATTAAAGTTTGTCCACAGATTTACTTGGGCTTAAGAAAGAAGATGAGATGGGTCTTGTTAATGAATGTTACATTTTAGCCATTAAAATGGATCTAACAGCATTGTTAATTTTGGTTTCTATACTTATTGTGCTAGGAAAAAAAAATGCTTGATATGTATCTACATATAAATGCGGACTGGTGAAGGATCTCTCACCATAACGACCTTGATGAAAAACATTACATTTAGTATATTGTAATATGAGGTGTTTTTCATGGATGATGAAAAATAATTACAATAAAACATATAAAAATGCCTTTAAAATTTTGTGTATAACTTTTTTTACAATGAAAAGATGAATTGTTAAATTAAAAGTGGAGAACATAGGAAATTTGAAAAAAAAAAAAAGAAAAAGAGAAGTATCTACATAACGAGGATAATCGGAAAAAGAAGGGAGAAATTGATTAAAAAAATTTGATAAAATCAATTGTTTTATCATTCTTTTAACCCTCTGTCGTCCTAATAAATTAGGAATGCTAAATTACCTCATTTGTATTTATGGTGAATATTATAATTTGAAAAATTACTAGGTACTCTATGTGACTAATGCTAAAACTAAGGCATGTTTATTTCAAATTCTTAAAGTAGAAAAAAGGGTCAATTGGTTAACCTCCAGATCTAGTAATTAGTAGAATACAATTATTGACCACTCATACCTTTCTTGGTGGGATTCTCCCCACCATTGCACTTTTGAGTAATTATATTTAATAAAAGAGGAGTTCAAGCTTTCCGTTTTAGTTAATTTCTATATATTTTTCTCCCTTTTTAATAAAACTTCTTCTTGAGAGGTTTATTTGCCCTCTTAGGCTGCTTAATATAGATGAATACATGCATACATAGTACTTAAAGATGGAAGTCCATTGGTTAATTCTAAAGTATTTGCCAAAATTTCCATTAAACTTTAAACACTAAAAATATGTTTAAGAGGGGCCAAAAACATACAATTAACTTCCAAACAAATTTACAATTAAAAGTAATCACTCAAATCCAATCTACTAATTCAAAATCTATGATTTAATTAACAAATTATGACAGTAATATAAGAAGCAATGATACTATGGTAGATCAATTCCAATTCAACAAATAAATAAAAAATAATCGCTAGTAAAATCTTAATATATCTTGACTCTTTTACAGAGCCATTTAAGTTGTTAGATTTTAGATCCAAGAATTTGAAGTTTCTCATACTCATTTGTCCTGCTCCAATATAAAAGAAAAAGAAATTGAAACCTGGATAAGAAATTATTAATAAAGACAATATTTTTTTGGTGTCTGAGAGATTGTCCTTGGGCATTAATCTTTGTGAAACATAATCAGATGTGCTTATAGATTGATGAACATAATAAATTAAATTTTTAAGAACAATTTAAAAATGGGTTGGATACACACTAACTATTTATTATCATTATTTGAAAATGAAGAATTGCTCAAGAGGAGAAACAGAGTGTTATTTTCCAAACAAATTTGCACCCAATCCTCTAATATATAACTCATAATGCAAGACTTCATTTGATAGGATCCATCCCGACTCGTCTCTCTAGTCCAAGAGAATCCTTTGAAAATTGGGATATTTCTTATTGAAATGTAGATGTAACACCCCCTACCCGCCCTTTCACCAGACGGCTTCTAGGGGCGCTACAGTTATATCTGTTTTTACAAAATCTTTAATTACAAAACCAAATATTCATTTATATCACATCAAAATACGAAATTTCAAAATCAATTTTACAAAATCTGTAAAACATTTTATTTCACGTGGAAAAACTGACAGAGTTTCCTCTGAAATTCGGACTTTCCAACCTGTTACAAATCATCATATTCATATCCAAAGCATTTCTTCCACAAACATATTCAACAACTGGAACCAAACTCCGTTTGGCTGATCATTTTCTATAAACACAACATTTGGGCACAAAATTATCCCAAAATATATACACAACTTGATTTTTCTTTACCAGAAACAACATTTTAAATCCAAATACATACGTATATGCATATGAATACAATTTGAAACTTTTATATACAAAACCAAAGATAATATATATATACCCAAAAATAAATATGGAAGGATAGATGTGACTGTCTCAGCTCACTGTAGATGTGCTTTCTCTTCAATCTTCGCCCTCCTTATGTAATCTACTACCTACGCGTGGAAATTCCAACGCGCTAAGCATATTTACTTAGTGACCAAACTCAATATTTATATTTTCACACAATCAGTTTATAAAATTAATAACAAAATATCACAATTGATCAATAATTCAATTTAATATCCAAAAGAAATTAAAAAGGATACATTAATAAAAAATAATTCTCATAATAACTTTCAATGCCTCTAGTAAACACAAGCACGATACCATGGACTGGTAGTCGGGTTTTTCGGCATCGGACACTCGGTGACTACCCGCCGGACTATCATGTAATCATGTATATTTGGGGCCGGACACTCGGTGCCTCTCACAACCTTCGAATTCATTGTAACTTTTCAGAATCAGTCGGTACAGAATCAAACGTCACAGTACTGCTCTATGACCCTTAATGGCATGCTACTCCAATCCTCACCTATCCGTGTCAAAGCTTACTAGGGCTTGAATAACAATTTATTTTCAAAATTCGCTGGGTTGGTTTCGTTTAAACTTTCGGTTTCTAATTAGTTTTCAAACAGAAATCTGACAGCATAACAGCTGCATTTCGGAGGTTTCTAGAAAACCTGAAAATATGCAATAAGACTTCTAAATATCTCGTCAATCCAACCCAACATCGTTTTCCCACAATCACACAAATCAATTTTCAAATTCATCATTTCGTTTTTTTGTCATAACCATATAAATCCTATCATTTATCACAATTTAAAATAATATATTTAATCAGACACATTTCAAAATATTCACAAACAACATTTCAAAGCATCAAAGTATTCAAAAATCGATAATATTCCATTTATAAAAACAAATTGAATAAAGTGTACACCAACCTTTATTCTCCAACGGAAGCTCACAATTTCTCATTTCCTTTTCTTTGACTTCCGTGAGCTATCCTCATCTCCTGGATTTTCAAAATTACATAAATACTTAATAAAAGCTCATTCCTTAATTTAAAATGCATGATTTACTAATACTAATGGATCCAAATATTTTCAAATCTCACCAACCAAAAATCATCAATCTCAAACCCAAATAACTCACCCCTATTCCTTTTTACGTTAACGTCGTTTTGAACTAGTTTTGAGTGGTTTTGGACTGATTTTAGTGACAGATCTGGACTGATTTCGAGTTATTTTTCTTCCTCTTTCTTCTCCTCTCTTCCTTTCTCTCTTTCTCTCTCGGTTCCGCCGCGGTTGGCCACTGATTTCACCATCGATCGATGTTGTTTCCACCGCAGGTCTGCTGTCCTTTCGAGCGCGGTTTGGTTCATCCTCGGTTCTGTGCGATTTCAGCTCGGTTCTACTCTTGTTCGGGTCGGGTTCAGCTCGCGTCAATTGCTCGTCGTTTCTGCTCCGGTCGACGATCGGTTCTACAGCTCGGCGTGCACGCGGTCAGATTCGATCTGGTTCCCGCGGTAGTTCTGCTCCGTTTTGGCGTCGCTCGATCACGGTTAGCTTCACGTGCAGCTCTGGTCGGTCGGCGATGGTGCGGCTGGTCAGTCGGCGAGCTTCTCTTCTTCTCTTCTTCTTCTTCTTTCTTCTTTTCTCTTCTGGTTTTGGCGACAATGTCTTTGGTTTCTATTTTTGATTTTTGAAAGTCAACTCAAACTTTGTGACTTCTATTTTCCTTCATAAACAAATCCTATAATACCAATTTCGTCCCTTAAAAATTTCATTCTCATGCCTTAGATTTTAGCTATATTTTACTATGACCACACAAATCAAATCTATTCTTCAATTTAATCCCTCATCTCATTAATCATAATAATAATAATAACAATATTATTCATGCATATAAAATTAGGGATGTTACAACTCTTCCCCTCTTAAGAAATTTCGTCCTCGAAATTTACGTTATTCGAATAGTTGTGGATACTTGCCGTTGCATTATCTACTCACTTTCCCAAATAGCTTCTTCAACTTTATGATTCCTCCAAAGGACCTTAACCAGTGGAATTTTCTTGTTCCTCAATTCCTTGATCTCCAGGTCTAGAATCCGTACAGGTTCCTCTTCATATGATAAATCGGGCTGTACATTGATGGCTTCGGTCGATATGACGTGAAAAGGATCCGATCTGTATCTCCTCAGCATCGATACATGAAATACATTATGAATCTTATCCAGTTCAGGTTTTAGGTAGTCTATAAGCCACTGGTCCTATATGTTCAATGATTTCGTATGGGCCGATAAACCTAAGGCTTAACTTTCATTTCTTTCCAAATCTTAATACTTTCTTCCATGGATATACTTTCAGGAAGACTTTATCCCCGACTTCATACTTTATGTCTCTCATTTTTAGGTCCGTATAGGACTTCTGTCGGTCGGATGCAAGTTTTAAGTCTTTCCCTAATAATCTTGACCTTTTCTTCAGTTTGACTCACCAAATCCAGTCCTATCATCTTATCTTCGCCTACTTCGGTCCAACACAATGGTATCCTGCATTTTCTTCCATATAACGCTTCATATGGTGTCATGTTTATACTTGCTTGATAGCTATTATTGTACGCAAATTCTATCAGTGGAAGGTGTTCAATCCAACTTCCTTCAAAATCAATGATACAGCTTCTCAGCATATCCTCTAGCACCTGAATCACTCTCTCTGATTGCCCATTAAAGTGAAGCATCACTGTATATCATAAAATCCTTACTAGATACTAGCTGTGTAAGAATTGGAGTCTTAACTAATATCACCTTAAGCTTTTCAAAGCTTGCTTGAAATTTTTCACTCCACTCAAATTTAACATCCTTATGAAGCAACTTTGTCAATGAAGCTGCTATTGTTGAAAATCCATTCACAAATCGTCTGTAATAACCTGCTAATCCCAGAAAACTCCTGATTTCTGTGACATTCTTAGGAGGTTTCTATTCCATAATCACCTCTATCTTCTTTGGATCAGCTCTAAGTCCCTCTGCAGATACAATATGTCCCAAAAACACAATCTCATTCAACCAGAATTCACATTTGCTCAATTTGGCATACAACTCCTTCTCTCTCAAAATTTGCAATACCGTCTGGAGATGTCCATCATGTTCTTCTGGAGTCTTAGAATACACCAAAATATCATCAATGAAGACCACCACAAATTGATCCAAGTAAGGACGGAATATACGGTTCATTAGATCCATAAAGGCTGTAGGTGCATTCGTCAGCCCAAATGACATCACTACAAATTCATAACATCCATATCGCGTTTTGAAGGCTGTTTTAGGAATATCAGATTCCTTCACACTCAACTGATGATACCCAGATCTGAGATCAATCTTGGAAAACACACTGGCTTCTCTCAACTGATCAAACAGATCATCAGTCCTAGGTAAAGGATACTTATTCTTGACTGTAAACTTGTTCAATTGCCTGTAATCTACACATAGTCTCAACGCCATCTTTCTTCTTAACAAATAATACAGGAGCTCCCCAAAGGGATACACTAGGTCGTATAAATCCCTTGTCTAGCAATTCTTGCAACTATATCTTCAACTCCTTCAACTCAGCGGGTACCATCCTATAGGGAGTAATCGAAACTGGTGTAGTACCTGGCACTACATCAATAACAAACTCAACCTCTCTTTCTGGTGGTAAACCAGGTAACTCCTCTGGAAACACATCCGAGAAATCACACACAATGGGTATATCCTGATGATCAAATCCAATCCTCTGAGAATCAATCACATATGCTAGATAAGCTTCACATCCTTTCCTAATCAATTCTCTAGCAGTAGTGACTGAAATAACAATAGAGAGGAAATCTAATCTCTCTCCCACCATGATTACTTCTACACCATCTACTGTTTTTAGGGTAATTCTCTTTCGGCGACAATCAATAACTACCATATACCTGGATAATCAATCCATGCCTAATATTACATTAACTCATGGAAAGGTAACTCCATCAGATCACCTGAAAAATCATACCTCTGAATCCGAATAGGACAATCCCTGTATACTCGATTCACAATCACACTATGATCCAAAGGATTACTAACTAGAATCTCATGCTCAGTGATATCTGCCTTTAAGTTTCTCTCTCTCGGTATCGATGTGCAAATGTAGGAATGCGTAGATCTGAGATCTATCAATGCACGTGCTGAAATATCAAAAATAGAAATCATACCCACTATAATATCTGGCACATCCTACTCCTCTTGAGCCTTGATGGCATATGCACTGCATTGCAGTGCGCGTATCCTGTCTCCCCACTGACTCTTGAGCAGCTTTCTAACTGCTCCATCTGACAGTCTGACTGACTCGGTCTCTTATCTCTCGGAGCTGTCATCCCTGATCTCACCGTCTGTGGGGCAGAAGTGGTCTTATTCTTCGGGCAATCTCTATAGAAATGGTCATGTGACCCACATCTGTAACATGGCCCTGTCAGCCTCCTACACTCTCTTGAATGCCTCCTCCAGCAATGCTCACATGGAGGCAGTGCTGATCCCCTAGCTGTACTCTCAGGGTTACTGGCCTCTGATGAAGCTGACTGGCCTGACCTGGCAGTGGATCCCTGTCCCTGCCTCTGTATCTGTGGCTGACTGCTAGTCTGGGGTCCCTTCTATTTCTTGCTGAGTGAATAGGATGCACTGGACTATCCATGACCCGTCTCTGCTGGCTTCTATCTTTTCTGGCCTGTTCCTCTTTCTTTACTCTTTCAACATTCAGGGCCGCTGAAACTAGTCGTGGAAAGTCTTCTAACTGAATGGCTTGTCACCTGGAAACGTATGTAATCATTCAGTCCATCTTCAAACTTCCTACATCTATCTGCCTCAGTCGCCACTATCTCCCTAGCATATTTACTGAGCCTGATGAACTCTCTCTCATACTTAGTAACTGTCATCTGTCTTTGCTTTAGGTTAATAAACTCTCTCTTCATATTATCCATGTGGATACGACCAATATATTTCCTCCGAAACTCTCTCAAGAAGAACTCTCAGGTCCTCTCCTCCTGTCGTACCAAATCTGCTACTGAAGTCCACTAATGGTAGGCATCCTCCTGTAGTAAGGAAACTGCACACCCTACCCTCTCCTCAGGGGTGCAATCCATTTGCTCTAAGATCCTCTCGGTCCGCTCTAACTACAACTCAGCAGCAGGATGCATCCTCATCTTTCCTACCATGGAAATCGGTAGGTCTATGCTTCACCAGTCTCTCTATCATAGACTTTCGTGGTACGGCTTTGGCTACATTCTGGAAAAATTCAGCCATCTGCTGCATAAACGCCGGCTGACCCTGAGCCTTCTGACAAGCCATCCTCGGACTCGCAGACTCACCAGAAACTCCCCCAGCTACACTGGCAGGACTCTCAGGCTCCGGTCTCTCACTGCCCTTAGCTCTTTGGGCATCAAAGGGCTCCATTTCTTATCCATTATTAGACAAAAGAGAAATATGCAAATCAGAGTCACATCCTTCCATTTTCATATGCAAATGCATGTTTATTCAAATGCCAACATACATTTATACACATTTATGCGCTTAGGTCTAGGAACGCCTAAACCATAGCTTTGATACCACTAAATGTAACACCCCCTACCCGCCCTTTTACCAAACGACACCAAAGGGCGCTACAGTCATATCTCTTTTTATAAAATCTTTAATTATAAAACCAAATATTCATTTATATCACATCAAAATACGAAATTTCAAAATCAATTTTACAAAATCTATAAAACATTTTATTTCACGTGGAAAAACTTACAGAGTTTCCTCTGAAATTCGGACTTTCCAACCTGTTACAAGTCATCATATTCATATCCAAAGCATTTCTTCCACAAAGATATTCAATAACTGGAACCAAACTGCGTTTGGCTTATCATTTTCTATAAACACAACATTTGGGCACAACATTATCCCAAAATATATACACAACTTGATTTTTTTTTTACTAGAAGCAACATTTTAAATCCAAATACATACATATATGTGCATGAATACAATTTGAAACTTTTATATACAAAACCAAAGATAATATATATATATACCCAAAAATAAATATGGAAGGATAGATGTGACTGTCTCAACTCACTGCAAATGTGCTTTCTCTTCAATCTTCGCCCTCCTTATGCAATCTACTACCTACGCGTAGAAATTCCAACGTGCTAAGCATATTTGCTTAGTGGGTGTACACCAAACTCAATATTTATATTTTCACACAATCAGTTTATAAAATTAATAACAAAATATCACAATTTATCAATAATTCAATTTAATATCCAAAAGAAAGTAAAAAGGATACATTAATAAAAAATAATTCTCATAATAACTTTCAATGCCTCTAGTAAACACAAGCACGATACCATGGACTGGTAGTCGGGTTTTCCGGCATCGGACACTCGGTGACTACCCGCCGGACTATCATATAATTATGTATATTTGGGGCCGGACACTCGGTGCCTCTCACAACCTCCAAATTCACTGTAACTTTTCAGAATCGGTCGGTACAGAATCAAACGTCACAGTACTGCTCTATGACCCTTAATGGCATACCACTCCAATCCCCACCTATCCGTGTCAAAGCTTACTAGGGCTTGAATAACAATTTATTTTCAAAATTCGTTGGGTTGGTTTCGTTTAAACTTTCGGTTTCTAATTAGTTTTCAAACAGAAATCTGGTAGCATAACAGCTACATTTCGGAGGTTTCTAGAAAACCTGAAAATATGCAATAACACTTCTAAATATCTCGTCAATCCAACCCAACTTCGTTTTCCCACAATCACACAAATCAATTTTCAAATTCATCATTTCGTTTTTTTATCATAACCATATAAATCCTATCATTTATCATAATTTAAAATAATATATTTAATCAGACACATATCAAAATATTCACAAACAACATTTCAAAGCATCAAAGTATTCAAAAATCGATAATATTCCATTTATAAAAACAAATTGAATAAAGTGTACACCAACCTTTATTCTCCAACGGAAGCTCACAATTTCTCCTTTCCTTTTCTTTGACTTCCGTGAGCTACCCCCTCTCCTGGATTTTCAAAAATACATAAATACTTAATAAAAGCTCATTCCTTAATTTAAAATGCATGATTTACTAATCCTAATGGATCCAAATATTTTCAAATCTCACCAACAAAAAATCATCAATCTCAAACCCAAATAACTCACCGCTATTCCTTTTTGCTTTAACGTCGTTTTGAACTAGTTTTGGGGTGGTTTTGGACTGATTTTAGTGATAGATCTGGATTGATTTCGGGTTATTTTTCTTCCTCTTTCTTCTTCTCTCTTCCTTTCTCTCTTTCTCTCTCGGTTCTGCCGCGGTTGGCCACTGATTTCACTGTCGATCGACGTTGTTTCCGCCGCAGGTCTGCTGTCCTTTCGAGTGCGGTTTGGTTCGTCCTCGGTTCTGCGCGATTTCAGCTCAGTTTTGCTCTGATTCGGGTCGGCTTCAGCTCACGTCAACTGCTTGTCGTTTCTGCTTTGGTCGGAGGTTGGTTCTACAGCTCGACGTGCACGCGGTTAGCTTCGATCTAGTTCGCACGACAGTTCTGTTCCGTTTTGGCGTCGCTTGGTCATGGCTAGCTTTACGTGCATCTCTGGTCGGTCGACGATGGTGCGGTTGGTCGGTCGGCAAGCTTCTCTTCTTCTCTTCTTCTTCTTCTTTCTTCTTTTCTCTTCTGGTTTTGGCGACAATGTCTTTGGTTTCTGTTTTTGATTTTTGAAAGTTAACTCAAACTTTGTGACTTCTATTTTCCTCCACAAACAAATCCTATAATACTAATTTCGTCTCTTAAAAATTTCATTCTCATGCATTAGATTTTAGCTATATTTTACTATGGCCACACAAATCAATCTTATGTTTTCATTAATCGTAATAATAATAATAATAACAATACTATTCATGCATATAAAATTAGGGATGTTACAGTAGATTTACTGAAAATCCTTTAAAATAATCATCTTAAATCTGATGGTCACTTTGATCAAACTATAAATTGAATAAATAAAAAATTTGTATGTTTCTCATGTTAGACTCACGTATTGAATATAAAGAATATTCACAAAATATCTTAAAAAGATATTTCATTTATAAATCTATTTTGAAAACACATTTATGAAATTTAGTTAATTAAAAATAATATACACTGATATAAAAATGTTTCTACTTAAAAATATTATTAATGCATTTGTCATCATCGTGTGGCTCTTCTCACAATCTGTGATAATCGGTATGAATCTGCAACGGATACTTGGAAAAACGGGTTTTATAAAAGAGTGAGCGTTAACGCCCAATAAGTGAATATAACTTTTCTAAAAGTATTTCTAAATAAAATATCAAATATTACTCGTAAAAAGAAACAATTCTCGATGATGCATATGCAATCGTATCAGGAAATAAAACTAAACATAAATCTCATATCGTAGTAAAACTATACACTTTTATATTAATTATCTTTATAATTTTAATAATATAAAATATGAAATTCTATAAGCTGTAAAACTTTGTTGGAATCTCTTTATATAAATATGGTGTTCTATAAATCACCATCTATATTGATCAAACTAAGTATACAATATCTATAATCGAAAATCTACACTAAATAGTACCTAGAGAAATCTATTATATGTGGTGGAGATATTCAACACATACACATAGCGAGAGCTAACATCGGTCATGCACATACTGGGTGACTCAAAGACTCTCCTGACAACTCAATAACTCTCCCGACATCTGTCATACATATGTTAGGCGATTCTAGGTTTAACACATATATAACCTGTTTGACCATTAAAGGAGAGAGTACAAATTCGTTATTATGAAAATCTCATTTTATTACTTTACAAATCGCAAATCATTTTTATATGCAAATTGTATAACTTGATTTCTAAATACAAATATAATTATAAAAAATAAATAATCTATAATCAAATCATGAATCATAATACATAATCAATAAATCAATAAACTAATTAAATAATTTTCTTCTAATAACAACTAAACAAATAAAATCTGAAATATATAATTGTAAATAATTAATTCAATTTAAATAAATAATCCACTTATATAACTCCTTTGCTCAAATTTGAATATAAAACGGATTCCTATATGATTTTCTCATAATCCTAAATCCACTCTAAAATCACATAAAACTCATGAATTGAGAAGCAAAAACATCATTTTTGTCCCTGAGACTTTGAAAAATCTTAGGTTTTTAAAGTTTTTTTAAAAACAGTTATTTTCATCCCTAACTTTTCAAAAACTCTTTAAAAATGTTCAAAACCATCAGTCATCTGACAGACAATATTAATAGAATACGTAAAAAAATATTTTTATTCTTGATGGTTATTAGTTTCACATAAATTACCGAAATATTCTAATAAAATAATGAATTTACAAGTTAGATTATCTAAAATGTCTCTCAATTTAAATTATTAAAAATGGTCTAAAGTCACCATTAACCTTCAATTGACTACTAGTTTGAACTTGTTTGAAGAGTTTTGAAAAAGATAGGGATGAAAAGAGTTGTTTCCATAAGAACTTTAAAAACTTGATGTTTTCCAAAACATTAAGGATTAAAATGAAGTTTTCCCAATTTAGAATTAATAAAAAAAAATTAACTAATTTCATAGATTCCAAATCTCATTGAAATAAAAATCACTTATCTAGATAATTTGGACATCAAAATATTCAGATCACTCATACGAAATTTTCTCTTATTTTTCTTCTCTCTCTTCTTCTTTTTCTTCTTCTTTTCTTCTTTTCTCTCACCATTTTTTTCTTTTTTGCTTGTTGCTATGTTCTTTTTTTTTTTTGCTTCTAGCCAATTCCATGCCTCTCTCTCATTTATTCTAACACCAATCTTTGTTTGTGATGCCACATGTCCTCATGTCCTCCTCTCTATTTCATTCTTATCTCATGCTTTTTTTGACTTTTCTTGGCTCTACACTACTTTTTGTCTCTTTTGTCACTTTATCTCTCTCTCTCTCTCTCTCTTTTTTCACTTGTGTAAGTGACACTTGTCACCTTTCTTTTTTGAAAAAATGGCAATTCATCTCGATCTTACACAGTCACCCATTTGTCTCAACTTTTTGGCTTGCCATTTTACACTTTACTCCTTACCTTTTTCTATGGTCTTATACCTTTTACACCCAACTTTCTTGATTTCTTTAAAAATGTCCACCAAATAAATATTTATCCATAAACTTCTTTATTTCTAAAACTTGATGATAAGAGTATTTTTAGTGAAGATTTAGACCTTTAAATCTATATCCTTATCATCATTCTCGAGTGTTTTTATGTGTTTTTTGATGTTTTTCAAATAATAAATCTCTAAATGGTGTGTAAACTTGGTTGGAAAGGATTCAATGAGAAATCAAGTCAAAGAAGCATTAAGTTTGGGTTTTGTGAAAAAATGGCATAATCGTGGATTTTCAGGCTTAAAAGATGCGTTGACTTGTAAGAGCTCTTGCAGCGTCATTTGTTTGAGTTATGTGAGCTACTACCCATCAGCTTAAAGCTACAGATTTCTAGTTTCCATAGCAACTAACGGTTCATGAATCGGAGGTCTGTAGAAAAAGTTATGACCATTTTAGTGACCAAGGGTCAAAGCTGGCGCAAACCTGCGGGCCTCTGCACCATCCAGTGCCCGTGGCAGCACACCCATTGTAATACACCCTCCCAACCTTAGTATTGTAGAAGAAATGTAAAGTATAAGTATTGTAAATACATTGTACAAGTATGTCCTCATTTATTGGAATAAAAAAAAATAATTTAATTTTTCGGATATGTAAATCATTTTCTAATGGAAATTTTCGAATGGATCGGAAATACATTTGAATCCGAACAATGATATGACGATTTATTAAAGTATATGATGAGAATTAGTGATAAAGAAATTTTTATGAAAGAGTATGATTAAGTGAATTAACTAGAGATTACATAAGGACACATGTGAAATTGAGTTAACGTAATTGATTTCGGATTCGAAAAATGGTATGATGGTTGATTAAAGTGTATGATACAAATGGGTTGATGAAATTTTAAAAAAATGACATTAGTAACTCAATTGGTTGGAGATATATGCAAGACAATTTTTGGATATACAAAAGTATTGAAATGCGTTGAGGAAGACGGATTAGAATCCGAATATGAGCTAAATATGTTATTGTCCTTATAAAATGTTTTTGCTATGATTTATTTTAAATTCATGCTTTAATATATCAAGTTGTAAATTGTTATCAAATGAATTTTAATTAAAATTGTTGCATGGATTATGGAAATGATTTATATGAAATATGGCTTTAATTAAAAAGGAAATTGAAATTTGAACGGAAATTGAAAACTTATAGTATTCCTGATAGTATTTTATATTTCTCCGGTCTGGGATAAGTACCTTAAGCGTGCATTGGCGTGTCAGGAGAGTCTGTCACTAACAGCGGGCGAGACCATGTCTGTGTAGTCCTGTGAGTGTCATTGTCACCACTGTTAAAATGTTTTGATAAAAACAGAAACCATGTGACCTATTGTTTGTAATTTAATTTATAAAGCATGAATTTTATTGTATTTTGATTAATTACTATTGTTATTAAATGAATTATGAATTTCAGAGATACTAATTTTCCAATCATAGCACTTGATTATGTATAAATGTTTTAAACAGATTTTTGGAAAGTTAATTGATAAAGTTAGATTTAACGAAAATTCATACGACACTCACTAGGCTATTAAAGCTCACCCATGTTTTATATTTTTGTAAATAAAATCTCTCTAAGGACAGGTACAGGTACAGGTACTTCAGTAGCAGGAACTTCATATCGTGATTAAATGAGTCGAGCCAAACTCGTTGTTTTGAAATATGAAACTTGTTGTATATAATTTTAAAATATCGTATATAAAAATTTGTATATAAACTTTTGAAAGTTAATTGAAATGACATGAAAAATTGTTTGATTTTATGACATGACCCAATCTGAAACTTATCGTACTTACATACAGAGGGTCCTGCCTGGCACCCCAACGGATCCCTTCTAACCTACTTAATGGGTTAAGGGACATTCGCGGAGCGAACCCTTAAATCTTTTCTTACTTATAAAATTAGAATGAGTTGTTTTTTTTTTTTTTTTCTAAATAGAAAATTAAACAGCATAACAGCTGCGTTTTAACTTATCCAAAATAACCTGTAAAGAAAATACACTTCCATATACTTTCATTTTCCAACCCAACTTCTTCCACAAACATACTTTTCAAATCATAAATTCATTTCGTAAAAACCAACAACATGAAATCTTAATTCAAATACTTTGTAATTTATGAAATGATCTAAAACTAAGAATTTCATGACATACATAATTCTGAACCACTCATATATATCTTAAAATATATATATATATACACACATTTCTTTTCAAATACAATGCATGCAACGTATTTATACATAAATTCTGTCGCGTCATTACCCAATTACACTTCTAGAGGAGCCCTTCCACCTCGGTCACCCACATCCGTACTTGAGGAGGTTTTTAACATAAAAACAGAAAATAATGAGCTATGGGAGCTCAGTGAGTGTTTAATTTATTTTTAACTTAATACGTTTCATTTCTTAAAAATACCTCCTTAAAATCCTTTTTTAAAAGTACTTTTCTATTTCTTAAAATTTCTTAGAAATTTCAAAACTTATTTCGTTACATAGTGGGAGTACTGAATCCATAAGGTACTTAATTTCGTAAAATCTCACACATAGCTTATAAAACCGTAAAACACATAAACGCATCAAAATATATACATAAAACTTATATATATATATATCCTCCGTATAACATAAAAATTTCCAAGTATAAATTTCTCTTAAATCACAAAATATAAAGCATACTTATGAAACTTATAAACATATACGTATATAAACTTCGTATGAAACTTATAAATTGAACATAACGTAAACTTATATATACTTGAAACTTTATATGTATATATACTTCATTAAATTTAAAACTTAAAAATAATACAACTCTCATTTAAATCATTAAACGTACATACGTAAATTACAACTTATGTTTTTATACTTAAAAATTCATATAAAGCTTATAAAAAAAATGGAATAATATTTGAACTTAAATATCCATAAAGATTCACATAAAACTTATAGTTTATAAATCATATAAAATTTAGATTTCCTTTCAATACATAACTTAAAATAGGAAATCCGTAAACTTACATATATTCATACAACTTCATGGAAAACTTACAAACTATAAAACATATAAAATTTCGATTCCATTTCCATACGTAGCTTAAAAATGGAATTTCCATAAAGCTCACATATATTCATAAAATTCCATAGAAAACTTAGGGGTTATAAAATGCATAGGATGAAATTCCATTTCTTAAATTTTTCTCGAAACTTAATTTCATTTCATTGAAAAACTTACTTAAAACATATTGAATATTTTTCCTTTGTTTTCAATACTTAAAATACTTAATTTTTCGAAACGTACCATTCGTACCCCATAATGCTTACAACCACGCGGATGCTGAAATAAAACTAACCGACATGGAGTCACGTGGCACTCTTAATAGACACCTATCATGAAACTTACATACTTACAAATACATCTCGCGGTTATGTGCGGAATGTTACATCGCTAAACATAACATGAGATAATATCCCACAAGAGTAGAGGCGACTCAATAGACTTAATATCCCCCCAACATAGAGACACATTCCCCCTGGACTAGCCATACTATTGTGGGATATACCGGCCGGGTCTAAAACTTACTTATGAAGGTGGGTATACTTATGGCCTTTGAAAACTTATTTTATTTTTCTTACTTCGTGCAAAAGCACAAAAGTTACTTATTAGGGTGCAATAAGCACAAAAACTTAGTTAGGATACATAAAACATCGAACTCTTACTTTGAAATACGTAAAGTTTCGAATTCCATTTTCTTAGTGCGTAAAGCACAAAATATCATTTTGATTTAATCATCCATAAAGCCTCATACGTATATTTTCAAAATTTCGTATGGAACTTAAATTTTAATAAACATATAAAATAACTTAATAAAACTTCATATAAATCATATATAATCATGCAAAATATACATAAAGAATCCATAAAATTTCCATATTTGCATAAGCTTCATATAAATCATACAACTGCAAAACTCATAATTAGTAAACACGTAAATTCGCTCATATGGAAATAAAAAGGTTTTCTTTGCATAACATAAAATGTATTTTCATTTATAAAAAGGCCTTAAAACTTAAAACGTAAATTTCATTTCATAACAAGTTCATACTTATAAAACCATAAATGCTTACTTTTCATACATATTATCATATAATAAAAAATGTTCATTTTGAATACTAAAATAACGGTACGTATACAAAACGCTTAATACGTAAAACAACCGTAAACGTATATATATAACTTACTTGAGCAATCACTTAGGAAATTTTCTTATAATTTAATTCCATACAAAGCTTTATAAATTCATCACAACATTTTGAAATAATATATATATCACTTCCAATAAAATGCATTCTTATAACTTCCAAATTCAATTGAAAATGATTCAAAATTCAAAGTAGCGCTCACCTTATTCAAGTTTCCTTACATGAGCTCCAATAGCCTTCATTGATTCCACTTCCTTCCTTTTCACCTACACACCACATAATTGCTTAAAATAGGCTAAACTTAACCACCCAAAACTCATTACATAGCTTAGAACTCAATTAATTCACTTGAAAACTATTTTGCCAACTTACTTCCCTATTCGGTTTCAACTCAATCGAAACTTTAAAATTCCGTTTTCTTTACATAAATCCTACTTATTCTTACCTAAGAACACCCCTATACACTCATAACCCTCATCCGAAGCTTAGAACGAAAATTGGTCCTTTTTAGACCTCCTTTGGCCGAATATGATGCAGCTCCTTACCTAGGGCTGCTTTTCATTTCTTTCTTGCTCTACACACCTTCTTGACTCGCATTTAGATCACCCGTAAAGCAGTTTTGAAAAATTCTAACTTTCGGGAGTCCAAACCTAGGAAAAATCCTATTTTTTCATCACTTTTTCATGACAATTTTCATCATCTTCTTTCTAATTTTCATTTCTTCTTTCCTTAATGTAATACATACTTAAACATATTCATTTAATGCCTAAAAACACATAAATGGGGTGATATTTCATGGTATCCCTTAATGCCCTTCACCTTAAGTTATAATGGCCAAATTATCCAATTGAATTTATAACATTAACCTTAACTTATCTTAGGTTTTGTTATCAAAATTCCAACATGGAATCATACTTAATGACATCAAATAACATTAGTTCCATACTTCCTTCATTAAGGTCTTACATGGCCTAATACATAATTAATCCATTTCTGACACGACCCAACTCGGATACCTCTAACTCTGATCCGGTCGGTCACACCGGGCACCCCAACGAATCCCTCCCAGACCCGACTCGTCGGGCTAAGCGAAACCCGTGGAGCGAACCCTAAACTCTTTCATGCTTTTTGAAACATCGTTGGGTTGGGTTTTTTTTTTAAAAAAAAAAAAAAAAAAAAAAAAAAACTAAAAACGTGTAGGAAATTTTTTTATTTTTTATTTTTAATTTTAAATCCATTTTCGAAACTCATTTTTCTAACAAAATTTCGGCAACATAACAACTGCATTTTTAACGTTCCCGAAAAACCTGTTTACAAA
Source organism: Nephelium lappaceum (assembly GCA_021234005.1). Lineage (NCBI taxonomy): Eukaryota > Viridiplantae > Streptophyta > Magnoliopsida > Sapindales > Sapindaceae > Nephelium > Nephelium lappaceum. The sequence goes on along the minus strand of CM037998.1, from coordinate 28,945,578 downwards.
AATATTAACACTTCAACTATTTTCAGCACCAACCCAACTTCTGATTGCCCGTAGGCCTCAATCATGCATTTGATTTTCCGAATCAATTAAATAAGATCCAAACATAATTTAATAAAACACATTTAATCAAAAGCAATTTAAAAACATCCACAAGCGATTAATTACAAATAAATTATACACTTTTAAAATATATTTACATGAAAATGACAAATGCAAAGTCAACTGCTCAAAATATCGTCGTGTCACACTGGCTCGCCCACTGGAGGTGATACTACTGCTAAGCTACCTGTTGAGAGTACCTGAGGAGGTTTTTATACAAAATAGAAAAAAATGAGCTAAAAGCTCAGTGAGTGATAATTTATCTTTTCTTTGAAAATCTGTTTTTCAAAACGTCCTCCTCTGAAAACGTTTGAAAACTATTCTTTGTTTCTAAAACGTTTCACGCTTAAATCTCTTAAATATCAACTTAAACAAGAGCTTTCATATATAAACACAAAAACGTATTTAAATACAAAACTTGCAATTGTAAATCATAAATAACTTCAATAATAATTATAAAATATCTTTTATCTCAAATCTGCTTTTCTTTTTAAAACTGTTTCCTGATATCTTTTAAAATTACCATAGTATCCCTAAATCTGGGGTCTCTCGAATCTAACGGCTATGTGCAGAATTTCTCAGCGCTAACCATAGCTCGTCAACTCTTGAGACATCTCGCGGCTATGTGCGGAATTTCTCAGCGCTAACCGTAGCTCGCCTGCTCTTAGACATCTCGTGGCCATGTGCGGAATTTCTCAGCACTAACCATAACACACGAAACACTACCCCACATCAGTAATGGCGACTCGACTGACAGACTCTGACACTTATTCCCCCAAGTTAGTAACTTATCCCTTCCCAGGATTGTGCCAACTGAAGTGAAATAGACCGATCGAGTCTAAACTAGTCTGTAATCTCTGAAAATCCCTGAGGGGATACTTTCTGGTTTCGATAACACTTTTCCTTTTCTACTTTAACTTTCTGATACAAAAGCACAAATCTCTTTTCTGAGTGCGTAAAGCACTAAAATCTTATTTATGAGTGCAACAAGCACTAAAACTCGTTTTCTGAATCCGTTAAGCACTAAAATATTTTGGTAAGTGCAAAAGCACAAAATAGCATCATTTCAATTTCTAAATTCATGCTCATATCCATGCATTTAAAATAAACTCAAGTAAACAATTAATTTATCAATTCAAACTTGATAATTTGAAAATATCCTTAAAATCTTTAAATAAAACTCACTCACAAAACTGTTGACTGAAAATAGCGTGTGCGGAGCCCCTAATCCTCTCGCCTCGATCCTCGAGCTCCCCATCACCTGCACAACATATGAAAACGTAAATTTACATTCGCGTAACCTTTGGAAACTTGAAATTGCCAAATTACACAATCGCCCCTCAAACTAGCTTATCGCACGATTCGAATTCTTTTTAAATCTTCATTATTTTCTTAGTTTCCTAAACTCCCAATAAACATCAATTAACTTATTTTTACTCCAAATCAACCGATAACCAAATCATAATAAAATCCACATCAAAACCAACTTAAATCACCAATAAATATCATCAACACAAATCAATTTCAAATCAAATAACTCACCCCCTTTCACTTTAATTTTCTTGCTCAATCTTGGTTCTTCTAATTTGGGTGAGTTTGAAAGCTTGATAGGAAGCTCAAAAATAGCTTGAAATTGCTTGATCTAGCTCCTCCCTCACATGGCCAAAGTTACCCCCTCATCGCGGCTTCATCTTCTCCTTCTTCGTTTTGACTTTGCTTCTGGTGTATCACGGCTGCAACTGCACTGATTTGGAGCAAAAATGGCTTGATTCCAGCTTGGTTTTCCTCTCCTTCCTCTCCCTCACGCGATCTCTCTCTCTCTCGGTCGATCCCTCTATCGCGCCCCTGTTTTGGTTCGAGTTTAGCTGACTGTCCTGGGCTGTTTTTTTTTTTTTTTTTTGGTCGAGATTGCAGCTGGGTCGAGATGGGTTTTATAGGTGGTCGGGACAGCAACTGATTGGCGTCGTCTTCCGCTCAGATCGGCTCGATTTTTGCTCCATTTTGGCGTCGCTCGATCACCGGCTTCGGTTTGCTTCTACCGCCGTTCTGCTCGACCTCCGGTTGCGTTCTGGTTCGCGGCGGCAACAGCTGGTCGGCGTTAGCGAATGGCGGCTGGTCCTTCTTCTTCTTCTTTCTTCTTCTTTCTTCTTCCTTCTTTTCTCTTCTCTTCTTTCTTTCTTTTCTTCTCTTTTGAGACAGCTCACTCTCTCTCTCTTTAAATTTTTAGACAACTTTTTGGCTTCTATTTTCCTCCCCAAATTATCCTTAAAATGACGGTCACGTCCTTTAAAAATATTGGTCTCCTCCCTTGACTTTTAGCTTAATTCCACTTTGACCACAATTATTAAAACTTATCTTCAATTTAGTCCCTTATTTCCTTGAAAAATCATTCGATTTCATTCACTATTTTATCCTTCCGTTTAGTCTCCAATCGAGTCGAAATCGATTTCTATAGGTTCTCTATGACCTTAAGTATTTCCATAAATCATTTAGGATCTCTAATCATCACTTAGGGACTATTTCCAGGGAGATTCGTAAATTACGATAGAGGGCTTACAATTTCATTCAATTTTTCCATTTTTCTTCACTTAGACATTACATCAAACACTTGGTGTGCACTAAATTAACTTAAAAGCCAATTTAATCAACTTGATGGTTATTCCAACAAAACCTTAACACATCAAATCTCATGATTTCCATATGATTCATACTTAGTTTTTATCTCATAAAATTCTACTTCAAACATACATAAAAACTCATGCCAAAAACCCAACCAAAACATCACACGAACATCATCACAAACATCATGAACAACCACCATAAACATGATAAAAAATGGCATAACTAACCTTTATTTTGCTTGGATTTTGCTGCATACTTGTTCATATACCTTAGGGTGGCTTGATTCCATGATTTGGAACTCAAAAATGCATAAAAATCACTTGATTCTCCTTTGGTTTCCATCATGGCCGAATTTCACTTTCTTTGCACTCTCTCAGTTTCTCTTCCTCTCTTTGGCATGAAAGTGGCAAGAATTGGCTCAATTTTGTGCCCAGTTAACATATATATTTTAATCTTTTCAAAATGACCATTATGTCCTTTAATTAATTAACTTTTGGCCCTTAACTCTCACTTATTCCACCTTGGCCCATGCCATGTAAATTTATTTCATTTGGATCCTTAACTCACTTTCTCTTAATCCCACTTTGAACCCAAGTAGGAAAACTTATTTCATTTTAGTCCCTTGTCATACTTAGTATTCACTTAATACCATTTGTAATTCATTCCGAAATAAATTTCAAATTAATTCTATGATCACTCATTCATCAAATTGACTTTAAAATACTCTAATTAGATCTCTTAGAACTCAATCCATAGCTTCGAAAAAAGTTCAAACGGAGTTTAGGTCAATAGTATTCACAATCCTGTCCATAAGGGCGTTTTCATCGGGTAACTTTTGGAAGCTTCAGAAACTACCCAAACGGACTCATTTTTACTCCGTTTCAGATTTATTAGGTCCTACTAATCATTCTAAATATTTTCGATTTTCCAGGTTCTGTCTCACAATTTCACTATTTATCGGATACTATTCACCCGAAAATATTACCATTCATCCGTAAATTCACTGTAAATCATAAAATGAAAGTTTAGGGTCCTACACTTTCATGGATCACTTAGGATCTCAAAATATCCTTTAGGGACTATTATTAAGAAATTCGTAAAACAGGATTGAGGGCTTATATTTTATGTTTGAAAAAAATTGAAATTTATTTATGCATGACCTATAAATTTAATTCAATATACCTTTCAAAATTTTATGAATGTTTGTGGATTGAGAAAATTAAGGGTCTGAGGCCCAGAAGTTTGAGGAAATGTTTGATTTTAGAAGTGTTTATATTTTTCTATAAACTTTACAAAGTGGCATAGTCAGAAAAACAGCCGTCATACTGCCCAAATTTTTATAAATCTATTGTAAATGTGTAAAATAAAAAGAAAAATTTCTCACATGTTTCCATTAGAAAAGAAAGTTTCTGAAAGGATAAAGGACTTAATTTCGCGGGAACCTTCCAACCGGATCAAACGTTCTCTGAAAAGCCACCGTGAGGTTGCCGACAGGCTGTCTAGGGAGAGAGGCCTATCACCCACACTCCACCAACGTGCCTATCTGTGCACGTACCAGCCTCCAAGCGCCTAAGGGAGCACCACACACTGCCACAAGTGTGCCCCCTAGCATTCCTACTCCCCTCCAAGCGCCCCGATGAGCGTCAAACATGAAAAATTGTAATTTTGTAACTTTCCAATCCAATTTTCGTGCCGTAACTTTCCAACCTATAAATACACCAATCTTCACCATTTAGGGCAGTTTTGAGGGGCTAAGAATGGGGCTCTCATGCCTTTTCTCGCACCCTTGATTCTCAACCCAAATCACCTCCATTTTACCTTCAATTTTTCACCCACCAACATCATTCACCCATACTTTGAAGAGAAAGTTTTGCAAGAGTGGAAAAGAGGATGCAAAGGCTCAAACATAGAAGAGAGGAGCTTCATGGATTCAAAATCTCGCGAGAGGGAGATTCATGGGTTGTATTTTCAACCATTCTCTTGTATTTGTAATTTTTCCTTTGTATATAGCCATAGTTTATATTGTGTTGGGATAATGATAGATTTTGATATTTTATAGTAATGAAGTTGATTATTTTTGCTTGAGGATATTGTGTATGTTGAGTAAGGATTTTAGAACTTGATGCTTGTATGTGATTGGTCACCATATGCATGATTTGAGATCGTGTGTTAAGACCGGAAGGAATAGCACACAAAGTGCTTGACAAAATGTCTACCCTAGGTTAGGAAAGGGAAATAGGTCACTCGTGTGATAGCTGAGTTGCAGTGAGTGCTCAAATGATAGTCGAATATCTCATAAAAATACTAATCTAACTTAGGTAGTAGATTATCTTGAATCTAATGAGCCCTTGTTCATTCAATAGCCATTGGAAGATAGGTGTCGGTTGATGAGAGTATATTCGATGTATCATCAGAAGAGATGTATTAAGAGAATTAGTGAGGAACTAGCAACAAACACAACCGATAAATCTTCAATGCTTTAACAATTAATTTCTAAATCTAAGTGGAATCCGGAATCTTAACACACTTTATTATTTATTTATTTATTTTCATCTAGAACTAGTTTAATAATTAATTCCCACGTCCCTATGAAGATGAACTCGCAACCGCTATACGACATCTATACAATTCATATACTTGTGAGGTTTATTACTTAAAATGGGAACTGAAAAGTAACTGACACTTGGGCTGAGCCAAATTAATAATAATAAATTGGATTCCAATTAATCTCTTGGATCCACTTGAATTGGAGCCTTACATCGTTGATGAAATATGACAATGATGTAAGAAACTAAATGTACAACTTGTGTTCCTTAGTTGAATTTTATGAATTGATTAAGTCAAGCTAGTTGTGTTTCCAAAAGAGAACCAAGATTTATCTTATAGCTAGAAAAATAATGGTCTAACCTTTGAGTAGAAATGAGTTCTAGTTTTAATTAATTAGTAGAAAACAGTAAAATCTTTCTTAAAAAAAAAAAAAAAAAAAATCTTAATATTACATGCATCTTATAGGGAGCCACTTATGTTGTTACCACTTAGATCTAAGAATCTTAAGTTTCTCAAATTATCTAATCCTCCACTTGAAAAAATAGAAATAGAGAATTTGAAAATTAGATAAGAAATTATTAACAAAGAAAAACTTTTTAGAAACATAACTTGTTTAGGGTTGAAATCAGTAAAATTATTTCGTCTCAAGATCAAAGTCATCAATGAATTGATTGGAGTAACATATGATGAGTTACCATTGTTGAAGTTATCAAAGCCAAGATCTAGGTGTAAACCCTCTATTTTTATATCGTACGGATTACTTAGGAATAGTCTCTAAGTATTGATTAGAGACCCTAAATGGTTTATGGAAAGACTTAAGGTCATGGAGAACCCATAGAGATTGATTTAAATTCAATTAGAGATTTAACAGGAAGTTAAAATGATAAATGAAATCGAATAATTTTTAAGATAAAAATGGACTAAATTGAAGATAGAATTTAATAATTGTGGCCATAGTAAGATTAAGCTAAAATTTAAGGAGGAGAATGAAATTTTTAGGGCTTAAATGGAATTATTGAGATTTGTGGGGAGGAAAATAGAAGCCAAAGAATATGGTGGTTGACTTCAAAAATCAAAACAGAAACCAGAAATCAGTCGCAAAAACGCGACGAAGAAGAAGAAAGAAAGAAGAAAGAAAGAAGAAAAAGAGAAGAATGAAGAGTCGTCGACCAGCCGCCGTCCAACGCCGACCGACCGACCAGCCTTGTTGCCACGCTATCCAGCTGCCGAGCTCAAGTTGAACCGAAGCCAAACTTGCAGCAAACCAGCTTTGATCGACGTGGAGACCGAGCTGAAACTGCCGACGAACCAGCTCCGATCGGCGCGGAAAAGAGTGGTGACGAGCTGACCGTCCGGTCACCTGCTGTCCCGCGTGCAAAACCCATCTGATTCTCCCCTATTTCAGCTGCATCTGAGCTTGTTTTCAGCTTGAAATAAGCTCTCCACCCGCGCGACAGAGACAGTAGAACAGCGGCGATATCAGCCGCGAACCGCGACAGAACCGAGGGAGAAAGAGAGAGAGGAAGAGAGAAGAAGAAAAGAGAAAGAAAATCAGTTCAAACAAGCTCAAATCTGTCAATAAAACCAGTCCAAAACCATCCCAAAATCAGTCTCAAAGCGAAGTCAACGCGAAAGAAAAAGGGGGTGAGTTATTTAAGTTTGAAATTGATGATTTCGTTGGTGATTTAAGTTGATTCGAAATGAGTTTCTTTATGATTTGTTTGTTGGTTGTTTTGAGTGAAAACAAGTTGAAAAATAAGTGGATTTAAGCATATTGGGAGTTTAGCAAACCAAAGATTTAGAGAGAAACCAAACGTGCGCTAAACTAGTTTAAAGGGCAATGTTGTAAATTGGCCCATATGACGTCCGTTGAGAGTTTGGATGACCCTAATGAGTTTAATTAGGCGTATTGGGATTAATAAAAGTTGAAGATTAAATTAAGGAAACGAAAATAGAGAGTTACGCCTAAAAAGGGTCACTTAGGGAGGATTATGTAATTTTTATTATTTCGAGTTTCCAGAAGTTGACGCAAGCGTAAATTTACGTATATATATGTTGTGTAGATGAAGAGCATCCAACCAGATCACGAGAGGGCGTTTGAAGCTCATCCGAATTAAGCCCAAGTTTAAGGTGAGTATACTTTCAAAGAGTTTTCTAAAGTGATTTTATGCTTTTGCATTGATAAGCTAGATTTTATGCTTTTGCATGTATAAGTTTTTGTATTTAAATACATGTATTGTATTTGTAAAGTAAACGAGTCCAAGGACTCAAGTTTAAAGCTTTCAAGTTAAAGCTTTTGAGCTTGTGCACTAAGTATAAAGATTTGTAAGACATAACATTAGAGAAAAACAAGTTTTCAAAGGCCATAAGTACCCACCAGTTTATCGAGTTCAGACCCGTACGGTATATCCCACTTAGTAAGGTAAGGGTTGGGGGAAACGAGTCACTAACTGTGTGGTTAGAGTTATGAGTGAGTGTGTCGCCCCTACTTTGTGGGATATGGTCTCGCACTACGATTAGCGATGTAGCATTCCGCACATAGTTGCTGAGAGGTCTTAGAGAGTTGGTTGCGGTGGATGTCAGATACATTGCCTTGTGACCTACCACACCTGCGGCCTTAGCTAAGTCGCCGTGTGGTCAAGAGATTAGGGTTACGAATGGTGCTTTTACCAAGTTCAGTTATTTTTTAAGCATGTTTAGATTTATGCTTTACAAGTTTATTATAAATTGTTTATATTAATGCTATGCAATTGAATGAGATTTAAGCTTTAAATGTCTTAAGAAATAGAAACTTTTATTAAAGTTTTTCTAAGGAGAAAGTTTTCAGAAAGAAAAATTAAGTTTATAAACTATTGCACTCACTGAGCTTTATAGCTCACTCTTCAAATTGTTTATAAAAAACCTCCTCAGGTACTCGTGTGGGTGAAGACTAGAGAAACCTCCCTCATTCGCATTCAAGTGGGCGCAGTATTGGCAATTGCTTCTTGAAGAATGTAATATGCATATTTTGGGCTTTCGTATATTGCATATATTTTGTACTTTTTGCATAAAAGGAGTGATATCTTTTGAGTTGTGTAAAAATGCATCATTTTGTGCTTGAAAAATCAAGTTTACTAGATTTAAAATTGCATGTTTATATCTTGTCTTTAAAAGTTTCAAATTTTTATGTTTATGTTGATAAACTGAATTTGAGAGAAGTTGGGTTGGATGTGATTATAGTTTGAAGTGTTTAAATTGCTTTCCAGGTTTTTGGTTTATCCAAATTAAAGCCGTTATGCTGCCGGTTTTTAGTTTTAAAAATGACGAAATGAATAGTGTCAACCCAACCCAAACCATTTCAACTTTTAGATTTAAAAGATTATGCTTCCGCTAAAGTTAAGTTTCAAGTTAAGAGGGTTCGCTCCTCGAATGCCTTCTTCCCCATCAAGATGGGCTTAGAGGGATTCATTGGGGTGCCCGGGCGTATCAATCGGATAGGAGCCTAGTGGCGGTTCGGATTGGGGCGTTTCACTAAGACCTTCAGTTGCTTTAAACTCATAAAGTCATAATGAGCTGCAAATGACCGAAATATGTTATTCATACTATTAGTGCCTTGGAAAACAAATGCATGAAATATTTAGTAAATGAGTGAAAGATGAAGATAATATATCTCTACTGTCGGCCCAGCCTCCAAAAAATTGTAAGACAAGTCAAGGATTTGAAGTTCATCAAACAATTGAAACAAGGAAAAGTTAAGAATTCTAGTTCTTCCAACATTGAAGAGGCTAGAGAGTGAGAGATTCATCACTCGACCTATGGTGGTGCTGCACTCAACTCTATCCCAACTGCAGCAATCAGAAACTCCATCATTAACCCATGACTGAAGTTTTTGATTTGCTTTTGTGTAGGACTAATGAGTTTATGAAGAACGACTTGATTTCCAAGAAAGCAAATCTTTCTTTTGTTGGATTAACTTTAATAGGCATTAACCTATACCAAAATCTAGAAACTCATATTAAATCATTAAGTATTATTGTAAATTGGAATATCTCAAGCTTTGAGAGACTGGCTAGAGGACTAAATGAGAACAGACCTCCAAAGTTATTGTTTGCAAGAGATAAATATTAAGGGATATGAGACTAGCAAAAGTAGAAGGTAAGTTCCCACTTAATTGATTGTCTGAGAGTCCAAGAGCTCGAAGTTTTGTCAACTTGTTGAGACACATAGGCAGGTGACCTTCTAAATGATTTCCACTGAGATCCAACTCAATAAGATTTTTCAACTCGCATATTCTTGAAATTAAAAGGAAGTTAGAATTAGCATTGAAAGTGGAAAAAATCAGAATATGGAGATGCATTTTATAAAAGAGACAATGATTTAACATAACAAGGTTTACTGTAAAGTCATCATATAAAAGTGAAAACAAATTAACTTACAAGGTTTGACTTAATGCCTACATTAAAACATAAATGAGACAAACTAATATATATAAAGCACGTTTTCTTGGAAATGTATCATTAGAAGCATGGTGACTTGTATTTTATATCTTCTAACAAAGTATTTTATATTAAATTATTATGAAATTTTAAACATATTTATAAAACTTAAGAAATTTTAATAATAAAAGAATTTTGTTATAAAATCTATTAAATTACTTAACTTCAACTTTCGTTTATATATTGAAATGTCAATATATAACAAAATAATCAAAAGGGTGTAAACATAAAATAATTTGTTTTATTTTTAGATTAAATAATTTGTTTTTTTTATAGATTTGTGACTTAAAAATAAATAACTTATTACTTGCATTTAGTTTTCAAAGAATAAATGTCATTTAATTTTCGACTTTCAATCACTATTCAATCTCTAATAAAATTTGATATTATTCAGTTTTCAGAAAAATAAATAAGAAGAAAAAAGCAAAAAGAAAAAGAAAAACACACACAACCTAAGCCTTATCAACCTAAGAATAATCCCACTTTTCAGAAGTCAATTTCCTTGATAAATCATATTATTGCAATTAATTTTAATTGTACAGATTTCCGGCCCTCTTTTTAATAGCATTGATCCTTACCTTCTAAAAATTGGATGTCCACCTATCTCATAAGCACTTTCCAATAAAACTCTTTTACCATCCACTTAAATCTTGGTCTAGCCGTTATTAAACTATTTGAATGGCTTTCAATAAATTACTATGCAGGCTTCTTTTGAGATACTTAATACCAATATATATATATATATATATTTCATTTAGTTATTCATTTGATATCAAAATAAGTATACTTTTGTTCTAAAATTATTGCATGTATTTTCTTGTTTATATTCATACTTTTATTCAAATCTTGTATATGTAATAAATTTATTTTATAAATTAAATATGAAATTTAACTTAAATTTTTCATATTTTTCTTTATTCTTTTTATCACAATATATTAGTTGCATATTATAAACGTAGTAGCAATTATGAATTAAGGTTATCAAAGTACAACTTCTATATTTAAAAAAGGATTGTTGATACCATAATGCTATTAGATCCAACTTGATTGATATTTGATTTTACTTATATTTCATGTTTCTTTCATATTTGTTCAATCATTTTACTCTTTTTTTTTTTTATTAATATGTATATATATATGATATGAATTTTGTGAGATAATACTTATTATCTATTTAATAAGTATATATATATATTTCATTAGTTATTTGTTTGATATCAAAATAAATATACTTTTGTTCTAAAATATTGCATGTATTTTCTTGTTTATATTTATATTTTTATTCAAATCTTGCTTATGTAATAAATTTATTTCATAAATTAAATATAAAATTTAACTTAAATTTTTCATATTTTTCTTTATTCTTTTTATCACAATATATTAGTTGCATAATATAAGCGTAATAGTAATTATGAATTAAGATTATCAAACTATAACTTCTATATTTAAAGAAAGATTGTTGATACCATAATGTCTATTAGATCTAACTTGATTGATATTTGATTTTACTTATATTTCATGTTTCTTTCGTATTTTGTTCAATCATTTTACTCTTTTTTGTATTAATATAGATGATATGAATTTTGTGAGATAATACTTATTATATCTCATCTAATTAGATATATCTATGTTTTTTAATTTATAAAATGTTTTCATATGATCAAAATTCATTTTAAAAAATTTATTCTAGCCCAGCCCACCCAAACGTATAATCCTGGCTACATCAACATATATATATATATATAGCTGTCTGTCTGTGTATTGACATGAGAGTGTCAAAATACTTGAATTCATATCAACGAGCAAAGAGTTTCTCAATTCTCACTATAGTTTGTTAAGCAGCAGATTCTGTAAGAGAGATATTTTTTCATAACTTTTGATTGCAAAGGAGTAAAGAGACATGTCATAGGTTATTGGAAAAATCAGAGTTTTAACTTCATTTTTATATTTGAAACACGACCATTTAAGGTTTCAAGAGGAAGTTATGATTGATTAAGTTATAATGGTTAGTATTCAATAAATTGCGAGATTTGAAGAGTTTTTCTTGCATTTTAAGAGTCTTAGTTATCTAAGTTTTTATTATCTCTTGCTTTCATATGTTTGCATTTATTTCTTAAGTTTTCTATGCTGATGACTTGAGGGTCTTAATTTTTTGAAATTTTTATTGATGGGAAGCATTTTTTTTTTCCTAGTTTATATATATATATATATATATATATATATTCTCTTTTTAAGGGAACTTCTTTTTGAGATGTTCTTTTGATCTCTTAGGCTTGCTTAAACTTAGAAAACTAAATATATGTTTAAGAGGGGCCAAAAACATAGAGTTAACTTTTGAACAAATTTACAATTCAAATTAATCACCCAAATCCAATCCTCTAACTCAAAATCAATGCTTTAGTTAATTAATTATCGCAGTAATATAAGAATTAATGGTAGTATCTTTAAATAAAAATCAATTTCAATTATAACTAATAAGTAAGACACTATTACTTGTAAAATCTTAATATTACCTGACTCTTGTAGAGAGCCACTTATGCTATTATAACTTAGATCCAAGAATTTCAAGTTTCCCATATTCGTTAATCCTGCACGAATATAAAAGAAAAAAAAAAATTGAAACCTAGCTAGATAAGAAATTATTAATAAAGATAGTACTTTTTTGGAGTGTCAGAGATTATCCTTGAGTAGTAATCTTGGTAAAATACAATGTGATGTTCTCATAGATTGATAAACATAATAAATTAGAATTTTAGGAACAATTGGAAAACTGTTGTAGACACTAACTATTTATTATCATGTTTTGAAAATGAAATATTGCTCCAGAGAGGAGGGTGAAAACATAGTGTTATTTTTCAAACAAATTCACACCCAATCCTCTAATAACTCAAAATCTGTGACTTTGTTAATGAAATATGGTGATAATATAAGAAACTAAATACACAACTTGTGTTCCTTAGTTGAATTTAATGAATTTATTATGTCAAGCTAGTTGTGTTTCCAAAAGAAAGTTAAGGTTTATCTTGTAGTTAGAAACATAATAATATAATCTTCAAGTAGAAATGAGCTCTAATTTTAACCAATAAGTAGTAAATAAATGCTTGTAAAATCTAAAATTACCTAGCTCTTGTAGGGAGCCCCTTATGTTATTCTAACTTAGATCCAAGAATCTCAAATTTTCTAATCCTCCACCTGGAAAAATAGAAACAACAGAATTTGAAAATTTGATAAGAAATTATTAACTAAGAAAATCTTTATGAAAACATACCTTGTTTAGGGTTAAAATCTCTAAAATTATTCCATCTCAAAATCAAAGTAGTCAATGAAGTGATTGTGTTAAGGTATGATAAGATATTACTGTTTAAGTAATTCCTGCCAAGATCTAAGATCTTCAATTGCTTCAAATTCCTAAAGCTATAATGGGCTGCAAACAACCGAAATATGATGTTCAAGCTATTAGTGCCTTGGTAATCAATTGCGTGAATTATTTAGTAAATGAGTGAAAGATAAAAGATAATATACCTCTATTGTCAACCCAACCTTCAAAACGATTGAAAGACAAGTCCAAGATTTGGAGCTCTTCAAACGGTTGAAACAAGGAAAAATTAAGAATTCTAGTTCTTCCATCATAGGAAACATAACTGAGTGAGAGATCCATCACTCGGCCAGTGGTGGTGTTGCACGCAACTCGATCCAACTGCAACAATCAGAAACTCCATCATCAGCCCATGACTGAAGTTCTTGATTTGCATATGTATGGACTGATGAGTTTATGAAGAACGACTTGATTTCCAAGAGAGCAAATCTTTCTTCTTCCAAGCAACCTTTGATTGCTTCCATTTGAAGTGCTAAAGCTATTGCAAAGACATGGAGAGTTTAGTGAAGAACCTCTCCATATTGCAATAAAAACCCTGTCAATCTACAGCTTCACTACTCTGCTCTGTTTAAAGAAGTATGTATGTAATCTATAGCCCACTCATCAACTTTTTTTATCTTGATTATGATGGCTTCTGGTTTTTCATTCCCCTTTTTTCGATCCAATCTTTCATCTGCTTTCTATTTTTATTTTTATTTAGTGGTATTTAAGTTGTTTCCTATCAATACTTTTCTTTCTTAATTGTTTCCTACCAATACTATATTTATTTTATATAAATTTTAATTTTAATTTTTAACTTTGTCTCTCATGTAACAATCTTGGCTGTACCCCTGGTTGGAAGAGAGGATATAAATTGAAACTCATAATATTATAGATGTGGTTGAGGAGCTTATTTTTGCACAACCTCAACTTTGTTTCCTCACTAAAATGTAAGAACTTCTTTAAAAAAAAAAATAAACCTATCATATTATGTTAAAAATATTCTAAATAATTAATATAATAGTCCTCCACATCACCATCAGTTGCTTGTTCATTAAGATCATGAGATACAAGTCTACATTTGGCGCATTGAATTGCATTAATTACACTATTTGATTTTATAATATTCAATTTGATTGTGTGTAGACTACATTATTCTAATAAGATTAGATATTCATTGATATTTAATATTAAATTGTATTAAGTTTTAAAATATTTTGATGTGATATGATGTGAACCCTGTATATATCAATACGACACTCACAAGCAAATTGAAACATAACCCCAAGAAAGATTAAAATAGGTTTATAACGAAAACTTTGACCCATTGATTATGTCATTCAAAAACCAAAATTATAAAGAATTTTGACCCATTGAATATATGATAATCAAGAACCAAAATTATAATAAGAATGATATTGACGCCACTCCCAAGACATAGATGAGAAGGTGGAAGATAAGTTCATGGTTTTGATTGCCACAAGTATAGCTTGATAAGATCACATGTTCAACAATAAACAAAAGAGAAACAAATCTCTCAATTACTTTATTCCATAAGCAACCTCTTGAAAATTTAAGTTTAATAAGCCTTATATAGGCATACAATCCTAATTCTAATTGGAAACTAAATAAAACCCTATTTCGAGCTTTTAATTTAAATAAATGACTCAGCCCTGTAATTAAAAGCCTAATAAATTAAACTAATTTAAAACAATTCCATAATACAAATTAGGTCCAATTTAAATCAAACAATTAAATAACAGCCCAATTGCATTATAATTGACACCCAAGCCTTAAGATTTCCTCAAGATTAATGTTCTTGGACTTGTTCTTGAACTTGAATAATATTGTGAAGCCTAATAAAGTCCAATTGCATTCAATTAGTGTCTAAAGCCTTCAAGATTAAGTCCAATTGTCTCGTTGTCCAATTGTTTCATTGATCTCTATGATTGCTATCTTGGTTTCCATCATTCCCGCTTTCCTCAAAACGATTTGTCCTCAAATCGTAAAATCTGTAATGTTGTCCAAGGGACTTGATTGAAACCTAAAAAGAATGTTAGAGAAAACCTCACGCACTCCCTCACGTGTTTCACTCCACTCACTCACGTATTTGTCACTCAACACTTTGTGTCCACGCTTAAACTTTTCATTTTTTTTTCTCTCTCCTTTTTTTTTTTTTTAAGTCAAACTAGAACGCACACAAACTAAATTGAATGTAAATTGTAGATTTGAACCACCAACAGAATTATTGATATGAATTTTGAAATTCTTGAAATTCAAGAATTCAAGAAACCCCAATTGATGAATCAAGAAACACCAAGAAGAAAATATATATTGATACTAAAGGCTAGATGTTGGTGTGCAGATTGCTCACAATATATATATTTTCAGCTTGTGATGCACGTGCAGTGCAAGAACAAAGAAAAAAAATATTGATTGTGATGCAAGATTATTAAAGAGGAATACACAAAATATTGAATTAATTGATGGTGATACTATGCGGCACAAGCACACACGAAGACAAGAAAGGAAAAAATATATATATTACAATGAATCAAACAGCCTAGATGTTATGCGGTAGAATCAAGAAGCAAAAAGAAAAGAAAATTAAGATGGTGGTGGGTTGAGACAAAACAAAAGAAAACAAAAACAAAGTCAATATTTTATGGTGAAAACAAAGTAGAACAGACCTGGTGATTTGCGAAAAATAAAAGAAAATCAGAAAGCAAGAAGATAAATTAATAAACCAAACCTGAATTAATACCCAAAGCTCTGATACCAATTGATACGAACCCCGTATATATCAATACGACACCCATAAGCAAATTGAAACACAACCTCAAGAAAGATTAAAATAGGTTTATAACGAAAACTTTGACCCATTAATTATGTCATTCAAGAACCAAAATTATAAAGAATTTTGATCCATTGAATATATGATAATCAAGAACCAAAATTATAATAACAATAATATTGACGCCACTCCCAAGAAATAGATGAGAATGTGGAAGATAAGTCATGGTTAAGATCGCCACAAGCATAGCTTGATAAGATCACATGTTCAATAATAAACAAAAGAGAAACAAATCTCTCAATTACTTTATTCCATAAGCAACCTCTTGAAAATTTAAGTTTGATAAGCCTTATATAGGCATACAATCCTAATTCTTATTGAAAACTAAATAAAACCCTATTTCTAACTGACTTTAAATTTGACATTGACTTTAACTTTGACTTTGATATTTTCTAAACACGAAAACCCTATTTCTAATTGACTTTAAATTTGACATTGACATTGACTTTGACTTTGAAATTTTTTAAACACACCCATATTGGGTTTTTAATTTAAATAAATGACTCATTCCTGTAATTAAAAGCCTAATAAATTAAACTAATTTAAAACAATCCCATAATACAAATTAGGTCCAATTTAAATCAAACAATTAAATAACAGCCCAATTGCATTATAATTGACACCCAAGCCTTAAGATTTCCTCAAGATTAATGTTCTTGGACTTGTTCTTGAACTTGAATAATATTGTGAAGCCTAATAAAGTCCAATTGCATTCAATTAGCGTCCAAAGCCTTCAAGATTAAATCCAATTGTCTCGTTGCTATCTTGGTTTCCATCATTAAATGATGGGTTGTGTTTGAATTTGCTTGTGGGTGTCATATTGATATATACGGGGTTCGCATTAGTTGTCCAATTGTCTCATTGACCTCCATGATTGCTATCTTGGTTTCCATCATTTAATGATGGAAACCAAGATAGCAATCATGGAGGTCAATGAGACAATTGGACAACTAATGCGAACCCCGTATATATCAATATGACACCCATAAGCAAATTCAAACACAACCCTAAGAAAGATTAAAACAGGTTTATAACGAAAACTTTGACCTATTGATTATGTCATTCAAGAACCAAAATTATAAAGAATTTTGACCCATTGAATATATGATAATCAAGAACCAAAATTATAATAAGAATGATATTGACGCCACTCCTAAGACACGGATGAGAAGGTGGAAGATAAGTCATGGTTTTGATCGCCACAAGCATAGCTTGATAAGATCACATGTTCAACAATAAACAAAAGAGAAATAAATCTCTCAATTACTTTATTCCATAAGCAACCTCCTGAAAATTTAAGTTTAATAAGCCTTATCTAGGCATACAATCCTAATCCTTATTGGAAACTAAATAAAACCCTATTTCTAATTGACTTTAAATTTGACATTGACTTTAACTTTGACTTTGACGTTTTCTAAATACGAAAACCCTATTTCTAATTGACTTTAAATTTGACATTAACTTTGACTTTGACTTTGACATTTTCTAAACACACCCATATTGGGTTTTTAATTTAAATAAATGACTCAGCCCTGTAATGAAAAGCCTAATAAATTAAACTAATTTAAAACTAATCCCATAATACAAATTAGGCCTAATTTAAATCAAACAATTAAATAACAGCCCAATTGTATTATAATTGACACCCAAGCCTCAAGATTTCCTCAAAATTAATGTTCTTGGACTTGTTCTTGAACTTGAATAATATTGTGAAGCCTAATAAAGTCCAATTGCATTCAATTAGAGTCCAAAGCCTTCAAGATTAAATCCAATTGCCTCGTTGTCCAATTGTCTCATTGACCTCTATGATTGCTATCTTAGTTTCCATCATGATATTTATTTTCAAATAATTTCTAAAATAAAAAATTATTATAATCTTAGAATTAAAATTGAGAATAATTCTCTGCTTTCTTAGAAACCATTAATTCATGTCATCCATTTCCAACAAGTCTCATCATAGTGGTTATAATTAGTGATCCAAAAACCTTACCGATTTTAGGGGCTCGTGATAAATTTCAGATGCGGGAAATGAATAGACGGAGTTTCTTCTTTCTCTCTTCAACTTTCTCTCTCTATCTTCTGCCTCTCTCTCTAGGAAGTGAACAAAATGGTTGATGAAAGAGAAACAGTCCATACTTGAATGAAATTAATGGGCGAGCGTTTCGAATTTCAAACAACGCAAAAGACAAAGTTAGTGGGACACACATCATCAATTCACTACGCAAGTCAGCTGAAGAGACGTGGATGTGATTTATGCACTCAAATGCTGCCATTGCATTTAATGAAATGTCATCTCAATCCAGATGAGACAAATGATGGATTGAAAAATATAGTCAGTTGACGAGCGAACTTAAACTTTTGGTCGACACATAGGCATGCAAAGTTAATCAGCCGATGTTTTATCAATAATGTGTCGTTGATCAAATCAATGTGATTGAACAATGTGGCTATTGCACTTCCATTCCTCTGATCGACCTAGCCGAATGGAGAAATGGGGGGACGAACTGTAGTGGCACATATCTAGGCCCAATAACCATAAGCCCATGAGCCAATCAGGAGTTGGCCCAATGTGTCGGTGGACACTAGTTTATAGCCTAACTTGTTGATCAACACCATGTTATATTTCCTTATATGGAGTGGTTGACGAATCAGATAACACATTTGATTCAACTTAGAGTAAATATGTCATCGGTAGAACGACTCATTGGTTCAGGTCGACCATTTCTAGTAGGATTATTAACTGTTCTTACAAGTCGGTCGATATAACATTGACTTAAGGTTCATAATCTGATTAAAATTCTTCTATCTTAAGTCCAGTTGCACTGGGACTCAACCATCAATGAGATAAGGTACAATCCGGCTAGGATTAACCTTTATTTTCTCCGATAATTTAGGGATGACTATGACCATCCTCAATTCTACTCAAACTTGGACTCCTAAGTCTACTGAAACTAGTCTTCTTCAACTTAGTAAGATAACATGCCTATAACCTCACACCCTCAGATCTCACATACACTATCACGTTGCCAAATTGTCTCAGACACTTTTAAGATCCAACTCCGATCATCTTTAATGAAGAAATCCTCACGATATTGTCAACATCCTCCTCCAACACATTCCTTCCTCTGACAAGCTCTACCGGATTTACCAATACGACATTCTCAATCACTTGGTGTGATTAACTTAGTGTTGGACCATCACCATCTCGGATCATTGTTAACGCTTTTCAAGCCAACAACCTTGATCCACCTCGCTGCCATTACCTTCCTCTTACACTGCCTCGTAGCCTAGCCATTCAATCTACACTGTTTGATAGTATAGATTAACCTTATTTTCCGTCCTAACGCAACTAGGATGACACTCGTTTACTGCTTTCTATTACATTTTATGTTCAAAGTACTAACTTGAGTGTCGAAGGGTCTTTAGTTGGCACCATACCGATGTTAAGATTATCTGTATTATTTTTTGTTTGGTTTGTGCATGACACAGGTTGCTAGGTCTTGTAAAGTCGACCAAAGAGGCTCGCTTTCAGTCGACATACTGTAGTTCCACCCTATTACACTCACGAGTTGAGGTTTTTAAAATCCTTATTCAGATATGTAAGATCAACTTTGTCAAAGTGGATGCCTGTCAAATTCAAGTACAAACAAAAATGAATTGACTCCCAAAAATTAGGGAGCTTTTCAGGTTTAGTCCATAACAAAATAAAAATATTGTTTTTGACAACTATTTTATAAAAATTATTTTTTGACCTCTCAAACAAACTAATTGCCATTTATACCCAGATTACCCAAATTGCCCCCAAGTCAAAGATTCCTTCCAAGGTTAGATGAAATGACCAAAGCACCCTAAGTCTCCCATGACTCTTACTCTTCTCCTTCCTACGATTTTTCACCATATTTCCATTAATTTTTATTCTCTCATCCATTGAAGATTGTTTGTGCACCCATTCAACATTCTTTGAATCCAAAAAACACATATTCAATCAAGCTTCATTCTCTCTAACAACAACCCTCACATTGAAGTTCTTCTCCAAGTTTGAAGGTATGTGATTATTGTTGGTTGGTTTTGAAATTTTTTGTTGACATTGCTTAGGTGAAGGCCTTAAAAGTGATTTATGGTTGTGATTTTATCATATATAAGTGTGATCTACAAGAAACTAAAGAAAATCATTTCGGGTTACGTTCTGGTATCGAAATCGGGTTTTATGGCACCATAAAACCTGGTTTACCCCGAACCTCATTTTTTGCAATTTTTTTTTTTTTTTTTAATGGAAAGTTTGGTATTGATATTTAGATTTAATTAAATTTTAATGGATTTGGTTTGGTTTTGGTTTGAAAACTCGGGTTGCAGGTTTTATTGTATATTAAAACTCGATTTTGTTTATGATTTTATTTAATTAATTTAGCAAATAATATTTAGAAAATATTGAATTAACCTTAAATAATATAATGTTTTGATAATAATTCAATTAAATTTGAAACGGTTAATAAATATGGTGTTTATTTGTTTTTCGTGCAAAACAATTGGTTATTAATATTAATATTATGTGAGTATGGATGAGACTAATTTATTTCAATTTTACAGAAATGAGTGAAGTGACAATAATAATCAAATGCAACGAAGAGTGGAATGATAATAACTATGTTGGGGGTAAGACGTTCATGATGGGGGTCCCGAAGAATGTCAATTTTTCTCGGTTGGTGGACTTTGTTTACATAGTGACTGACATTGATAGAAGAATACTGAGACATCTGTTTGCGTTATTTACTCCGAGCTAGGGGAATGACCACAGTTAAGATACCTATCATGACCGATCTTAGTGTCCGGGGTGTGATTTCGGACAATAAAGCTGATTATAGAGAGATTTATGTTGATAAGAATATAAGAGATTCTACAGTTATCAGTCCTATCGTCCCTTCATATACCACAACTTCAATACAAGATGTAAGGCATGTGGAGATAGATGACGATAGATTTATAAGTCCAGGCTATGGTTGAAGATCAAATTGTTTTGCTTCCTATAGCTGTAGTAACCAAGTTTCAGCTTCTATCGCTGCATTTACATCCACAAAAAGTCCAATGTGCGACATTGATTATCATAGAAATGATGGTGATGATGAAGATCGAGACACAGATAGTGATAGTGATGAGACATCGAAAATTGGAGATGATGATGATAAAACTAGAGATGATGATGATGGAGAGAATGTGGAGTATCCAGAAGTTAGATTTTCTGGTTCATAATTTGAAACCAACCCTTCACAGCCATACTGGATTGTTCCCGGTGTCGATGAGTACGAAATCAAGACTACTTCAATCGCCATGTCGACCTTCATCCAACGTGATACATTATATAAAGATGCATTTTTTTATCAGTAAACATGAATTGAATGTGGCTGTTGGAAAAAGTGTTCCTAATTCAAGATATGAACATAAGGTTAGACGTTCGTGCACTGTTCGATATGAGGCCGGGTGCAAGGATTTGATCTGTAGCTTTGAGGTTCGTGCAAGATGCAAACATGGTGGTTCGATGTGGTATGTGTACAAGTATGTATCGGAACACACATGTTGTCATGATACCTTCGAGGCACATAGCCGGAGTGTGAAGACTGTTTTCATAGCAACATTGTATCAAAAAAAGGTGGGACTTGATAGTATTACCCCTCAGCTTTTGATTGCAGAAATGCTGGAGCAATATGGTGTGCAAATCATGTACACTAAAGCTTGGAGATCTTTACAATATGTAAAGAAACTATCATATAGGAGAGTGGATGAGTCATTTCAACAGCTTCCTCAGTACTTTCATATGTTAAAAGAAACAAACTCTGGTATAGTAACGGTAATTAGGACAGATGAAAACAATCGGTTCTTGTATTCATTCGCTACACTTGGAGCCTCAATTAAGGGTTTTCGATCTTACATCAGACCAGTTATTGCTGTTGATGCTATCCATTTGAAAGGTGAATATAAAGGGGTGATTTTTGTAGCTACAGCCAAAGATGGGGAGGAGATGATTTATCCTATTGCTTTTGGATTTGGCGATGGAGAGTCGGACAGTTCATGGACCTGGTTTTTAAGTAAATTGCGAAAGGTTATTGGTGGGATCGCAACATTTGCCATCGGATTTGATTATCGTATCCGATCGTCATATAAGCATTGCGAATGCGATGAATATCGTTTTTCCTAAATTCCCACATGTGTTCTGTTTCTTCCATTTGAAGCAAAACCTAAAGCAACACTGTAAAAAATAGGTAGATATGATGGATATGTTTTACGTTGTAACATATTGTCATGATAGGGAAGAATGTGAAAGATATTTGGAACAAATTCGACGGGTATGTCCAAAATTGCATGAAAAATTGGTTAATATTAGAGTGACCAAGTGGTCACGTGCATATTTTCCAAAAAGAAGATATGGCATGATGACTACTAACATTGCAGAATCACTCAACAAATGCATGATGAAAGCACGTTGATTTCCAATAACAACTGCACATGAATATCTGAGACATATGTTGCAGAAATGATACAACGATAGACGTGTTCATGCTGAGAAACTCAGATCGTCAGTGACCAAAACTGTGGAGGATCATGTGAACTCGATTGCTGAGCTGTCAACGAGTGGCATGGTATCTGCCATTCAAGAACCAACCAATTTCGGAGTTGCACATGAACTAGGCTATGGGTTTGTTCAACCTTTTCAACGGTCATGCATTGTAATCGTTGGGACCTAAATCAGTTGCCATGTCATCATGCAATTGCTGTTGCTAAGTATCGTTATTGTACTTTGTTATTTGTCATTATTTAATAAAATATAGTAACATTCTGCCTTTGTTATACATATCAGGTTCACTGGTGTTCAATATTATACACTTTGTCATGATTATTATAGCAAAGAATGACTTAAAGCTGCATATGCACGTCCGATCAATCCTGTCCCTGGCCCAAAAGATTGGCATACTCCTGCAGAAGTAAAAAATATGATTGTATTACCACTCGAAGGAAAACGACAAGCAGGTAGACCAAGAGAGACGCGAATTCCTTCAGCTGGGGAAAGTCGTAGGAAGAAAAAATGTGAAAAATGCGATGAAAAGGGATACAACTGACTTCGTTGCCCTACCCCCCTTATATTAGGCATCGGAGGGACGAGTGGAGGAGGTGCTAGGAGCAGCGCTGAAGCTACTGGAGGTGCTACGACGTACTGTCACTATTATTGGACCTGTTAGGACATCTCGAAAATGCGGTCTTTGTGGTGAGACTGGACACACACGACGTCAATGTGATCAACAGTTTCTATTCCACCCTCAGAGGACGATGAAAATGGTGGTAATCATTTGCAATGAATATACTGTTTCAAATTTTCATATATTATTTTCTTCACTTATTTTCTTCTTATATGTATTATATTGGAGAACTTTGAACATGATGGTTGGTATGTAATGCAAATGTTATGAAACCCGGATAATCAAAAAATAGGGGAGACTCTACCTAAATTTGTAGAAAACTTAGTGTATATCGGACATTTACTGAAAATACATTATGTCCAAATGTCTTTTATTTCATTAATTTAACTTAATTGGACATATGACTTATAAAATCTTAAAATCTTACCAAATTCGTCATATTGGAGTACAACTTCACATAGTGTTTGTATAAGCGATTGTGCAAAAATAAACAAAGAAATAAAAAATTTAACAAAACTAGGTTATAATGGACATTTTAACCCGAAATCCGGTTATAATGCCCATTATACCCCATTTGATATATATTTTTTGTGTTCTTACTCGTTTTTGTGTTTAAAGGCTCCAAATTATGTCCAAATGTCTTTGATTTCATTCAATTTAACTTAATTGGACATATAAATTATAAAATCTTACCAAATCATCATATTCGAGTATAATGTGGCATAATGTAACTATATAAGTGATTGTGCAATGTTCCTTCGATTTCATTGAATATATTGTATTGTAGAAAATGTTAGTCTAAAGTTGAATATTATATCAAGTTTCAAGTATTTTTCGGGAAGTTTTGGACATTAGAAATGAAAAATTAAATTAAAAATGTGTGATAAAATTCAATTAAAAACTGGGTTATAATAGATATTATAACCCGAAACCGAGTTATAATGGGTATTATAACCTTGAAACTGGGTTATAATACCTATTATAACCCGGTTTTTGGGTTATATTTCCATTATAACCCAGTTCGGGTTATAATACCCATTATAACTCGGGTGCGGGTTATACATGGGTATTATAACCTAAACCGAGTTATAATGGGTATTATAACCCGATTACGGGTTATAATACCCATTATAACTTAGTTCGGGTTATAGTGGATATTATAACCCGAACCGGGTTATAATGGGTATTATAACCCGGGTTCAGGTTATAATACCCATTATAATCCGGTTCGGGTTATACTTACTAAAATTGTAAATATGATTGATTTCAAGCCCTATAAACAGTCATTTTTTTCTTAAAAACATGTAATCTTGAACTAATTCACTAGATGAATCACTTAATAATTATCATTTGATTAATTAATGGATTCTTAATTTTTAATTTTGAGTTTTTGCCTTAATAATTAATTAATTTCTAAAGATTTTGGCAACTCATCTTACTGGCTTGAGATCATGCTTGGTAGGTGGGGTGATTGTGATTCTATTATAGTTGCAATGCTTGATCCTCCCTTGCCTGAGAAGTTTATCTTTCATTTGCTTTCATTTTACTCAAACTATCAGGTTATAATATTTATTTATTTATAACATTAGGTGTATAAAGATTTTTTTTATTATTAATTGTGATATATTTATTTATTTATTAATTGTGATGTATTTTGTGATATATTTATTACTGTCAAATAAGCTACTGTCAAATTTTATTTATTAATTGTGATATATTTTGTAACAATTACACACCAAATTATATAACTCCCTTATTGTAATTAATTATGCTTGTTAAGTTTTGGCCTCCATTTATTAACTTGTTAAGTTTTTAATTTTTTGGTTTACAATGCATATCATTGTTTTAAATCATCCAAATGATTGAAATTTCATCAATTTATATTTTGTACAAATGATAATAATCATTCAAATACAACATTTCCCTTTTCATCTAATATCCACCGTCCAGAATCGTCTGTTATATATTGTGTTGTGGAATACATATATATATCATACGCCATATCCTTCCTTATTCTAACGGCGTCCTCTTTCGTTTGGTGCGACATCCATTCATACTCTTGAGACTTTACAAGGTCGTGGATAAACATCGCACAATACGCTCCACAACTGTTGCTGCATTAGTATGAAAACATGTTAGATGATTGTTAAAACCCTATAATATTCGGACTATCTTTTAAACAAAAGTGAAATCTACCTATCAGCTTGCTGAGGCACATTTGCCATATTGACACGTGCCACGTCCCATCTATT
The DNA here is from genome assembly GCA_021234005.1 of Nephelium lappaceum. Taxonomy (NCBI): domain Eukaryota; kingdom Viridiplantae; phylum Streptophyta; class Magnoliopsida; order Sapindales; family Sapindaceae; genus Nephelium; species Nephelium lappaceum. The sequence goes on along the minus strand of CM037998.1, from coordinate 28,920,187 downwards.
TTCCACAGGTGGTGTAGGTCATTCGCTTTGCTCATAAAATCCAATCAACCGCAAGATGACCGGCATAAAAAATGCAAGCGGCTACAAGACCTGCCTCCATTGCTCAAAGTTTACTTCTTTCATGGAATCATACACCACTATCTTCTCCTCTCTTTGGCACACCTTACAAATGACCCAATGCATCTGAGACAAACAACAGGGGAGTAGCACTTGCTTTTTCAAAACGTTAATGGTATAAGACCAATGTGAAGGATAAATTAAATAAAAATTATTAATATACACCTAATGTAAAAATTAGTAATTCTACAATGATACTTATATTTTCAACAGATTTCCAAGACATTTTAGTGTCTCCCATGCCGATAGCACAGCTTTGCCAGGAATTCGGGACAACAGCTGTAGATGGATCAAACTCCTTCTTCAGTGTGGTGTATTCAGCATTGAAAACACGCACTATATCCGCCTGTAATCATTAAAATTAAACATGCTTATTTTAAAATAACTTAAATTAATTAAATAAACACGATATCAACCTGTAACAATTCAAATGTAAATACTTACAAAAAAGTTTGTCCCGTGGATTGCGTATCTACAATCATTGACCTCGTCCCACCATCCGCAAACTTTTACTTTCTTCCTAAGGCAACTCAAATAAGCATCAATATGAATCCCTGTCAACCACTCATTAACATCCTTGACAATACGAAGCATATCCGGGGTGCATGGAACCGGATATCCATCAATAATGCGCCTGAAAAAAAAAAGAATTAGACGATATTTTATTACATTAGTAATCAAATTAAGATAATGTAATATTGTTTTTTATTCATACCGGAGGTTCAAAGAAGCAGCTTTGTACTCCGTGTAGACATCGGGTACAGTCTTCACCACCTGTTTTGCCACATCCTCCATCACCTGCTCCACCACTTTCGTTGATTCTTTCTTTTTCTTTTTAGGGTGTATGGGATCTGTGTATGGCGTCCTACAAGATGCTGATGGCTTAATTTTTCGCTTGCCTCAATCATGGATAATCCCTCCCTGTAATTTAAAGTAACTCACAATTTTAAATTAGATTTTTAAACTTAATACGTAAGACTATAACGTAAAATAAATACAAAATTTACCTGAACATCACCGATGTCTATATCCCTCTCCGAGTCATGGATGTGATGATCCCTCTCTGGTCCTGAGTCATGCATATGGATGGTCGGGTCCTGATCAGCAATGTCATGATCCCTCCCTAGTCCAGAGTCATGGAAATGATCAGCAATGTCAGGATCCCTCCCTGATCCTGAATCATGGATGTGCAGGTCGTAATCCTGGTCCCAAATAGAGCTCTCAGCAGCATCATCATCCATAGGCCCACTAATTTGTAGTCAGTCGTCAACCTTGCGCAATCTCTTATCCAATTTATGCAACATCCTATTCTGTGCTTCTATCATTTTGTTTTGTGATTGCTGCATCCCGACAATATGCTCCAACAACTTCAGTATCTTGCCCACATTTGTCTGAGGCACCTACAAAAATAAAAAATATATAATTATATATAAATTATTTTTATATTTATATATCATTTATATCATTTATATATAAAAATATAAATTATATATTTATATATAAATGATATAAATTATAATATACACCTAATGTAAAATATAAATAAAATATAAATTATTTTTATATATAATATAAACTAATGTAAAATATAAATAAAATATAAATTATTTTTATATATAATATACACCTAATGTAAAATATAAATACAATATAAATTATTTTTATATATAATTTACACCTAATGTAAAATATAAATAAAATATAAATTATTTTTATATATAATTTACACCTAATGTAAAATATAAATAAAATATAAATTATTTTTATATATAATTTACACCTAATGTAAAATATAAATAAAATAAAATAATAATATCAAATTAGTACTCGAGGGTGAGAGGGTCTAAACGGCGAACTGCTCCCCGGTCGTACATCATGCACACTTTTCGTTCTCGGCTCCCTCTCTTCATCCTTATCTTCTCCTTCCTTCTCCTCATCCTCTTCCTCTTCCTCGTCCTCATCCTCCATATTTAACTTATTCTCACTCGCTGTCTGCTCATCATCAGCATCACCCTCAACATCATCATCATCATCACCCTTATCATTATCTTCATCTTCACCCCCTCCACCACCACATTTCCACTCTTTCTCTCCAACCAAATGCTTGGCGTTGAAGGATCTCCAATAATTCATCCCTCTCTCATCATCAGTGGGCACAAGAATCCTCCTCGATGCAATACACTACAATACATGTATATAAATATAGTTAGTATATTACACGCAAAGGTAGTAAACAAACAAAACAAATTTAGATTAATGTAGACACTTACAAAGTGAAGCTCATTCCTCCAATTATTTGCATCCTTTGTAATCCTTTTATTACAATGCCAATTCCTAAACTTTGGCAAATCCACATCGCCCGCTATTCTGTTCCTTACTTTATTGTCCAAGTATGGGAACATCTTAACAAGCCACCATTGTAATGTATATTAAACAAAAACAAATATATATCATTACAATATATAAATAGATATATATTTAAACAATTTTCATTCATAATAATAATGAACATCTAGTAAGTGTTGTACCTGGAATGCCCAAACAAACCCGTACAGGTTAACCGTTCGTCCGTGTATAAGTCGCTCCTCAGTAATCACCTATCGGAGGTGATGGAGAAGTATACTATATGTCATTGTACCCCACGGGAATGCATTCCACACTTCTGTATCCTCTATCATGACCCATAACGCCTTATCCACCCCTTGGCGCTCATCTAAGCCATAAAATAACTGGAAAGCTATGACAAAATTAGCCAACTTGAATGTGTCGTCAACATCTAAATTCGGCCGTGACTTGTTCATAAGGACAATAACTTTCACTGACGGTGGAATTCCTTTGAAAAGTCGCCATAAAAGACTATTCTTGTCATTTTGTCGTGCCTTAATGATATTTACATCAATATGCCCAAATCGCAGCCCTGTTACCAATAAAAATTCCTGCTTTCCAAATCTATATGGTCGCCCTCCAATTTCAAACCACATCTCATCAGGGCTAGCACGAGGAATTTCTAACTCTCTAGCAAGAATAGTTGCAATCAAAGGGCAAACCAACAACTGATTATGAGATATATCCATAAAATATCTGAATGGGGTCATGTCCAGAAATTGTTTGAGAAGTTCTCTTTTTTCAAGAGCTGCTTTTAGACTAGTAATCTCTTTGAAGCTGCAATGTGTACTCAATGACATCTCCTCTGGAATAACCTATGAACTCCACTTATAATGGACCTGCATCTACATAAAACAAATAAAAATCATTATAATAACATTAATTTAATTGACTATTTACTTTAAAATAACACTTAATTATTATTTTGTCTAATTTTCATTAATTTATAAATCTAATTTTAATTAACATATTACAATTACATTAAATCTAATTTAAAATTTAATTAATTAATTCTTCTTATTTTTTATATTTCATTTACTTATTTTATTTTTGTTAATTTTAATTTTTATTAATCACGTTTATTTCATATTTTTATTTTAATTATTGGAATAATAGATTACATTTCATTTATTTCTAACTTTATTAAAATTTATAATTTAATTAACTTATTTCAAAAACCAATAATAATTATTTATTTATTAAAATTAAAAAAAAAAAAAACTTGGTGTATTAAACCCGGTTTTCACCCAAAACCGGGTTTAATAGATGCATTAAACCCGGTTTTACAAACATCGGGTTTAATGCAACCATTACACTCGGTGTTTGTAAAAACCGGGTTTAATGTATCAATTAAACCCGGTTTTCACCAAAAACCGGTTGTAATGGGTGTATTAAACCCGGTTTTCCTAAATTTCAAGCTCATTGTCTTCTTCGACGAAACACACACCCAAACCTCCATTTTCATGTCTTATCCACCCAAATCCAACCAAAACTAATCTAATCTAATCATACTAAATTAATCCAACATCCATAACACAAACAAATTAAATCAACACTAAAAAATTTTACATATAAAACTCAAACTATCAAGGGAATTTTTGTCACTTACCGTTGGCAATGGAGGCAGTGAAGATGCTCGCCGGCGGTTGGAGGAGGTCGTCGAAGGTCCGAAACGATGAGACAAGGCTGGCGATGGGCGGTCGGGCGTGATGGTCCTTGGATCGGCAAACCGGGTTGGAGGCAGTGAAGATGGTCCTTGGATCGGCAATGGAGGCAGTGAAGATGCTCGCCGACGGTTGGAGGAGGTCGGCCAAGGTCGGAAACTGTGAGACAAGGCTGGTCGGGCACGATTCTCCTTCGATCGGCAATCGGGTTCAGGTGTAGATATAAAACCTGTTGAATTTGATTTGAGTGGATGGGTGATCCAGTTTTGTGCCAATGTAGATGAGGGCAGTTTTGTAATTTCATGTTGGTCTTTTGTTTTGAATTTTATAAAAACAAGGGTGTATGGTCAACTTTTGACTTAGGGGTAAAATGAGTAACTTGGGTATAGCAAGAAATTAGTTTATTTGGGAGGTTAAAAAGGAATTTTTAAAACCTTTTGGTTATATATGAATTTTCGGTTTTTAGAGTTGTTATTTTTAGTATTTTTCATCAAAATTAATTATTTATCCTTAAAGTTAAGGGACTGTCCTTAACTTTAAGTTAAACACCCTCGTCAAGTTATATAAAAATGAAATAAAATGAAGAGTTGTTTTGTAATTTGGTGTGAAACAGCTGAAATAATAATGGAGAAATACATTAGATGGCTTCCACGGTTGCAAGAGAAAGCAGCCGTGTGGAAAATAAGAAAAGCAACAAAGCTTAACAAAAGTGATAGCAAAGCAAAAGTAATTTAGTTTTTGACCAAGGTGGAGGTGGGACTACACAAGACCCGTAGCTTTTATCAATAATTGGTTCCATATCATTATTTAGTTCAATTATAATTATTTAAGTATAACCCATGATTAATGTAGTATCATTAAGATTTAAGGACATAATTATCTAATAAAAAAATAAAAGGCAAAGAAATAACAATTTGTCAACATAACTTTGTGACTCTTAACAAAGCAACCCTCTCTTTTTTCAATTAACCTTTTTGTCCGTCCAAGTTCCATATAATAGATGACTCTATTAAACAAGTAATGAATTTATTAGACTTTAATGATTTTTATATAAAAAGATTTGATTAATATATTTTCGAGGACATATATAATTTAAAATAATTAATTAAAATTCAAATAAATAATTTATACTTACTTTTTAATACATTAATGCTGCTTCCAATATTTTAAAAGGATAAATATAATTTTCTATTTATTCTTTTAAATTTTAATATTTATTCTAAATTATATCTTAATATTTTTTAAATAAAAGAATTACCATTCAAAATAGTTAAAACAGTTCCATGATTGACTTGGAATATAGATATAGTCTCCACAGAGGCAATTTCACATACAATTTCTTTTTCCATCTCTAGATAAATTATATTAAAATATTGAGGTTAATATAATTTTCTATTTATTCTTTTAAATTTTAATATTTATTCTAAATTATATCTTACTATTTTTCAAATAAAAGAATTACCATTCAAAATAGTTAAGGCAGTTCATGATTGACCTGGGAAATAAATATAATCTTCACAGAGTAAATTTCACATACAATCTCATTTTCCCTCTCTCGATAAATTATATTAAAATAAGTGAGATTATTTGTTTCTATAAAATTGTGAAATTCTAAATAACTTAATATATAGTTAACTAAAATCACACCAACGTAAATAACCATACAACATTTAAGAGAATATACAAAATGACAAAGATTAATGTGATGTCAAACTTATTTCTATGAGTCAAACTCTAAAAAAAAAATTTCTTAATACTAGATACTGCATAATACTAAAATTTAATATTATAAAGTTCTACCCAATTTTATTTAATTTAATATATGTACATTGAGTCAAATATGGATTAGACACTTAAATTTATTGTTTATAAATTATAATTAATTAGTAATTGTCCAGTTAATTTATAATTTTGTGTGGAACACGTGAAATAGTAATAGAGATAAATTATTACTGACCAATGAAGGATTTTGGAAAGATAAAAAGCCAAGAGATTTTACTTTTTAATTTTTTTTAAAATTTTTTATTACGATTTTACTTTTTAACTTATCGACAATCAAAAACATGAACCATGTTAGTAGGCCCAATACGGTACCCATTTATGCTCCAAACCCATTTGATAACCGGCCCAATAGGGGCCTCTTACCGGCCTACTTGCAAAAGTTCAAAAAATATATACAAAAAAATGTAACAACTAAAAAGCTATGAAATTTTAAACATTTATAGTTTTATAAATTACATAATAAATTAGTACTGCTAATGGTTAACTTCATTGATATTGATAAATAATAAGTATACAAACCATAATTATGGTGGTCAAATATAATACAAATATTCTTGCATAAATAACTTAAATATTGTATATATAAAAGGTCGGATGAGAATTACATCACTATAGTGTGCCATGAGTTGTAAAGCTTTTTATTCAAACTAAGTTTACTTCAAGAATTCTTTATTCTTAAATTAAGTGTACTATGAGTTTTAAAACACCAACTTAAGAACTTCAAATGAAAAAATACCAATACTTGTCTCAAATTTTCTTGAGAATCAAAGAATCCATTGATTTCAAAAGATTGTGTTTGATTAAGATCCAAATTAGTATGTGCTAGAATGACATTATTGTGACCCAAAAATCATATGTACATCCCATTAAAATTTTATAATATATTATCAGTAATTCATTACATCATCAATTAAACTATATAACTTTTTTATCAATTTTTTTATTTGCGGGCCTAAATGAGCTTGCTACCAAAAGCTTTGCTTTTTGGAAACAATTTTGTAAAATAATCAGATTAATTTATTATCAATTAAAAAAAAAATATGTCCTAAAAATATTAAATGTATAACTGTGTGTACAAAGAACAAAATATATATTTTTATTAAGATTTTGATAATCTATGAATGAATCAGCATAAAAATTAATTAATGATCAAAATTATTAGAATTTTTTTTTTACATCATTTAATCTTAAAATTCTCACGTAAAAAAAGGTTAACATCATGCCTATAATTACGAAGAACCATCGAAAATAAATTGTTTTCGAACGACATTGACAAACAAACACTCAGAGAGAAAAAAATGTAAGAGGAGATGATTCCCAAGCTGGACTAGTTAAAAGTTGTACAATGTGGCTTGATTGTTCACCCTATCAATCGATGACGAACTTTTCAATGAGACTCTTGCAACCTTACCAATGATACTCTTGTTGCCTTTAACAACCACCACCACCACCACCTCCGCCACCCTTTTCACCAGTAATTCTCTCTGTGTCCGACAGAACGGTAGGCTGCTTCTGGGTTTTGTTTTTGTGGCCTAACGTTCAAACATGCAATGGCTGTTTGTTGGTTTTTGTGTTTCTGTTTGGTGGTGATTTATCTGGGGTTTTTTTGGTTGGTTGATTTTTGTGGCTTGTTAATTTGTTTGTGCTTTGATTGCTTTAGTTGTTTACCTCTTGTCAAACTCTGTGTATGTGTTGTGTGTTTGAAGTTTTAGCAGTTAGAATGTTTGGCTGCAATGAAGATGCTGGCCTTCAGATTACTACGCAAATCCAGTCTGTTGTGGAAGGATCAGGGGCAGTGATGGTATCAGAGTATAAACCTCTTGATGTGGATTATCTATGGGTGTGCAATCTCTCTGTCCTTTTCCTGTGGTTGCTTGTGAATTGGAACTACCATTAAACGATAACTCACGCTTATAGATGCTGATCCTGTTAGGCATTGTGCCCTAAGAGCTTGTAATTTGTAAACGTTTAAATAAATTATAAATAAATAAAGTTTATTTTATTCAAATTAATGTGCATTTATGAAATGTTTGCTTCATACGAATATCATGTAACATCCATGATTACTTATGTAGTCTCAAATTAAATATGTAAGTGTTATATACAAGAGGATTTAGTTTGAGATTAGTAATCAAAAGAGTCCGTAGAAAGCAAACAAAGTTGGGTACTTTGTTTGCGGTAAATCTACAGCTGCGGTCCATTTCGTATTTGATACGATGATCTTATCCGGGATTGTTCATATGGTGATATGAAAATGGAGACACTTATATAATAGAGATTATATAGACTGGACCTCGATAAAATGAGTTTCTTATTAATATCCGTTAAACAAAAAAATTCTTATTTATCGATTAGATGATCATATATGGATTGATCTTAATCCTGAGTGTTTAATGGACTCCTATTTGTTGGGTCATGTCTTTTGATTTACATGGGTGAGACTGTTATAGATTTACGGTCAATATGCTTCGTACTTTGGAGATGTGATTTAATAAGTGGCTGGGAACATTCTACACAATAGTGGAATCCACTCCTTCTTGTGAGAAGTAGATGAGTAGTTCCCTTAAGTGTTGATTCGGGTCTTGAACAATAAGAGCGCTCAACTTTCTGTTTATGAGTAAATGGAAAGATAAATTCATAAGTTGTTATGGATATATTGTTCATTAGAGAATCAATGGTACTTAAATGGAACAAGATATAATTAGAGAGGTATAACGGATTTTAATAACCTAGCTCTAATTATGAACTACTCGTGGAGGATCGAATCATATGAAATGATTAAATCGATGGACACTGAAAATTCAGATTGTGTAAAACATCTACAATTTTGAGAGTGCAACCTTAAGTTTTTAGTGGAGTAACTCTAAGGTTAATAATAGTGAATTATTAATTAAAGAGTTTAATTAATAATTCCGATATTATTGGAGCTCAAATTGTAGGTCCATTTGGTCCCCTTGCTAGCTCACAACCACATAAAGAAACAAGTTGAAGAATATAATTGGATTGTCCGATTATTGGTGTACATATAAATTTATGTACATGATTATAAATTATTTAAATAATTTGATTATTTAAATATTTATAATTATTTAATTAATGGTTAATTATTTAATTATTTGTAGAGGTTATGGGTTCAATTCTAAATGATGTCATTAAATTAATTATGATTTAGAATCATTTATTTTAATTAAAAGTCATTTAATTAATTAATGGAAATAATAATTTTAATTGGAATAAGATTCCATTTAAATTATATTAAAAGAGTTTTAATTTAATGGGAATTAGATTCCGTATTAAATTAAAAGAACAGAATTCTAATCCAATAAGGAATTTGATTCCTTATTGGATATGAATTAAGTCTTTCAATTTAAATAGGAATTTGGATTCCTTGTTAAAATTGAAGAACCCTAGTTTGCCATTATAAAAAGATGTTTTTATGATTGGTAATTAGGATGGTGGTAGACAGAATTTTTGGCTACTTGAACCAAAAATTTCCATTGATTAAAAATCACCTAATAACCATCTACTTTAAAAGGATCTTCAAAAGATTGTGCCCACACACAGTTTCTTTTGTGAAGAGTCATAGCAAGGAAGATCAGGTGGTGAAGAATCTGCGAATCAAAAGGGATCAATTCAATCTTCATGTAAGGTAAGATTCGATCTTATTAATTTAATTATTGAATCGTTATTACTAGCATCGATCGGGCATGTTTTGTTTGAAAATTTTTAAAATTCACGTTTCCGCACTCGAATTAAAATCGAAATTTTTCCCTACAATTGGTATCAGAGCCCGGTTTCGCTAGTTTAATAATTGATTCAATAATGATTGAATTTTCTTTTGATTATAATTCTTTGTATGTCATAGAGTAGGCACTAATTATTGATGCGTATATATTTTATAATTCATGTTTGATGAATTGGGTTTGCATGGATTGATCGTTAATTGTATGGTTCTTTGGCTAATTTAATTTGATTAATTTGTAAGCCGTTTGTGGCATTATTTTTTTTTTTTTTCCGTTGTAATATCATAGACCTAGGGTTAATTTGTTGTCGAAGAATTAAACGCGAAGATGCTGAAACGGGATGGAGTTTGGGCGAAAGTTATGATTAAATACGGAATCAGTTTGAGAAAATTGTTGTCCAATCGGTGCAAAAATTCTTGACCCATTATTAGTACAAAATTGCAACAAACAGTTTTGCGCATTGGATGCGAACGTAGCACAAAAACTGGACTGGTTTTGAATCAGTTTGATGTGCAGTTTTGGTGGCTGTTTTTTCGAACCAGCTTCATGTGGGCTTGACTGCGATTGGACGGCAGCGCACAGCGTGAGACAGCAACGTTTGGCTGAGCCGGATAGCAGCGTGAAGGGTTGTGCGACAGCTTGCGGCGCAGTCCAGTTCACCGGTGCACATGGCTGGTATCTGGTGTGCTGATTCGCTGCGTTTCACGGCCTGTGCGGCTGAGCGGCTGTGCGGACTGGTTTTTGAACCGGTTGGGTCTGCGGCTTAGCTGATGCGCTGGTTCGGTTGGACAGTAAAGCGCATGGCTGATGCGCTGGTGCACGCTGGTGCGGCTGGACTGCAGTGCGTAGCGCTGGTGCGGCTGCTACGCTGGTGCGGCTACTGCGCTGGCGCGGCTGGTGCCTGGTGCACTGGTTCGCTGCGAAATAGGACTGCTTGTGCCTGTGCAGTTTGACAGCAGTGCGCAGGTCTGGGGACTGGTTGCGTTTGTGCTGTATGGTGTGGTTGTATGAACTGGTTTTGAACCAGTTTTGCTGTGCGTTAGACTGCGCATAAAGGACTGGTTTTGAACCAGTTTGCTGCGCGCAGAAAACTGGTTTTGAACCAGTTTTTTCCACCTCTGTTTGGTCTCTTCTGAAGCGACCGAGTTTGCACAAATAGTTGTGCACAAAACAGATGAGCTGTTGAGTGTGCATGTGATGTACAACCAGATGGCATGCAAAAAGTGTGCATGTGCGATGCACACCAAGTGCAGCAGCCAACATGCACCAGCTGGCAAGTTGTAGATGCCACTTAGCAGCTCAAAGCTGCAACCATATGGCAGTAGCTGGACTGTTTCCAAATAGTCCCAAATGCGATCCGTTTTCGAATTTTCTCGAGTTTTAGGTTTCCGTTTTCAATTGTAAAAATTACAGAAAATTATCCACTCGTTTTTGGATAATTTTTGATGGCTTTAAAATCAAGAAATGGGCTTGTAACCCAATCCATTTGATGGAGGTTCTTGATAATTAAATTAGATTTAATTATAAGCTATGAAAGAGCCCAATAAGACCTTGAAGACTATGAAGATCTTGAAGACCATGAAGTTCTTGAAGATTACAAGTGAAGGCCAAGGAATTCCTTGGTTAATTTTGTAATATCTAAAATTAGTTTTAGGTCGTTAAAGCCAAATAACCCGGTCAATCACATGTTATTTATTTTAATTGTTTATCATGTGATGATTGAATAATTTGTTGATAACATGATCATGCATAAAATATGTCATATAGAATAGAAAGTGCCTACTGGTTGCATTATAACATGACATACATACATGTATTATTATTTATTTTTTCTATTAAATAGTTTATTAGTTAAAATAGAGATAATAATACATTAAATACCAATTTCATAATTTGTTAGGATTTTAGTTAAAAATCCTAGGTTCACAAATTAGAAATATATAATTAGTTTTAATGTGATTAAAATAAATATATTTCAAATAATTGGTAGTTATAATGTGGATTAGATTTTAAGAGTTAAAATTGGGTAATCACACATTAAATCTAATCTTCATAATTAAAGAGTTTAGATTACATAGATTAGATCTTTCATAATAAATTAGATTTTTAAGAGTTAAAAATCTGGTAATTTATTAGGTGTTAATAGGATGATGATTCTAGTAACATACTGATTCCTAGTAACTTAGATTATACTTGTTAGCCGTTAATAATCTAAGATGATGACTAGGAATATTAAAATAGAAAACCCTAATCCTAAAATAGTGAGTGGGAGAGGGATATATGACAATATATCCTACGGTCTCCATCGTTAGTTCAACACCGTAAAACTTAAATGGCGCCTCGAGACGGCTTTGTTATCGTCCCCCTACGGATGGTGTCCATTTAGGTTGATCAAGGTTGACTTCCTAACGGATAGGAATTCTAGATGTATCTTGTGATTGACCTACCCTACGGCGGCAATTCTCGAGTTAAGTCTATGGACTCCGAAATGATGGGTTACACTCATAAAGGAAATAATTAATTGTTAATTATTTTTTCCTGACCGAAAAACGGTAGTCAAATAATATATGAAAAAGAGTTTTCTGTTATATTATTTGATTGAGAATGTCTCAGTCTAACATACAAATATTTGACATACCCTACGGCGGCACCTATTTGTGGCATGTTAGATTATCGTGGCATAGTAATTCTTTTTAGGGTATTTTTGATTCATTATTCATGTATCATGCATCATGTTTAATTTTATGCTAAAATTTATGATATTCATATGAAGCAATTTTTTGAATAAAATATTTTGTTTATTTATTTCAGCAATGTCGTCACCTTTAATTACCATACTTGCTAATGATAAACTAAATGGGGGTAACTATGTTAAATGGAAAAATAATATGAACGACATTTTAGTCTGTGAGGATCTAAAATTTGTCCTGATGGAGGACTGTCCTCCTGTGCCACCTAAAAATGCCACGCGTAATGTACGCGAAACCTACCAAAATTGGGTTAAGGCTGATGAAAAAGCCCGTTGCTACTTGTTAGCAGGAATGTCCGACGTGCTTGCTAAGAAGCATGAGGCAATGACTACAGCATCTCAGATGATGGAGTCATTACAAGGGATGTTTGGGCAACCTTCTGAGCAGCAGCGACACGAAGCTGTTTGTGCTGCTATGACTGCTAAGATGAATGAAGGGACATCAGTTCAAGAGCATGTCTTGAACATGATGACCTATTTTAATACAGTTGAAACTCATTGTGGGGTGATTAATGAGCTCAAAGAGAAGAAGATGAAAGGTAAATATGATTTACTAGTCATTGAATCTTGTTTAGTGGAGGATGATTCATCCACTTGGATAATTGATTCAGGAGCCACTAATCATGTTTGTTCTTCTTTGCAACTGATAGGCTGCTTGGTGAGGGAGAGTTCACCATGCGAGTTGGCACTGGGGATGTCGTTTCAGCTAGAGCAGTGGGAGAAGTTAGACTTCAATTTTCAAATAATTGTTTTATTGTTTTGAACAATGTTTATTATATTCCGAATTTTAGAAGAAATTTGATTTCGGTTTCTAGATTATTGGAGCACAATTATTCAATTTTTTTTAGTAATAAAGATGTTATTATTTCTAGAAATGGTTTGAATATTTGTTCCGGAATATTAGAAAACAACATTTACATGTTAAGGTCGTTAACACGTAATTCACTGCTCAATGCTGAATTGTTTAAAGTTGAAAAACCTAAAACAAAGCGACAAAAGATTTCTCCTAATGATGATACCTATCTTTGGCATCTAAGACTTGGACATATTAATCTTGACAGAATAGACAGATTAGTAAAGAGCGGAACTTTAAGTGAGTTAAAGATCGGCACTTTACCTGTTTGTGAATCCTGTTTAGAAGGTAAAATGACTAAGAGACCTTTTAAGACAAAAGGGTATAGAGCCAAAGAACCGCTAGAGCTTATACATTCGGATGTTTGTGGTCCAATGAATGTTAAAGCTAAAGGTGGTTATGAATATTTCATCACATTCATTGATGATTATTCTAGATATGGGTATGTTTACCTAATGCAACGAAAGTCTGAAACTTTTGAAAAGTTCAAAGAGTTTAAAACTGAAGTTGAAAATCAATTAGGTAAAACATTGAAAGCTCTACGATCAGATCGTGGATGAGAGTACCTTGATACAGAGTTCAAGGATTACTTGATTGAGCACGGGATTCTATCCCAACTGACTGCTCCTGGAACACTCCAGCAGAACGGTGTTGCAGAAAGGAGAAATCGGACCCTTTTGGACATGATAAGATTTATGTTTAGTTTCTCATCATTACCTAGTTCATTCTGGGGATATGCATTGCAAACTGCAATGTATATTTTGAATGTTGTACCATCTAAGTCAGTTCTAAAGACACCCTTGGAGTTGTGGAATGGTCGTAAAGCTAGTTTACGACATTTTCGCATTTGGGGTTGTCCAGCACGTGTGCTGAAGAACAAAACTGGGAAGCTGGAACCACGTTCAAAAGTTTGCCTATTTGTAGGTTATCCTGGAGAGACTAGGGGTAGACTCTTTTATAGTCCTAAAGAAAACAAAGTGTTTGTATCGACAAACGCTACGTTTCTTGAAGAGAACTATTTGAGAGAGTACAAACCTCGAAGTAAGATTGTACTCGAGGAGTTATTGTCTGGTTCGACCAGTATCCAATCAACAATAGTTGTTGATAATAACATAGTTAAAACCACGTCTGAGCGTCAGACAGACTTTTATCAGAATGATCTACCACCTCGTCGTAGTGGAAGGGTTATTAGACCACCTATTCGTTACAGAAATATCGGAGAGGCACAGATTGCTACCTCTGATGAGAGTGTAGATGATCCATTGACATATAATGATGCAATGGAAGATTCTGATAAGGAAGAATGGCTTAAAGCTATGAATCTCGAGATAGAGTCTATGTACTCAAACTCAATCTGGGAACTTGTGGATCAACCAGATGGGGTAAAACCCATAGGTTGCAAATGGATCTACAAGAGGAAGAGAGGAGTGGATGGGAAGGTGGAGACCTTCAAAGCTAGGCTAGTGGCAAAAGGTTATACTCAAAAAGAGGGAGTTGACTATGAAGAAACTTTCTCACCAGTAGCCATACTTAAGTCCATTCGTATTCTTCTATCCATAGCTGCATGTCTCGATTACGAGATATGACAAATGGATGTCAAGACTGCATTCTTGAATGGCAATCTTGATGAAAGCATCTATATGGTGCAACCAGAGGGATTCGTAATCCAAGGTCAAGAGCAAAAGGTTTGCAAGTTGCAAAGGTCTATTTATGGACTTAAGCAAGCTTCTCGATCTTGGAACATTAGATTTGATACTTCGATCAAGTCTTATGGTTTTGAGCAAAATGTCGATGAACCTTGTGTATACAAGCGTATCATCGATAAGAAAGTGGTTTTCCTCGTACTTTATATCGATGATATTCTACTCATTGGGAATGATGTAGGAGCATTATCTGATGTAAAGAACTGGCTTGCTAACCAATTCCAAATGAAAGCTTTGGGAGAGGCTAGTTATGTTCTTGGGATCCAAATCATACGAGATCGTAAGAACAAACTGTTAGCATTGTCTCAAGCATCATACATTGATAAGATCCTTGTACGTTATTCGATGCAGAATTCCAAGAAAGGTTATTTACCTTCTCGGCATGGAGTTCACTTGTCTAAGGAACAATGTCCTAAGACACCTCAAGAAATTGAGGATATGAGACGAATTCCCTATGCCTCTGCAGTAGGCAGTCTCATGTATGTTATGCTATGCATGAGACCTGACATATGTTATTTAGTGGGAGTAGTCAGTCGTTATCAATCTAACCTAGGATTGGATCATTGGGTGGCAGTAAAATGTATTCTCAAATATCTTCGGAGAACGAGAAACTATATGCTAGTATATTATGATAAGAATTTGATTCCAACAGGATATACAGATTCTGATTTTCAGTAGGATAAGGATTTTAGAAAATCCACATCTGGGTCAGAATCACCCTAGGTGGTGGGGCCATTGTATAGAGGTAATGTGTCGTTGATGAAAATAGTTTCACAGGACAACCGTGCTGATCCGTTTACAAAGACCTTAACGGATAAAGTGTTTAACGGTCATCTAGAGGGTCTAGGATCACGAGATATGTCTCATTTGCTCTAGGGCAAGTGGGAGATTGTTAGGCATTGTGCCCTAAGAGCTTGTAATTTGTAAACGTTTAAATAAATTATAAATAAATAAAGTTTATTTTATTCAAATTAATGTGCATTTATGAAATGTTTGCTTCATACGAATATCATGTAACATCCATGATTACTTATGTAGTCTCAAATTAAGTATGTAAGTGTTATATACAAGAGGATTTAGTTTGAGATTAGTAATCAAAAGAGTCCGTAGAAAGCAAACAAAGTTGGGTACTTTGTTTGCGGTAAATCTACAGCTGCGGTCCATTTCGTATTTGATACGATGATCTTATCCGGGATTGTTCATATGGTGATATGAAAATGGAGGCACTTATATAATAGAGATTATATAGACTGGACCTCGATAAAATGAGTTTCTTATTAATATCCGTTAAACAAAAAAATTCTTATTTATCGATTAGATGATCATATATGGATTGATCTTAATCCTGAGTGTTTAATGGACTCCTATTTGTTGGGTCATGTCTTTTGATTTACATGGGTGAGACTGTTATAGATTTACGGTCAATATGCTTCGTACTTTGGAGATGTGATTTAATAAGTGGCTGGGAACATTCTACACAATAGTGGAATCCACTCCTTCTTGTGAGAAGTAGATGAGTAGTTCCCTTAAGTGTTGATTCGGGTCTTGAACAATAAGAGCGCTCAACTTTCTGTTTATGAGTAAATGGAAAGATAAATTCATAAGTTGTTATGGATATATTGTTCATTAGAGAATCAATGGTACTTAAATGGAACAAGATATAATTAGAGAGGTATAACGGATTTTAATAACCTAGCTCTAATTATGAACTACTCGTGGAGGATCGAATCTTATGAAATGATTAAATCGATGGACACTGAAAATTCAGATTGTGTAAAACATCTACAATTTTGAGAGTGCAACCTTAAGTTTTTAGTGGAGTAACTCTAAGGTTAATAATAGTGAATTATTAATTAAAGAGTTTAATTAATAATTCCGATATTATTGGAGCTCAAATTGTAGGTCCATTTGGTCCCCTTGCTAGCTCACAACCACATAAAGAAACAAGTTGAAGAATATAATTGGATTGTCCGATTATTGGTGTACATATAAATTTATGTACATGATTATAAATTATTTAAATAATTTGATTATTTAAATATTTATAATTATTTAATTAATGGTTAATTATTTAATTATTTGTAGAGGTTATGGGTTCAATTCTAAATGATGTCATTAAATTAATTATGATTTAGAATCATTTATTTTAATTAAAAGTCATTTAATTAATTAATGGAAATAATAATTTTAATTGGAATAAGATTCCATTTAAATTATATTAAAAGAGTTTTAATTTAATGGGAATTAGATTCCGTATTAAATTAAAAGAACAGAATTCTAATCCAATAAGGAATTTGATTCCATATTGGATATGAATTAAGTCTTTCAATTTAAATAGGAATTTGGATTCCTTGTTAAAATTGAAGAACCCTAGTTTGCCATTATAAAAAGATGTTTTTATGATTGGTAATTAGGATGGTGGTAGAGAGAATTTTTGGCTACTTGAACCAAAAGTTTCCATTGATTAAAAATCACCTAATAACCATCTACTTCAAAAGGATCTTCAAAAGATTGTGCCCACACACAGTTTCTTTTGTGAAGAGTCATAGCAAGGAAGATCAGGTGGTGAAGAATCTGCGAATCAAAAGGGATCAATTCAATCTTCATGTAAAGTAAGATTCGATCTTATTAATTTAATTATTGAATCGTTATTACTAGCATCGATCGGGCATGTTTTGTTTGAAAATTTTTAAAATTCACGTTTCCGCATTCGAATTAAAATCGAAATTTTTCCCTACAAATCCCATGCCTCGTATGAACGTTATAATCTGTGTATTTGGTGATATCTTGTGTCGTTGAGTTAGTTTCCTTAGAGCCATTCATTTCTAACATTGGGATGGGGTTGGATAGGTTTTGTTCAAACATATCAACCAAAGAGAGTGAAAAATTTCAAAAAGAAAATCTGATATTAGATAATGTTTTCATTTGATGTTTGTCATTCAGAAGTTCATCTTTTGTGGGTCCTTAGCAGTGCCTGACCTGTGCTTCAGTTTAACTATCAATTGAGACTTGTAACAACTTTGCACTTATTGCTAACTCCATGAAACTATCGGTTTATGTTCCCAACATGAAGTTCTATACACATTCTATTTTGTGCAGGAGTTGTTGGCCATTCAACAACAAGGACCTAGGAATTTTGGCTTTTTTGGGATGTAGAATATGGGTTTCATGCATTAAGAACTTATGGTTATTACTGTAAGACCCTAGAATTTCTATCCTATAAATTTGTGTGTCATGTATAGTTGTTGAGCTCATTAAAATGCTTATAAATTGGACAGGTTCACTAGTTTCTTGCCCATATGTGGAGTAGTCAGTGTTTTAGATTTCTATGTTCCGGAAATTGCTGCATCTTGTATTCTTGCAGAAAAGTCATATATATATACATTAGGTGCATCAGCTATTATCAGAGGTGCTTTAAGAGCAGAGAAACCAGAGTTGCTTACTATAATTTTGCCTCAAAGCTTAAAGAAGCAACCGGAGTTGCCCTTGCAAATTTAAGATTCTATAATTTAGATGTGTAGAATATGGGATTTATGGCATCATATTTGGTTTAGGTTTGAACTTAAATTTGTTTGATCTGTGAGTAAATAGTTGCCATTAGTAGAGGTGTGAATATTAATGTTTGATTTCAACAAGGAAAATTTTGAATTGTATCAAATTTTGTTACGTAATTTTTGGTAGTTGTTATTCACTTATTATTGAGACATTTTGATTTAGATATGAGTTACAAGTTTAACCTTTTAGATTTAAATGTAAATTAGTTTACAATTAGAGTTCTATTAAGAAATAAAAAAAGCTTCAATTGCCTTATATTTGGGTACACACAAGCAGTATAAATGTTTTTTCTTAAAAAACAGACACCCTTATTATGCATTCTTATCACCATTATTAGATTGTGATATGTGTGACATTGAGTTTCCACTGTTGGACAATTCGATTCATGTTTTGCTGTTTTCTCTTACTAGATAAGATTTAAATTGTAGAAACTCTTATTACTTTTAGGATAAAGTCAAAATCTCAATCTCAGACGTAAGCAAACTCTATCCCTCTCTTTTATCTAAGGTTGATTGGCATTAAGCTTTCTTTGATAGATTTGGGTCCTCAACTACTAAATACAAATATTGCTATCAATTCTTTTTCCCCTTTTTCTTTATTGAAATTAGTATACTGCAATCAAAATTAAACAATTGCATAAACAAATACTGCTAATTTTGAAAATGTGGCCATTAAATGTAGTATGTTTGTAAAGAATAATAGATAATACAAATTTGGTCTGAGTTGCATCCTGTTTTCTACCTCATCAATGGTATTATAATTCTTTCATTTCACATCTACCAAATGTAGCTTTAAACAGTTACAATAACCATATAAGCAACAAATTATACCACATGGTCAATAGAAAACTTACCATGAGTTTTTTTTTTTTTTTGTACTACTAGTTAATAAAAAAACTTGAGGTTCTATAGTGAAAGTAGGACTTGGTGTTTCTGTAGTTGAAGTCTTGTGTTTTTGCTATGACTTGCTAGAAACATGGATGATTTATGTCATAAGCTCTTCTGTAGGCTAGTCAACAGTTATGAAAATTTAAATTTATGTGTTAGACATCTGGGCAAAGGTGTTGTAATAATGTATCCTCAAAATTACTGTCATTTTATATAGTGATAACTGACATGGTGACTTAATGATTCAGTTGAAGTGGTGGACAAAGAACCACTTTGTAAACTAGCTTGGGTCGATATATTGTGGTTGTGTGGGCTTCTAGAATCCAAAATAGCTCTATAACCAGAAAGTGAAAGATGCATTACCTTTCAATAAGATTACCTTATCAAACATTCTTGATGAACCCCTGGCGCAATAGATCTCATCATAGCAAGACACTATACTCCCTGATCATCTCTTGCTCTTATTTGTCGTCTATAAATTTTTGTAATTTTCTTAATTTGGTCTAAAGGAATGCTCGATTGATGCATAATCACATAAAGCTTTTGGTAGAGAGATACAACTTGTTACTAGATAGCGTCTTGTATTCATTAATTTGTTGTTCAAAAAGACAGTTTTGAACCTCTTTTAATGTGGTTGTATACTATTGTCCAACCAAGAGTGGCCTCTATGTTGTGGCTAATGGAGTTTTATGGGCAAGTCAACATACTTATCTGCAATTTCTTTTTATGAGACCAATTTAGATGAACCTATTATATGAGCATATATAAAGTTTGGTTATTGATTTAAGGGGCATGGTGGTAAAACTGAAATATATTTTTATTGCTTTATCATATTTATTGTTTTGTTTTTTTGAAATTCGAAGGTTAAGATTGTGATAGAGAAGCCTCACAATGATCCATAGACCATCTTCCTCTTATAGAAGCCAACAGATTCTTGATAGCTCTTTCTTCTTCTTCTTTCTTTTCTCTCTCTCTTTTTCTAGTTACTCTTTTGTCCTTAATGGCTAAGAACCTGTCTTTGGTTTATATGATGCCTAAATTATAGTATAATACGATGTTAGTTTGTAGCAAGCATCCCTTTTTTTTATTTAAATGTCAAAGGCACTTGTTGAAACACAGAAAAGCGACAATTATTTTCAAGATTATGTAAATTGATATTAGTCTATGGCACAAAAGTATGGATTAAATTAACATCTGTGATTATTACAACAAAAATTTATAATTTTATACCAGATGTTTTTATATTGAAGTCGTAGCAAATGTTGCAAGAGGTTGTGTTGTGCTTAAAATGACTCCTTGGTCGAAGTGTCGGCTAAATATGTGCTTCACCCTGTTTATACCAGAATTTTTTTATCTACCTTGCACTTGATTACATGTTGTTTGTTTGTTTTTGTTTTTGTTTTTTTGTTTCGTTTTGTCTTCTTTTTTTTTTTTTTTTTTGCTTTCCTAATTAAATAGGGAAGTTACTGAAGCTAAAGAGATCATTTTTGTTTGTAAATTGGGGAATCATGAAACAAGACAGTTATATTGTTTTAGCTTCTTTTTGTAGATTGTAACTTTAAAGGGAGCCAATTTGACTTCATTGAAAAATGAATAGAAGTTCTTGTTATTCCAGTTTTAATGGAGACATACATACTTTCGCAGAATTTATCATCATCAATCACCCTTAGGATTCTTTTTATGTATAAAGTGATAAGACTAAAACAGGACTAGAAATGGTAGTAAAGTTGAAGATAGGGACGACATCTTATGCCATCTTGTTATGTTTGATTCAATTCAAAGATAATGTATTTAATTAATTAAATTTATAATTCTAACTAAAATTAATTGGAATTCTCGCATTTATGATAATCCCTGCATCTGCCTATGAATAGAGTGTTTTTAAGGAATGTTCAAGTTTTAATATAAAGATATGTAAAATCAAATTTATTAATGGATACAAGCCAAATTCAAGTATAATTCATCAGATTTAGAGGTGGAATAACAAAAGTGCATTGAATCTTAGGATTAGTTATTTATCCTTGAAGTTAGATCTCCTTAAACAGGATATTCCTTTGTTTGCTCTATAAGAACAAAGGTGATAATTAAGGAACAAACTATTTGCGCGCCCTTTTTTTTGTATATGATATAAGACTAGTGCAAAACAAAAATCCTTTTCGGTATTTCCAAATTACTAGATTATTAATGAATATGGGTAACTTTCTAAATTCAACGTAACAATGATGTTTCAATTATGGCATATACCATTGGTAGGACAAATTGTTTAGTACACCAAAATTCTTAGAATAGCTTGAGCTGAAAGGTTATAAAGTGATGAATATAGATGTCATTATTACCATATTTCTTAAAGTGATTTAATGTAACTTTGAGATCTTGAAGCTTAAATACATGAACAACACTTCGATGTTTATTTATTAATATTTTATCTTAAAGAGGTACAAATTCCACCCTGGTATGGCCATATACATCACCATTACCTATGAAATACATTTTTTAAAATCCAACAATAACATGAAATGATACATTCATCAATAAAAAATATGCCATGTGAAAAAAGTGGCGTATTCATGAATTTTCGAGCATAAAAGATAGGTTGATTTGTGAGAGCTCATGTGGAGTCATCCGTTTGAGTTATGTGCCTATCAAATTAAATCTACGAATGTCTAGTTTTCATAGCAACTGACGGTTCATCAATCGGAGGTTTGAAGAGAAATATATAACCATTTTAGTGAGCAAATATTAGAGTTGGCGCGCTCACCAGTGCACTTACATGTCAAGAAGTGCACCCATCACCCAAGCACGTTGGTGCATGCCAAGAAGTGCACCAAGGAGCATCACTTGCTATCCAACTCGTGCCTAGCTCCACGCTTTCTCACCACTAAGCGCCACATTGTCAAGATCATGCAAAACACTTCCAACAAGGATATATTCAACCTTTCACCATCATTTCCGTGTCCTAACTTCCTTAGCATATAAAAGGGGTCTTGAACCATGAAATGGAAGAGCTTTTGAAGGATGGAGTAGCCCTAGCGCTCCAACAACATTGGTTCACTATTCTCAAGCTTGAGGAGCAAAATCTACTCAATCTTTGCATCATTCAACAAGGAAAAGGAGCTAGAGAGGAAGTTCTATCTTGAGAGGGAAGAAGAGGCACTCTTGGAAAGGAGCAAACTTCACACCAACCTCATAAGCTTTACTTTCTCTCTTTTATTTGTATTTATTGTTGAAATATGTTGAAAGTGCATTATATGGTTGATTTTCTCCTTATATTCATAAACTAACTTGTTGTCTGGAATTGTAACGCAGCCAAACTATATAGCTTGACTTATTATTTGTCATTAAAGCTTATTTTCTCCATTTTAATTTTTTACTTTAATTGTGCATAATGCTTTGAAATTAATTAATCACTAATTAGGAGATTTAGTAACCATATTGAACTTGGAAAAAGAATGTATGTGTTTAGACCATGATTAAAGTGACATGAGTAACATGGGATAGGAATATACTTGTGTTGCTTGAGAAATCATCATTGAGTAATGTCGGTTAATGAACTTGCTTTAATTAATCCACATAGGAATATAATGAGTTAGGTGAGCTTGAATATGACCACTAGACTATCGGAAGAGACATGTGGATAAATTTAGCATTACTCAATTAAGGATTAGATGGAGATAGAGTGAAAATAGTGAATGATTAGATTGGGTGAATTAGTGAGGTGAAGTTGCAATCCTAGAACTCCTACCTTATTAGTTTAGTTTTTTATTTTTAGTTGTTAATTTTAATTTAGTGTTCGTAAGCTTATTTCTCATTTTCGGTACTTGGAATAGGTTAGTTTTGATACAAGTTTAGTACTTGTCAAGTTGACCCAATCCTCTTGAAAACTGATATCTTATTCATCATTGTATTACTTGTGGATCATGTAT
Source organism: Nephelium lappaceum (assembly GCA_021234005.1). Classification (NCBI taxonomy): domain Eukaryota; kingdom Viridiplantae; phylum Streptophyta; class Magnoliopsida; order Sapindales; family Sapindaceae; genus Nephelium; species Nephelium lappaceum. The sequence continues at coordinate 28,896,826 of CM037998.1, read as the reverse complement.
ACTTGCACAAGTTTATCGTGTGTGTGTCATGTGAACTCAGCACGCGCCTAGAAATTAGCTAGCAATCCCCATTGCATACTAGTGGACCATCTTCTTTTGAAGCAGGTATACTTTGCTTTTATATAATTTTTGGTGGCCATTTGTTTGCATTCCTTTTTATTTTAAAACTTACAAGATGATTTTGATTGGATTGATAGAGAATTTGTATTATGAAGTTGAAACATGCTTGTGGTTAATGATTAAGAAATTTTTGTGGTTTAAAAAAATAAAAAAAGATCAACATCTCATCAAAGTGCATATTTTAAATTGAAGCATTGGAGAACAATTTTTAATTTGATTGTCTATCAATGACATTTATATCACATAAGAAGTAAGTCCCCTTGACATTGATGATATAATATATATATATATATATATTTCAAAAACACACTCCAAGAGAGCATTGAAAATGCTCTTACTCTTTATCAAACAACTAGTTTTTACATCAGTCACTTGAACTTTACACAAACTAATTAATACGATCCTAATTCAATTCATTCATGAGTTATGAGAACTTTGAACAAAAAAGTGTGTTTTAATTAAATAATTAATGATTTTTGCTTTTTCGAAAATACATTTTTGTGGAAAAGCATCTAGCTAGTAGATATTCCAATAAAAAGCAAAAACATACGAAAAATATCTCAAAAAGTACTTTTTGATCCATATAAATTTATATATTATATAAATGTGCCAGACGTTAGAGATAAAACCGATAGATTTTTACTATTTTATGGTTTATTCTTTACCAAGACAAACAGTTTTCAATTTTTCATCAAATATTTAAGATGTAATATCTTTTAATTTGAAGCATCGAACAATTTGGATTAATCCACATGAAATACACTTTAAGGAGGGGTATTATGTTGGAAAAATTAAATCAAGGAAAAAAATTACAAAAATATAATAATGAATGGGAACTAAATAAGATCAATTCTTTCATTTATTAAATCAACATTGCTTCACGCATGATACCTTGAAGAGTTACAAATCCAGCCTTTTACAGTCCATCTATACACATGTCATGACTACCTGTGGCTGTGGAATACATATCTTAAAATCCAACAATAACTTATAGTGACACATGTATCAATGAAATAAAACCATTGTCTACGCCAATAGGGGTTCAAGTAAAGAATCAATACAAAAACCAGTATTGTCATGATGTAGGATGCAAAAGCGCTCCAATAGAGTGACACCATATCAATTGTAGATTCTAATTCTTCTTCTTCCCCAGCATGAGATGGTGTTGGTGGTGGTGTTTTCGGCTCACCACTACAACTCCTTTTTATTTGAGAACCACAAAGAGCAGGATTACCTCTATAATTGCTTTCATCAAAATTTGCAAACTGCCCTCCCATAGGAGTTGGACCGGATAAGTTGTTGAATGAGACATTGAAGATCGCTAAGCTGTAAAGTTCTGTCAATTGTAGAGGAATTTGGCCACTTAACTTGTTTTGGGAAAGATCTAGACTTTCTATTTTCTTGAGATTTAAGAAGCTCTGTGGTATTGGTCCTGATAAGGAATTGTGAGACAAATTTATTGCATGAACATTTTGAAGATAACCAATTTCTGAAGGGATGTCGCCTGATAATTCATTCCCTGACAAATCTAGCCCTGTCATGTATTGAAGAATGCTACCCACATAGGATTCTTGTCTATTCTTTGTTACAAATTCTATGACTAATTCTTCAATTGGCACTGTATACCCAACTATTAGATCTAACCCAAGAGTTAAATTGGAGGAATTAACAAAGGAACCTATGCCTAAGTCGGACACAACTCTCGCATAACTAAAAGGAAATCGATAGCCAAATTCAATTTCTTCTACCCATAAAAGCATGTTAGTAAAGCATGAAGGAATTGTACCATTAAGTCTGTTGCGTGAAAGATCCAAAATGCTCAGATTTTTTAATGTGCATAACTCATGTGGAATATGCCCCCCAAAGTGATTCCCTCCTAAAAGAAGAAAACGTAGGTTTGTAGCATCAACTTGATTCGGGATACTTCCAGAGAACTCATTTTCTCTCAAATCGAGTGTCACTAGTTCAGAGCTTCTCAAAAATGCATTTGGGATCGATCCATTGAAAGCGTTCTTTTGCATGTGAAGGTGTCTCACTGTGGAAAGATTTACGGAAGACGCCATTGATCCGGACAACTTATTTTCTGAAATATCTAACAGTTCAAGCTCTTTCATATTACTCAATTCAATAGGAACACCACCTTCGAAAAGATTATTTGACATTAAAAGAAAATGAAGGTGTGAGTAATTTCCAATCCAATAAGGAATTTGACCAGAGAAAAAATTATTGGACAAATCTAAAATAAATAATGAGCTGGCCTTGGACAATCCAACTTGAATCTTTCCACTAAACTGGTTATTGCCCAAGTGTAACGACTTTAATTGAGTCATGTTCATGAACTCAGGAAAAATTTCTCCATGGAAATTGTTATTTGAAAGCCTCAAGAATCCCAATGAAAAACAACCAGAGACAAGCGCTTTTGGTAACTCACCAGAGAAATTATTGCTAGACAAATCCAGCATATAGAGACTGTTCATTTCACCCATAAGAGAAGGAATATAACCTTCAAAACTATTTTTTGACAAGTCTAGATGCTTCAAACTCGGAAGGATGCGACCGATATTCTTTGGCAGTTGGCCGTTCAGCTTGTTGTTGGAAATTTTTAGTTGAAGTAGACCATGTTTGGAGTTGGGCAGTTGGAGACTTCCAGTCAAGGAATTATTCATCAAAATCATACCTTTTAGTCTTGTGTTGTTGTTTAAAAGCCAACTGGGGAACATTCCAACCATCATATTATGAGAGAGGTCAATGAATTCTAAACTTTGTTGGTACATGAGAAAATTGGGAATGGCTTGTAAGTTGCAGTAGTTTAACTGTAGGGCCTTCAATTGATGTGTCGGTGGCTGGAGAAACTCCTCAATATCTAGTACTCGTAACGTGTTGTTTTTGGTTGAAAATTGGAATGTCTCAAGCTTGGAGAGGTTGGCTAGAGGACTAAATGAGAACAGGCCTCCAAAGTTATTGTTTGCTAGAGATAAATATTCAAGGGATATGAGACTAGCAAAAGCAGAAGGTAAGTTCCCACTTAATTGATTGTCTGAGAGTCCAAGAGCTCGAAGTTTTGTCAACTTGTTGAGACACATAGGCAGGTGACCTTCTAAATCATTTAGAGTGAGATCCAACTCAATAAGATTTTTCAACTCGCATATTCCTGAAATTAAAAGGAAGTTAGAATTAACATTGAAAGTGGAAAAAATCAGAATAAGGAGATGCACTTTATAAAAGAGACAATGATTTAACATAACAAGGTTTAGTGTAAAGTCATCATATAAAAGTGAAAACAAATCAACTTGCAAGGTTTGACTTAATGCCTACATTAAAACACAAATGAGACAAACTAATATATATAAAACACGTTTTCATGGAAACGTATCATTCAAAGCATGGTGATTTGTATTTTATATTTTCTAACAAAGTATTTTATATTAAATTATTATGAATTTTTAAACATATTTATAAAACTTTAGAAATTTTAATAATAAAATAATTTTGCTATAGAATCTATTAAATTACTTAACTTCAACTGTCATTTATATATTGAAATGTCAATATATAACAAAATAATCAAAAGAGTATAAACATAAAATAATTTGTTTTATTTTTAGATTAAATAATTTGTTTTTTTATAGATTTGTGACTTAAAAATAAATAACTTATTACTTGCATTTAGTTTTCTAAGAATAAATGTCATTTAATTTTCGACTTTCAATCACTATTCAATCTCTAATAAAATTGATATTATTCAGTTTTTAGAAAAATAAATTAAAAAATAAAAAAAGAAAAACACACACACAACCTAAGCCTTATCAACCAAAGAATAATCCCACTTTTCACAAGTCAATTTCCTTGATAAATCATATTATTGCAATTAATTTTAATTGTACAGATTTCCAGCCCTCTTTTTAATAGCATTGATACTTACCTTCTAAAAATTGGATGTCCACCTATCTCACAAGCACTTTCCAATAAAACTCTTTTACCATCCACTTAAATCTTGGTCTAGCCGTTATTAAACTATTTGAATGGCTTTCAATAAATTACTATGCGGGCTTCTTTTGAGATTCTTAATACCAATATATATATATATATATATATATTTCATTTAGTTATTCATTTGATATCAAAATAAATATACTTTTGTTCTAAATTATTGCATGTATTTTCTTGTTTATATTTATATTTTTATTCAAATCTTGTATATGTAATAAATTTATTTTATAAATTAAATATGAATGTAACTTAAATTTTTCATATTTTTCTTTATTCTTTTTATCACAATATATTAGTTGCATAATACAAACGTAGTAATAATTATGAATTAAGATTATTAAACTATAGCTTTTATATTTAAAGAAAGATTGTTGATGCCATAATGCTATTAGATCCAACTTGATTGATATTTGATTTTACTTATATTTCATGTTTCTTTCATATTTTGTTCAATCATTTTACTCTTTTTTTTTATTAATATATATATATATGATATGAATTTTGTGAGATAATACTTATTATCTATTTAATAAGTATATATATATTTCATTTAGTTATTCGTTTGATATCAAAATAAATATATTTTTGTTCTAAAATTATTGCATGAATTTTCTTGTTTATATTTATATTTTTATTCAAATCTTGCATATGTAATAAATTTATTTCATCAATTAAATATGAAATTTAACTTAAATTTTTCATATTTTTCTTTATTCTTTTTATCACAATTATTAGTTGCAAACATAAGCGTAGTAGTAATTATGAATTAAGATTATCAAACTATAACTTCTACATTTAAAGAAAGATTGTTGCATGCCATAATACTATTAGAACCAACTTGATTGATATTTGATTTTACTTATATTTCATGTTTCTTTCATAATTTGTTCAATCATTTTACTCTTTTTTTATTAATATATATGATATGAATTTTGTGAGATAATACTTATTATATCTCCTCTAATTAGATATTACTATGTTTCTCAATTTATAAAATGTTTTCATACGATCGAAATTCACTTTAAAAAATTTATTCTAGCCCAGCCCACCCAAATGTATAATCCTGGCTACATGAACATATATATATATATATATATATATATAGCTGCTTGTCTGTGTATTGACATGGGAGTGTCAAAATACTCGAATTCATATCAACAAGCAAAGAGTTTCTAAATTCTCACTATGGTTTGTTAAGTAGCAGATTATGTAAGAGAGATATTTTTTCATAACTTTTGATTGCAAAATGAGTTAAGAGACATGTCATAAGTTATTGGAAAGATCAGAGTGTTAACTTCATTTTTATATTTAGAAACACGACCATTTAAGGTTTCAAGAGAAAGTTATGATTGATTAAGTTATAGTGGTTAGTATTCAATAAATTGTGAGATTTGAAGAGTTTTTCTTGTATTTTAAGAATCTTAGTTATCTAAGTTTTTATTATCTCTTGTTTTCGTATGTTTGCATTTATTTCTTAAGTTTTCTATGCTAATGACTTGAGGGCCTTAATTTTTTGAAATTTTTATTGGTGGGAAGCTTTTTTTTTTTTGCTAGTTTATATATATATATATATATATATATTCTCTTTTTAATGAAACTTCTTTTTGAGATGTTCTTTTGATCTCTTAGGCTTGCTTAAACTTAGAAAACTAAATATATGTTAAGAGGGGCCAAAAACATAGAGTTAACTTTTGAACAAATTTACAATTAAATTAATCACCCAAGTCCAATCCTCCAACTCAAAATCAATGCTTCAGTTAATTAATTATCACATTAATATAAGAATCAATGGTAGTATCTTTAAATAAAAATCAATTTCAGTTATAACTAATAAGTATGACACTATTACTTGTAAAATCTTAATATTACCTGACTCTTGTAGAGAGCCACTTATGCTATTATCACTTAGATCCAAGAATTTCAAGTTTCCCATATTCATTAATCCTGCACCAATAGAAAAGAAAAAAAAAATGAAACCTAGCTAGAGAAGAAATTATTAATAAAGATAGTACTTTTTTGGAGTGTCAGAGATTATCCTTCAGTATTAATCTTGGTAAAATATAATGTGATGTTCTCATAGATTGATAATCATAATAAATTAGAATTTTAGGAACAATTTGAAAACTGTTGTAGACACTAACCATTTATTATCATGTTTTGGAAATGAAATATTGCTCTAGAGAGGAGGGTGAAAACATAGTGTTATTTTTCAAACAAATTCTTATCCAATCGTCTAATAACTCAAAATCCATGACTTTGTTAATGAAATATGGCGATAATATAAGAAACTAAGTACGCAACTTGTGTTCCTTAGTTGAATTTAATGAATTTATTATGTCAAGCTAGTTGTGTTTCCAAAAGAAAGTTAAGGTTTATCTTGTAGCCAGAAACATAATGGCATAATCTTCAAGTAGAAATGAGCTCCAATTTTAACCAATAAGTAGTAAATAAATGCTTGTAAAATCTCAATATTACCTAGCTCTTGCAGGGCACCACTTATCCTATTACCACTTAGATCCAAGAAACTCAAGTTTCTCAAATCCTCTAATCCTCCACCTACAAAAATAGAAATAGTAGAATTTGAAAATTTGATAAGAAAATATTAATAAAGAAAATCTTTATGAAAACATACCTTGTTTAGGGTTGAAATCTCTAAAATTATTCCTTTTCAAGATCAAAGTCATCAATGAAGTGATTGTGTTAAGGTATGATAAGATACTACTATTAAAGTTATTACTTTTGAGATCTAAGATCTTCAATTGCTTCAAACTCCTAAAGCTATAATGGGCTGCAAAAGACCGAAATATGATGTTCAAACTATTAGTACCTTGGTAATCAATTGCGTGAATTATTTAGTAAATGAGTGAAAGATGAAAGATAATATGCCTCTATTGTCAACCCAGCCTTCAAAAGAATTGCCAGACAAGTCCAAGATTTGGAGCTCTTCAAACTGTTGAAACAAGGAAAAATTAAGAATTCTAGTTCTTCCATCATAGAAGACAGAATTGAGTGAGAGATTCATCACTCGGCCAGTGGTGGCGTTGCACTCAACTCGATCCCAACTACAACAGTCAGAAACTCCATCATCAGCCCATGACTGAAGTTCTTGATTTGCATATGTATCGATTGATGAGTTTATGAAGAACGACTTGATTTCCAAGAGAGCAAATCTTTCTTCTTCCAAGCAACCTTTGATTGCTTCCATTTGAAGTGCTAAAGCTATTGCAAACAACATGGAGAATTTAGTGAAGAACCTCTCCATATTGCAATAAAAACCCTTGTCAATCTATAGCTTTACTACTCTAATGCTATTTAAAGAAGTATATATGTAAGTAATTTAATTAAAATTCAAAGATTTCTTATTAAAAAAAAATAAATAAATAAAAACCACTTGATGCCTTCCGCGAAAGCCTAAAGAAATTTCAAATGAAATTGATGGCATGTGGACTGCACTTTATTTTGTTTTATTTTTTGAATTAAAATGTATAAGTTGGAAGCAGTGGCGGAGGTACGGGTTGCCTCACAGGGCCCCCCAGCCATAAAAATTGAACAGGTGTGGTGTCTTCATATGATCCTATCAAGACATGTATGTACGCTACAAAAGCCCTCTTACAAGTGTTTTTGTTTGACTGACATTTTTTTTTTTTTTTTTTCAATCTATTTAACCTTTTCATCTATCTGATTTTTATTGTAATCAATTTGTGTCATCTGGGCCGTTTTGTTTGACTGGCAGCTTTTTTATTTGAGCAGCGATATTTGCATGTACGCCCCTAATTTTATATATTTTCAAAATTTCTATATTACCCATCATCAAAAAGAAGAAAAATGTCTATATTACCCTTAAAAGTAGATTATTATTGTTTTTTTCTAAACTAAAACAATTGATGGATTTAAATTCCGTTTTAAATAAATATAGGATTCTAGTTGTTTCTTTGATGATAAGCAGCGAAATGCGATACTTTGTGTGCCAAAATAAAAAAAATTAATAATAATTAATAATGGATTTATTTAAAAAAATAATAATAATAATGGAGAAATCTACGAGAGAAGTCTTTCACCATTTTTGAAAAGGAAAGCAGCCGTGTGGAATACAAGAAAAGCATAAAAAAGTAAACACCAAAGAAAATTACTTTTTGACCAAGGTGGAAGTTGGACTACCCACTAACCATAGCTTTTCTCTACAATGACGTTAATATAACCCATGATTAATATAGTATTATTAATGATATAATTATCTAATAAAAAATAAAAGACCAAGAAACAATAATTTGTCTTAATCATGACATTCAAAAACTTTATCCTCCTACAAGCAGTGATATTTATACTCCATACAAGCAATAATTTGATTATGACAGCTTTTAGTTTTTTCTTTTTTTGAACTGGTTTTTTCTTTGTTAAATCTTTCATCTACTTCCTTTTATTTATTTATTTATTGGTATTTAAGTTGTTTCCAACCGATAGTTTTCTTTCTTAATTGTTCCCTACAAATACTATATTTATGGCACAGTTAGCATAATGCATTTGTTTCTCAACTTTAAAACAATATTCAACAATAAATCATTTGTCTCTCTCCCTCACTCTCACACACACACACATACATATATGCTAGGGCAAGAGCTGCTGCTCCTCGCTCTGGCGACTGAACAACAAACCCAGTGTGGACTATGCCAAGCAAACTTAAAGAGAGAGCTTGTTCCCGTAGTCCTGAGAATGGAGCGCGTGTTACGAGCAGTGTCTTCTTTTATTATCCATAATGACTTTCGGTAACAGATATCTTGGCTCTCGCATCGATGAGGAATGTAACGAAATGCGATACTTTATGTGTAAAAAAAAAAAAACTAATAATAATTAATAATAGAGTTATTTAAAAAAAATAATAATGATGATGATGGAGAAATCTATGAGAGAATTCTTGTTCCATTCTCAGTTTTTATAGGACTGATTTAGTTTTTTATTACAAGTTGAAAATATAGAGATGAGTTGTTTAATAGTTGTTGTTGGTATATGGCAAGCTCCTTAAAGTTTGGGAGTTATATGTGTTTGTTATTTTTGTTTTTATATTCTAAATCTTTATGATTATGTGCAAATATTTATAAATTTGGTTAAAATAAAATTAAAGTTTTTGAATTGAAGTTTCTTTAAAATAGAAGTGTTAAAAGTTAAAAGAGGATAATTTTGGAACAGAATTAAGTGCTTTTAGAATTCTTTTAGTTTTAAAGTTTTAGGATGGAGTGTTTTTAGAAAAAGCAGTGTGCAAAGAAAAAATTGGATCGAAAGAAGAAAATCTCTTATATAATATTATAAATTTGAACCATAAACTGCAAATTCCCTTTGAAAGCCTTGCTAAAATTTGATTTTACGTACAATGATTTTGTCCATCGAACTTAAAATCATTGAATTGGTGAAATCTATACAGTTTTACTACAATGGGAATATCAAATCTTTATGTAATTTCTTTATCACATTTTTTTTTTCTTTTACAGATTGTTAACAAATTTAAATATATATATAGATATATATTACAATTTTATTGTGACTGGTGAGCAGACAAATCTCTTTATGATGATGTGCACCTAATAATAATAATAATAATCATAATAATAATATAAAAGAATTACATCTTAATACTTTTCTGGTTAAAGAATTACTATAAAGTAGCTAAGGCCGTTCCATGATTAACATGGAATAGTTATATAGTCTACACCAAAGAAATTCCACATGCATTACGAATTATGATCAACAATCTCTTTTTCTCTCTCTATATAAATTAAGCTTGAAGTGAATGATGCTATTTGTTTGTATTAATTATAAACTTCTAAATAACTTGTTAACTGAAATCACACAGCTATGTAAGCAAATAAAAATGATATAAGAAAATATATTAAGTGACAAAGATTTATATGACGTAAAACTTATATGTAGGAGTCAAGCTCTGAAAATTCTTATTTTTTGTTGTGGCATATGCTGCATAATATTAAAGTTTAGTATTATAAAGTTCTATAAAATTCAATCTAATTTAATATTATGTATTGAGTCAAATTAACATGGATTAGACACTTAAATTTATTATTTAATAAATTATAGTTATTTAGTAATCATCGAATTAATAGACTAATTTTTTAATTTATGAGACTATCTTTTGATATATAAAGTACTTGTGAAAAATACATAAAAGAGAAACAAGTAATGTAATGTAATAAAGTAACAAGCTACAAGACTATCTTGATTGATTTGAAGGCTTCAATGACTTACTGAAAAATCAACTTTTGATAGTTTAGGTCTATTAGTACATATCTTGGTGATGAAGTCTCTATTAAAATTCAAGGTATAGCCTTCACACTTCTAACTTCGTAAAGGAAAGTGAATCACTTTGGTCATACCGTGTGGGTTGGTTTAAAGTGGACAAATGGAACACCTTGATTCTAATATCGTGCCGGTAGATTTAAAATAGACTTTGACGGATTTTTAAAATCAACATTTTGAAATATAGGTCTATTGGTGCTTGGAAAATGTAATAATGCAGCTTTCCTAGTGCCAAATTTTCATGGTATAACATCACACTTTTTAGTAAAAATGATTGAGTATCCATCTTGATGCTAAGAAGTCAATGGTTCAAGTTTCATTTTTGTTCTTTAAAACATAAAGTGTTGGTATGAGTTTCAACTTGGTAGAAATTGATCTCTCTTTAGTTGTGAAAGTAGTTATTTGAAACGCACTATTAATTATCAATTTCAACAGGTTCAGATAATTCTCTGACCCGTTAGGTGTTAGCATTCAAAGAAAAAAAAAAAAAAAAGAATTCGTGGTATAGCTAAGATATATTTTGCTATGAAAAAGAAAATTGATACACCTTGGACCCAAGCCAATAAGTCACAAGTCAATTGTAGGCCTATTGGTGCCTTGACGAAGATGTGACAAAGTAGCATACATAGTGACGTGTTTGAGAAATATCAATGAAGAACCAAATAAAAGCTAGCAGTACCGTGTCATTTAATTTGGTTGGAACGCTTCAACCAAATTTTGGCATTATGCTGTCGAATGTAGAAAAATCAATGTAAAACCAAGTTATGAGGACAGTGTTGTTTGGTTTATAGACTTCAATGAATTTTAAAAATCAACGTATTGTAGGTCCACTGGTGTAATGGCAAAAGTGCGACAAAAGATCTTTCACAACGTAAAATCTTCAAGATAAGGCAGGGAAAGATGCATGAGAGGTTGGCCCACGCTGAATTAATTTTAGGTTATTGTTATTGTTACCTTTTAAAATTCCAAAGTCTATTATGATTTGTCAAAATTAACATTATTTGTACCGTCCAATTATTTATACTCATCAATGGGAGATAACTAAATGTATAATTAAAAAATAAAACTAACCACATAAGCTATAAAATATGAGTTTAATAAGAATTAATTCCAACCTCTAGGAGGATGTGGAAGAACACAACTGTGCATGCTTAGTGGCAGTGTGTTTGGGCTGATTTTTTGAAAACTATTTTGAAGTTGAAATTGTTTGAAGTTATTATTGATTAATAGCAAACTTATCTAATTATGGTTTATGTTTATTTCACAAATCTCAAAAAAAATTGAACTAGATTTGCAACAAAAACACAATAAATTATGTAGATTTATTTCTCAATATCATGCAAAATTTAAAACAAACATATATAAAAATATATTTGAAATTTAAGAAAAAAAATTTGCAAAAGATATTTGATTATATAATTACAATATTTTTATTATAAAAATTTGTTTTGTATAAATATTATATATGGAAGCCAATAAATATTTATTTTTTATTACTAAGATGCATCCCAGCCATATATGTTGTCACTTTTATTTTATTTTTATTGCAGCTTTGTTTCTTGGAAGCAATTTTGTAAAATAATAAGATTGACCTTATTCTCAGTAATTAAAAAAATAAAATAATATAAAATAACAGAATACATCCTAAATACTATATAGTAGCAGAGGGAGATGGGGGCTCAGATCATGACACACCTCCTTAACCAATAAGATTTTTTTTTTTTTAATAATTCAATTATATATATTAATTACATATATTTTTATCAATTTTAGGACAGTTTATCTAGATTTTAATTTCAATAGTTTAATTATATATTCATTATATAAATATTTGTTACTAATTTTGGGAGATCTAATTTATCTAGATTTTAATTCTTATATATTGATACATGATTTACACCTTTCTATTGATTATCTAGTTATAATTTTGTATTTATTTTTATATGTATTATTTTGAGTTTTTATTTTATGAGAATTGTAAGTAGGGAGATCATATTCCCACCCAAAAAAGTTCTTCCTACACCCTTTTTTTTAATTTTTTTTAATTATTATTATGTTTTTTGATAAGGTTGTTGGTCAAAGCTAACATATTATTAGAAAAAACAAAAAGCCAAAACAAAATAAAGAACAATCTCTAAAATATTATAACCAGGCCATAAGAAGGGAAAGACAACAGAAAATTCAGTTGAAACCGAACTTTTGCAAATCAACCTTCTATAGTAGACTTCATTAAAAACCTTATAGGAAAAATTCAGTGCGAAAAACCCAGTAAGGAAAAAAGAATGTCCACCACCAAAGCCAAAACTAACTAAACCGATAACGACTTTTACCAAGAAAATCATCAAAGAGAAAAAAACCTAAAAAAAAAACTGAAGTCATCCACCACCAAGTGGAGCTAACAAAAGAAAGAGAGCCAGAAGCTAAAGCATTTGTAATACAATTTTTATCACGATATATATGAGTTACCGTGAAATTCAAATCTTGCAAATTAAATTACTGATACATTCTTACATCAAATTACTTGTAAAGACATAATTAAATAATCTCAAAGTACCCTTAAAAAATATTAATACTCTTGTAAAACATTTTTACTTATCATTTATATAATTATTTCTACAACTCTTTTACACTTTTATTATGAATATCCTATTGAATTTGATTTCTTCAAGACAAATTATTTTGGTTAATATAGAACCAAATTCTCTTTAAATTGATAATTTAATAAATATTTTACATAGAACTTTTTTAAGAAAAGGAATGTATGTTATATATTTATTATTTTATTTGATTCACAAAACTAGTGTTTATTTATACATTAAATTTTTAATACCATTATAGTAGATGTTTAACTTTGATTTTAATAACCTATTTTTCTAAATATTAGTAAATTTGATTTATATTCATTTACTACTAAATTTTCCTTTCGGCTCCTTCAAAATCAAAATCCTGACTCTGCCACCTGAGACTATTTGATATAATGTCTTTTCCTTTAGTTTTTGTTATGGTTATAGCGCAGAAATGTATGCACTATATGTATATATATACATATAATGCATACGTATTCTCTTTGGTTTCTGTTTAATTTTTAATATAAAAAGTTATGCATTAATTTACAGATAGACTACATGTACATATACAATTTATCATTAATTTTTATTAATAAAATCGTTTTTATTTTAAAAAATATAAAATTCTCTTGTAATCATTTTACTGATCATATTATAGCGGGAAAAAAAGACAAAAAATCTTTTTGGTTTCACCCCTACATAGTCTTGAAATTTTTTGCTCTATGAATAACATTAAAACATTTTGGTCCCAACATCATGTTGTTTGGTTTAAAGACTTCGTCAAATTTTAAAAATATAACAATACATCTTTCATTTTGAAGGTATGACCATGAAATTCCCTATCTAAAAGGGACATTGAAACACTTTGGAATCCAACGTAGATATTATCTAGTTTGTACAATTCTTTTTTTTTTTTTTTTAATGATTGGGATGAACCCAAGGATCAATCGACACCAAATGAGGTTTGATTCTGTGGCGTGGGCAGGAGAGTGGCTCCTTTGTAGGAGGAAGCATCCTACACATAGGTGGGGAGGAGGCCCACACAAGATGGGGGGACAACCCACAAATTTTTATATGGTGGGGTAGCGTCTTATTAAATGACTCATCTCTACTCTTCTCTTGAGTCTAGGAGAGTCTTGTAAAAACTGAAGTTTTTTTTATTGAAATTTGAATTTTATTGGAAATCCTTTAAAATAATATCTTAAATCTGATGGTCACTTTGATCAAAATATCAATTGAACAAATAAAAAATCTGCATATTTCTCGTGTTGGACCCATGTACTAAATAAATAAAATATTTATAAAATACTTTGGAAATAATATTTCATCTATAAAACTATTATGGAAATACATTTACAAAATCTGATAAATAAAATAAATAATATGCACAAATGCAATTGTTCATCATTATGTGGCCCTTCTCACGATCTGTAATAATCTGCACAAACCTACAGCGAATACCTAGAAAAAAGGATTTTGAAAAAGAGTGAGCATTAACGCTCAATGAGTGGATTTAACTTTTCATAAAAATATTTTTATATAAAATATAATATATTTCTAGTAACAATAAATACTTTTCAATTATTCATATAAATTCATATCTAAAACAACAAAACTGAATTTAAATATAATCTGGTAGTAAAACTAAAAACTTCTTTATAAATCATCTTTATAACTGTAATAATATAAATTCCAAAAGTCTATAATCTGTAAAACTTTTATAGAAATTTCTTTCTATAAATCTAGTGTTTTGTAAATCTCTTTTCCCACTGATCAAACTCAAAATATAATATTTGTAATTTGAAAATCTACACCAACTAGTATCCAGAAGAATTTGTCATACGTGGTGGAGATACTTAACATACATGCGGAACGAGGGATAACATCTGTCATATACGTGCTTGACGAATCTAGGACTCACATATATGTAGTCTATCTGATTGTTAGAGGGGAGGGTACAATTCTGGTGTTTTGAAAACATTTTTATTTTTCTTTTCTCAAATCTTTTTTGAATATCCACATAATTTTGAATACATACTTTTATCAAAACAAAAATCAATATTCTTTCTTAAAACATAAAATCATATTATTTGAAACATTTTAAAATTTTTCTAATAATAACTCAAGCTGAAAACATAAAATTCTTGCTGAAATTTCTTGTAATTATACATATATACAAATTTGTAACAAATTTTCATCTCAATCGTAAAATATAATTTATAATCTATAAAAATCAAATAACTAAACAAATAATTTATTTCCAATAAATAATTAAAACTAAGATATAAATAAACATAATTAAATCAATTTAATTAAAATAAAACTATTCACTCATATAACTCATTTGCTTATTTATGGATCTAAAATGAGTTTTCACCTGATTTCTCATAATCCTGAATCCATCCTAAAATCACATTAACCTCATGAATTTAGAACTTATAGAAAAATTAATTAATTTCCTAGATTCCAAATCTCAATGAAATAAGGAAAAAAAAAATCACTTATTTAAATAAATCAAACACCAAATTATTTAGATCACCCATAAAAATTTTTCTTTTTTTTTTCTTCTCCCTTCTTCTTTTTCTTTCTTCTTTTCTCATAGCTTTTCCTTATACTGCCTAGGTTGTATGTGTGAGTTGTGTGTGTACGTGTCTTTTTTGGGCAAATTACACTAAAGTACCCGCACCTATCGAATTATTACAGTCATGATGCGAGTTTTATCTAAATTACACATAAATACCTTTGACCTGGTTTGACTAATAATCCATTAACGGTAAAATTAACATCTCAAGGGTAAATTGGTCTTTTTATATATCAAATAATATTATTAAAACAAAATGTCTCTCTCTCTCTAAAAAAGCAAAATCTCTCTCTCTCATTCTTCTTCTTCTTTTTTTTTTTTTTCTTCTTCTTCTGCTCGTCTTCTTATTCTTCGTCTAAAACTCTTCTTCTTCTTCTGCTCGTCTTCTTCTTCTTCTTCTTCTTCTTTTTCTGCTCTTCTTCTTCTCTAGGTTCGAATGGAACCCAGAAACTGGGTTCCTTTCGAACTCAGTTTTGGGTTCGAATGGAACCCAGAAACTGAGTTCGATTCGAACCCAGATTCGGGTTCGAATGGAACCCAGTTTCTGGGTTCCATTCAAACCCAGTTTCTGGGTTCGAACCCATTCAAACCCAGTTTCTCGGTTCCTTCGAACCCAGTTTCTGGGTTCCATTCGAACCCAGTTTTGGGTTCGATACAAACCCAGTTTCTGGGTTCCAGTGGAATCTACAAATTGGAACTTCTTTTTTTTTTTTGCGTAGTGGTGGTTGGTTGGTAATGGTTGGTTGCTGGTGGTGATAGTTGGCTGTTTGGGTGCTATATTGATTTGAGGGTGGTTGTGGTGGCAAGTCGATTGGGATAACTGGGTTTTTGACATATAAAAGAAGAAGCAGAGAATAAGAAGAACAGAGAGAAATTGACGCGACCCAACCCAGATACCTCTAACTCTGATCCGCTTGGTCACGCCGGGCACCCCAACGGATCCCTCTCAGACCCGACTCGTCAGGCTTAGCGAAACCCATGGAGCGAACCCTAAACTCTTTCATACTTTCTAAAACATCATTGGGTTGGGTCTTTTTTAAAAACTAAAACGCGTAGGAAAAATTTTTAATTTTAATTTTAAATTCATTTTCGAAACTCATTTTTTTCTAACAAAGTTTTGGTAGCATAACGACTGCATTTTTAACGTTTTCGAAAAAAAACCTGTTTACAAAAATATCAACACTTCAACTATTTTCAGCACCAACCCAACTTCTGATTGCCCGTAGGCCTCAATCATGCATTTGATTTTCAAATCAACTTAAATAAATTCAAACAACATTTAGTAAATCGCATTTAAATCAAAAACAGTTTAAAAACAGTTATAAACAAATAATTACAACTTTTAAATTACTTATACATTTCAAAAGATATTTACATGAAAATATAACTGCTGAAACAAAATGAGCTACTCAATGATGTCGTGTCGCGCTGGCTCACCCGCTAGAGGTAATGCTACTGACCGGCTACCTGTTTAGAGTACCTGAGGAGGTTTTTATATAAAACAGAAAATAATGAGCTAGAAGCTCAGTGAGTAATAATATTTCGTTTATTTGAAAATCTGGTTTTCCAAATTTCCTCCTCTGAAAACGTTTGAAAACTATTCTCTGTTTCTAAAACGTTTCAAGCTTAAATCTCTTAAATATCAATTTAAACAAGAGAATTCATATATAATCACAAGCACGTATTTAAATACAAAACTTACAACTGTAAATCATAAATAACTTAAGTAATAATTATAAAATTTCTTTTTCCTCAAATCTGCTTTTCTTTTTTAAACTGTTTCCTGATATCTTTTAAAATTACCATAGTATCCCTAAATCTGGGGTCTCTAGAATTTAACGGCTATGTGATAGCACACGAAACACTACCCCACATCAGTAATGGCGACTCGACTGACAGACTCTGACATTTATCCCCCATGTTAGTGACTTATCCCTTCCCAAGACTGTGCCAATTGAAGTGGGATAGACCGATCGGGTCTAAACTAGTCTGTAATCTCTGAAAATCCCTAAGAGGATACTTTCTGGTTTTGCAAACACTCTTTCTTTTCTACTTTAACTTTCTGGTGCAAAAGCACAAATTTATTTTCTGAGTGCGTAAAGCACTAAAACTCATTTTCTGAAAGCATTAAATACTATAATATCTTTGATAAGTGCACAAGCACAAAATAACATCATTTTAATCTCTAAATTCATGCTCATGTCAATGCATTTAAAATACACTCATGCAATTATTTATTAAATCAAACTTATCAATTTGAAATACTAAATACTTTTAAAATCTTGTAAAATAAAGTTTACTCGACTGAGAATGGCGCGTGCGAAGCCCCTAATCCTCTCGCCTCGATCCTCGAGCTCCCTCGTCACCTACACAACATATGGAAGCATAAATTTACGTTCGCGTAAGCCTCTGAAAACTTGAAATTACAAGATCATCCCTCAAACTAGTTTATCGCGCGATTTAGCCTTATCTTTAATTTTTCACTATTCTCTTAGCTTCCCTAAGCTCCCAATTAACGTTAATCCACTTATTTCTCAACTTATTTTCACTGAAAACCAACCAATAACGAATCATAACCAAATCCGTTTCGAAATCAACTTAGTCATCAACTAAATCATCAATTTCAACTTAAACAACTCACCCAATTTCTTTCCTACGGAATCACTCTATTTCTCTACGCTTTGAGCTCGATTTGGGACTGGATTGGAGGCGTAAATGGACTGGTTTGGGCTGAGCTCGGGCTGGATCTCCTCTCTCTTTCTTTTCCTCCCCTTTTTCGCGCGGTTCTGATCTGGTTTCTGCTTGTTTTTACGCATGATGGAGGCTAGTTTGGACTGGGTTTTTCTTCTCTTCTTTCTCCTCTCTTCCTCTCTCTTTCCCTCTGGGCTTCGCCGCGGTTGGAGGCTGGTTTCACTGTCGATCGGCGGCGATTTCGTGCGCGTGGAGGAGCTGGTTCAACTTCAGTTTTGCTCCGTTTTAGCTTGGTTCTGCACTCATTCAGGTCTGATCGGCGTTGGTTTTGCGGCTGGATCAACGAGCTCAGCGTCGAAATCGATTGGACCAGCTCGTCGGCGTCGTCGCGGCAACGGTCGGCGGTCAGTTCTGCTGTCAACGATCTGGCTCAGCCTTGGTGTCGCGCGATCACATCTGGTGTGCGGGTGCCGTTCTGGTCTGGTCGACGGTAGCGCTGTGACGGCAAGCTGGTCGGCGGCTGGTCTGCTCGGCTGGTCGGCGATCGGCAGTCTTCTCTTCCTTCTTCTTCTTTCTTCTTCTTCTTCTTTCTCTTCTTTCTTCTTTTCTCTTTTCTGCAACAGCTCACTCTCTCTCTTTCTTTAGATTTTTAGACAACTTTTTGGCTTTATGCTTTCCTCCTCAAACTATCCTCAAAATGACGGTCACGTCCTTTAAAAATATCAGTCTCCCCTTAACCTTTAGCTTAATTTCACTTTAACCACAATTATTAAAACTTATCTTCAATTTAGTCCCTTATTTCTTTGAAAAATTATTCGATTTCATTCACTATTTTATCCTTCCGGTTAATATCCAATCAAGTCTAAATCGATCTCGAAGGGTTCCCTATACCCTTAAGCATTTCCATGGACCATTTCGGGTCTCCAATAATTATTTAGGGACTGCTTCCGGGGAGATCCGTAAAATTACGATAAAGGGCTTACAGAAATCGAGAGAGGGAGAGAGAAATTTGATATATAAAAAGACCATTTTGCCCTTGAGACGTTTATTTTGTCGTTGATGGACTGTTAGTCAAACTCAGTCAAGGGTATCTTTTTGTAATTTAGTCTAAACTCGCATTATTATTATAATAACACAATAGATCGAGGTACTTTAGTATAATTTTCCCTTTTTTTTTTTTTAAGTGAACATCAATATATATAAAAACCATCCTGTGGCCGACATACACAAACACACACTCCTTTCAATTTGCCTCTCCTGATTACACTGACACTTGTCCAAATTTTTTTCCATAAAAACTTTTGCCATCACTTCTCATCCTTATCTTTGACTTTTCTTCTTTTTATTTTTATTTTTTTTCTCAATTGTTTTAATTATCTCAATTTACTATTGAAATTTTGTCTCATTGATTTGATAAGTCATTCACATTTCTTTTGTCTTTGTTGTCGACTCATACCACCATTCAATCTCTTTTATTTTATTTTGTTTTTTTTTATTTTTTTTTCCCTCCAATTTGACTTTTCTTGATTCTACACCCCATTTTGGGAGATTTATCATTTTCAGCCAAATAAAAAGAGAATTTTTATTTTTATCCAATATTTTATACAAATTTGTTTTTAGCTCCTCAAACAAATTATTTCCATTCTATACCCAAGATTACTAAATTACCCTTCAAATTAAAATCACCCAGTTGCCCTAAGCGAAATTACCAAAATAGCCTTCTTCTTCCTCCTACTTCCTCCTAGCATCCAAACCTCTCTTCTCTTTCTCTTTACTCTATTCATGGTTTTTGTTCTCTTCCATTCACCATTATAGCCGAAAGTCAAACCTCCTAGTAAGGGATTCTTCATTTGAGCTTCTTTGTCCTTTGAAGGTTTTTGATCCATTCAAGTGTGATCCGTTTTGAAGCTTCTTCTTTCATTTCAAGTAATTTGAGTTTCGAAGGTAATGTATGTGTTTTTGTTGGTTGGTTTTTAGGTTATTTTGTTCAAATTGTAAGGTAAAGGCTTTAAGAGTGATTTGGTTGTGATAAATGCCATCAGAAAGATAGATTTGTAGATTTGCAGTTTCTGCAAAATCTGCAACGAAATCGGTTTTTATATTAACTAAAAAACTGATTTCAGTTTTTACAGAGGTGTAAAACCGAGTCTCTAGTGTGATCGGTTTTTCATGCCACTCAAAAACCGAAATCGGTTTTTCATGTATATGAAAAACCGATTTGAGCAATTTTTGATGTTTTCGATATTTGTTGTGTTTTGGATGTCGTGTATTAAATTTTAGTGTTATATATGGTTAGATATGATCGTAGGCAGTGTTAGCATAATTGTGATATATTTGTGTTTTTAATGATGGACATTGATTTATTGTGTTAGATTTTGTTATATAGTGAGACTAATTAAACATTCTTTGAATGTTATAGGAATGGCTCACGAAACGATCGTCATCAACTTTGATGGAGAGTGGAATGGATCTAACTACGTTGAGGGTGAGTCGATCATGTGTGGGGTCTCCAAAGATAGTAGTTTTTCATCGTTGGTAGATGTTGTGTATAGAGAGACTAGCATTGATAGAAGAAGGTGGGATATTAGTATATATTATTTACTACAAAGCATGACAAATGGTCAAGTGAAAAAAATATGTATCATGTCCGATCTTGGTGTGGTTGGTTTGATGGCGGTGAGAAATGTTGATGTTAGAGAGATTTACATTGATAAGGTTGTAAGAGATTTTGGAGCTGGAGTTAGTAGGCATATCGTTCGTCCAAATGTCACCGACTCAATACCAAACACAAGACATAAGATGCTAAATAGTAATAGACCTGTAGATCCGTATATGGTTCAAAGTCAATTTTATCTGAATTCAGGTGTTGGTAGCAATCAAGTTGATGCTTCGGTCACCCCATTTACATCTATGGAATGTCTCATTCATGACATTAATAATGATTATATGAATGATGTTAGTGATGATGAAGAGCAAGACACAGATGATAATGGTGATGGGACAGGGGATAATGATGAAGAGGGAGCTGGAATTAATGATGTCGTCGAGGATGAAGGGTTTCCAGAAATAAGATTTTCGGGTTTACAATTTCAGAACAATCCTTCACAACCATACTGGATTGTTCCCGGTGTAGAACTGGGCGACATTGAGACTACTTCAAGCGCTATGTCAACTGTCTATCAACGTGGTACTTTTTATAAAGGTGCATTCTTTGATAGTAAACAAGAAATGTATACAAGCTATTGGAGAATATGCTCTGAAATCCAAGTTTGAATATCGTGTTAGACGCTCAGACGCGGAACGATTTGAAGCTGGTTGCAAGGATAAGAGTTGTAGCTTTATAGTTCGTGCAAGATGCAGAAAGGGTTGTTCGATGTGGTTTGTGTTGAAGTATGTGGCGGAACACACGTGCCGTTAGGTAGCCATGGAATCACATATGAAAAGTGTGAAGGCTATTGTTATCGGAAAATTATATGCAGGAAAGGTGGGGAGGGATATTTATACACCTAATCGTTTGATCGGAGAAATGCTAGAGCAGTATGGTGTGCAGATTTTGTACAATAAAGCTTGGAAGGCTTTACAATATGCAAAGAAACTAGCATATGGATAAGCGGACGAGTCATATCAACAGCTTTCGTCCTACTTTGAAATGTTAAAAGTATCAAACCCCGGCACCATGACGGCAATTGAGAGGGATGAAAACAACCGGTTCTTGTATTCGTTCGTTGCACTTGGAGCTTGTATTGAGGGTTTTCGATCTTACATGAGACCGGTTGTTGCTATTGATGCCACCCATTTGAAAGGTGAATACAAATGGGTGATTTTTTTTGCTGCCTGCAAAGATGGGTCGGAGATAATTTATCTCATCGCTTTTGGATTTGCTGATGGAGAGTCAGACCGCTCATGGACTTGGTTTTTAAGCAGATTATGAGAGGCGATCGGTGTGTCAAACGATTTGTTTATCGTATCCGATCGTCACAAAAGCATAGCAAATGGGATGAGTGTAGCTTTTCCCTGAAGTCCCTCACATATTGTGTTTTTTCCACCTGTGGCAAAACCTTAAGCAACACTGTAAAAAGTATTCGAATGTTGTGGAAAAAGCATTTTACAGTGCAGCATACAGTCATGTGCCATATGACTGCGATAGAATGTTAGAAGAAATTCGGGCGTTGCATCCGAAATCACATGAAACTTTGGTTAAGGTTGGGGTAAGCAGGTGGTCACGGGCATATTGTCCAAACAGAAGATATGACATGATGACCACTAACATTGCAGAATCACTCAACAATTGCATGATGCAAGCACGTCGTTTGCCAATAACTACCGCACATGAATATGTGAGAAATGTGTTACAAAGATGGTTTAATAATAGACGTGGTATTGCTGAAAAACTCACGACTTTTGTTACCACTGCTGCGTACGATCAAATCATGTTGGCCAAAAATTTATCAACGGAAGGTACCGTATATCCTATTACAGAACTAATCACATACAGTGTTCTACATCCTAACAAAGGCGATGCGGTGGTTAATATTGAAACGTGCACATGCACTTGCTTGCAGTGGAACTTAGATCAGTTGTCATGTATTCATGCATGTGCTGTAGCCAGGTATCATAATCGTATGTTGTTAATTTTTATATTTAATGTCATATCATATTTTTACATTTAAATTAATATTTATGATACATGTCAGGTTTAAGGGCGTCAGTTGTGATACCCTTTGCAGTCATTATTATAGCACAGAGTGGCTGAAAGCTGCATATGCACGTCCGATCAATCCCGTTCCTAAATTGTCTGATTGGAATGTTTCCGCGGAAGTTAGAAGCATGATTGTACTACCACCCATAGGAAAAAGACAAGCAGGTAGGCCGAAAGAGGTTCGGATTCCTTCCTGTTGGGGAAGCTCGTCGAACTAAGAAGTGTGGAAAATGTGGTCAGAGGGGACATAACCGTCTTCGTTGCCCTAACCCCCCAAGCATCCTTCAGTGGAGGGACGAGCGGAGCCGCAAGTGTAAGAAGCCCAAAGTAGCGAAGCCGCTACTGCAGAAGTTGGAACAAGTGCAAATGCTCATCCAAATACTGCGCCCTCACGAAGATGCCGCCTCTGTCATGAGACTGGACACAACCAACGTCGATGCCCGCAACGGTTTCCTCCTCCCAATCAAATGATAGGGTAATGATCCAAACATTGATGATTATACACATAGATTAATTGAAGCTTTTATTTTAATAATATGTATTATGTTATTTCACGCTTACTTGTTTATGTTGATCTAATCTTCATCAGAGTACAATGAAACTTATATTATTTTTTGTTAATGACGTCTTGCAAGTATTTTATTATAATTAGCATGTAAATGTGCATTTATTTATTTAGCATATGTTTAAATTTTGGGAACTCAAACTTTTATAATGACACAGGTTTCCTCAATTATATGACACATTATTTAGCATAAGATGGCAATAATATACACTAGGTCTAAATTGGTAAGAGAAACTGATTTCGTTATTCAAGTTGATCGGTTTTTCAGGTTGATCGGTTTTTCATGATTGATAAAAAACCGAAATCGGTTTTTAAGATCTCATGAAATGGACATTGCTTCATCTGTCCATATGCACGTCTGATCAGTTTTTCAGTTAAAGGAGAAACCGATTTCGGTTTTTAAGCCCACTTAAAAAACCGATCTTCGTCTTTCTTGAGTTCATCCCCTTCTGATGGCTCTTTATGGGCAACAAATGACCCCGACTTACTTAAATTTAAACAATTAAAGTAAAATTGGGTAAATAACTTATGTAATGACTATGTATGGTGAAGTTGAAGTTATACCTGGTATTCAGTGATAACATTTTCACATTGTACAAATCTTAATGTAGATTCATCTAACCATGTTTTATTGTTATATTAGTCCATACTGAAATGCAACATTAATTCTATGGTTTTTAGTGTATTTTGATCACTGGAAACCAAACATTTGAAGGGAAAAAAGGGTCAAAATCTCTCAAAATACCATGATCGATTTTCCATATTGGTTAAGAAACCTGCAATCGGTTTTCCAATAACCTTAAAAACCGAACAATAATTTATCCCACCTTTTTCGTCTGATCGGTTTTCAGGCGTCTGAGAAACCGATTTCGGTTTTTACACACCACTGAAAAACCGATCAGACGATTATTTCTCCTTTTTGGATATTATTGGGTAATATATTCATTCATTATATAGTAATCGATAACCTATAATCAAGAATGAAAATATGGATATCTTAGATAATCCAAACATATATGTGGCTTCCATTTTTATTTATATAATATTGATAGAATGGCATAAATTAAATTTTGTATAGTTTTCCATATAATCACACATTAATCTCAATCTCAATTATAGAATTCCAATCTCAATTATACCAAAACCTGAAATTTTGAGTTACTATCAAATTTAGATATGTAATTATGAAATACAATCACATCATAGCTTGAAAACAATTAAAAAAAAATTATCACGTGATTTCATTGATTATAGATCGTTACATATTTTATTTGGAGTTCATTGATATTAACACAAAGAAAAGGTAAAATGTGTATATATAATTACTTATATTAAGATCAATCGATTATTTTATATACAATTACTTATTTGGAGATATCTTTTTTTGCACGCTTGTTTATATTCATATTCATACTTGAAAGTGGAAACAAAGTGACTATTTTATAGGTGAAATGGGTAGGAGAAGTTGGAGCAAACTTGGTCTAATTTGTTCTACCGGATATTAGGCTGATTTTATAAAGTACATCTTATAAAATCATATAAACAAACAATTTTACTATAAATTTGGCATTGATGATGAAGGCATTGATGAATATATAATAATATAAATATAAAATATTATAGATGCAGAATCCGACATGATTTTTCACTTGGGAGTATTAGGAAATCGTAGGCGATCCGGCACCTAATAAGATCAAACCATTTATTTGGAGTATTTGGAGTTCATTAATAAAAATAAATACAATTACTTATATAAATGAATGAATAATTAATAAAAATAAATACAATTAGTTATATACAACCTCTCCATCAGAGTCAACTATCCATTTTCCAAATTTATTTACTTTATACAGATCCCTTGCAATCTCTGCCCTCAATGCAATGACATCTGCAACCTGATCCGGTCGTCTTGATTTCCATGTAGTCTCGTTTGATTGTAACAAATCACGTATGTACATGGCCACAAATGCTCCACAGCTCGTCCTGTATTAATAACAAATTAATGAAATGATGTTATCATACCATTAAATATATATAATATAAAATAAAAAATATATGTATTATATATATAAATATTAAATTTTCATTCTTTTACAAATTTACTCACTCATCGGGTTGTTGGGGCACAACCGATCTATCAAGACGTTCAAGTGTCCATCGCTCATCCACAGGTGGCATCTCTATCTGGGTCCTCTCATAAAATCCCGCAAACCGCAATAAAATGGGCATCAAACACACCAGCGGCTCAAGTGGCTCAATGCGGATAGCTAAGTCAGTATGTGCAAGAGAATCATATATTAATATCTTCTTCTGTCTCAGGCACTCCTGACAAAGGACCCAGTGATTTTGATCTAGGCTACATGGCAGCAACACCTACAATTTGAAGACGTCAGTGATATAAGACTAATTTAAATATTTAAATGATCAAATAATAACTTATAATTTTTCGTACAACACTCACATTTTCAACTTCCCACCACGGTACTAATGAGTCTAACTTGCCAGAACCGAATACTAGTCACTCTAAGGGTACATCAGCTGTAACCGGATCAAATGTTTTTCCTTTGAGGACGTATTGCTCTCTATAGTATAATGTCATCAATGCCTGCAAGATAAAAAATTAAACATGTTATCACACTTAAGGTACATATGACGATAAATTGTAACGACATAACTGATTAAAATGTAAACACTCACAAATAAAGAGCTCTCATGAACCGCATATCTAGTGTCCTCAACCTCATTCTACTTCTTTCGTAAACACATCAAATAAGAATCGATGTGCTCAGAAGTCAATCATCTGTTCTCATCCTCAATGGTTCGTAATGTGTCTGGTATCACGCACCATTGACAACGATCAATTGCATGCCTAAAATAAAAGAAAAAAAATAGGTTAAATTTTTATTAATAGTAACCAACATAAAGGTATAAAACTGCTTATTATCAAAACCTGAGATCCAACGACGTGGAAGAAGCTTCGTATTCATTGTAGACAACCTCTACGGGGTCTACAGACTCTGCCACCTCCTCAACCTGCATTTGGGGCACCTTTTTTTTCTTTTTTGGCGGTCCAGGATCAGTGTATGGTGTCCGCAAAGATGCCGCTGGCTTCGTCTTTTGTTTTTGCCCCACTCCTAGATGACCTCATCACGCAACTGTAAGGAAATCAAAACTATCAATTAAAATAAACATTTAGAATTATAAATCAAACTGTAACACAATTGAAATACTATACGTACCTGGTCATCACCACGTTCATCCTCCTGATGGACCTCCTGCTCCTCCTGATGGATGGCTGTTTGGTCTGTATGGATAGGCGACTGATGGACTACCTCATCATCATGGCTAGGTGACTGATGGACCCCCTCGTCCTCATGTGGTGGTGAGCTATAGATATGGTCAGGTGACTGATGGACCCCCTCGTCCTCATATGGTGGGGGTAGGGGTAGGGTAGGGGTGGGGTGGGAGGAGGGGAGGGGGGGTGGTGGTGGTGGTGGTGGTGGGCTATAGATATGGTCATCAGGGACAATGCTCCCATCATCATCATCATCATCATCATCATCGTCATCGTCGTCATCCATAGGAATCTTTAAATATTCTTCCACCCGTCTCAGCCTTTTATCCATCTTACTTACTTTCTTGTAGGTTGCCTTCTGTAAACCCACAAAGTACTCAAACAACTACATCACCTGCATAAATAAGTCATTTTACACAGTGTACACAATTGAAAAAAAAAATTTCGACAG
Source organism: Nephelium lappaceum (assembly GCA_021234005.1). Classification (NCBI taxonomy): domain Eukaryota; kingdom Viridiplantae; phylum Streptophyta; class Magnoliopsida; order Sapindales; family Sapindaceae; genus Nephelium; species Nephelium lappaceum. Next base: position 28,869,564 of record CM037998.1, on the reverse strand, counting down.
AGTCTCCCCTGTTTTTTGAGTATCCAAGGAAATATAACCTGCATATTTAAAATTACACTTCGACTATCATGTTTAGAGACTCCGTCTCTCTATCCCACTTCATATATTATACAACATATCCATAACTTTTCATTTACTCAAATGCACATTCACTTAACAATGAAATGAAAAAAAAAAAAAAAAACGATTAAGATTCGTACCTCAGAATGTACTGTAGGTATATCGTGCGCCTTTTTTGCTCGTAACTCCGTAAAGCTATCCTCTTATTCAGGCTGTGCACTAGGGATGTCTTCATGCTGCTCCTTATCATCCCTTGCAAACTCATCAACCTCATCATCACCCCTTTCATCATCACCACGTGCATCATCATCATCCTCCTCTCTCCCTCCGCCACCAACTTTATGTACCTCTTCGCCAACCAAATGCTTCGGATTGAATGATGTCCAATAATCCGTCTCCTTTTCGCCATCAGTAGGCTCAAGGGTTTGTGCAATACCAACTATCTGCAATATACATATATAAATGGTTAGTTATATTATTATTAAGGATGGTTAAAACAAAAAAAAAATGAAGGAAACCATTTTCAATTACTTTCACCACTTACAGGGAGAAAATCATTCAGGTTGGTTATGCCTTTCGAGGTTCCTCTTCAGTGTCCGTCTCCTACACCTTGACAATTCATTTTGCAATGACTGATTATCTTTCGTTATCTTCTCTCGTAAGACCGGGAATATTTCCACCAACCACCACTATAATTTGATTAAATAAATAACAAGCATATAGTTAGTGTATATATATATAAATTATAATTCTATATATCAACCATATTAAAAGGAAACTATCATTAATTATTTACTATATTAAGGATACCTGAAATGCCGGAATATAACCATAAAGATTAATGGTCTTCGGTGGGTTTTTCACCCGCTCTTCATTAATCGTCATATGGAGACAATGGATCAACGTACTATAGCTTAATGTACCCTAAGGGAACGAGTTCCATAACTCCGTATTCTCTATCATCACCCACATAAAGTGACCAATGCTAGCCCTGTCATCCTGCCCCATGAAGAGATGGAAAGCGATCCCTACATTTGCTAACTTCAAAAGATCCTCATCATTTAAAACATTTTCACCCGCACGGCCCTGACGTCCTGTATGGCTCCTTGCCTCAACAAAGGTGGCTAGACTGGGGACACTCGGCGACACTCCATCAAACAATCGCCATAGGATACTCTTTTCATCATTCTGCACCGTATTGAAGATTTCTCGATCTACACCCCCAAAAGGAAGTCCTGTCACCAATAAAAACTCCTATTCCCAAACCTATATGTTCTTCCTCAGATTTCAAACCACATTTCATCACAGCGCCTACCGGGGACCTCCACCTCTCTAACAAGAAACCATAGTATCACTGAAGCAGCTGTTGTATTGTTGTTGCTTATCCCTAAAATATGTCCGAATGGGCACTGTCTTATGAACCGGTCGTATAAGCCTCGTCTAGTAATTACCGCAATGATTTTACCAAGCCATTTTTGCCCAATATGTGTATTCCCGCTCGAATTCTTGCTAATTGTTTGTGAACTATATTTGTACTTGAAATCCATCTGTAGAAAACAACCAAAAACAGCAAATGATTAGTACAGTACAGTATTCAAATGTGAACACCTAAAATCAGTTTTTAACTATGTGTGAAAATCCGATCAATATCATGGATCGGTTTTTCACCATGGCTGGAAAACCGATTGATATTGATCGATTTTTCACCAGGGCTGGAAAACCGATAAATGATATTGATCGGTTTTCCAGCCCTGGTGAAAACCGATCAATATCATGGATCGGTTTTCTAGCCATGGTGACAAACCGATCGATGCTATTGATCGGTTTTCCAGCCATGGTGACAAACCGAAGTGAATAACCGATCACTATCATTGATCGGTTTGTCACCATGGCTGGAAAACCGATCAATGATATTGATCGGTTTTGCACCAGGGCTGGAAAACCGATCAATGGATTGGTTTTCCAGCCCTGGTGCAAAACCGATCAATATCATTGATCGGTTTTCCAGTCATGGTGACAAACCAATCAATGATAGTGATCGGTTATTCACTTCGGTTTTTCACAGTACAGAAGAGAAAACATATCAACCTGTTCAAACCGAAGTGAAAAACCGAAGTGCAAAACCCCCGAAGTCGAAAACCGACGTGAACAACCGATTGTGAAAAACCGATTGTCAACAACGATTTCAAAAACCGATTTGAAACACCGATTGTCAATAACCGATTTCAAAAACCGATTGTCAACAACCGATTTCAAAAACCAATTGTGAAAAACCTATTTCAAGAACATCAGGCCGACGACGCGATCATCGTTATCAACACAAAAACAAACACAATTGCCCATTTTCAACACAAATACAACCAAATCTAACCTATTTTAATCTAATCATCATAACCTAACATAAATCCAACAAAATTTAATCATCATAACACATAAAACATCTCAATTTTGCAAAACGAAATTAAAAAATCCCTAACATGGTAGATTCGCGTACCTTGCCAAACTTGAGAGGGTCGCTGGCGGTCGGAGATGCTCTGCAAATGTCGAAAACAGCGAGAGAATCGCCGGAACTTGTCGAACGGCTGGTCGGGTCGTGCAATGGGACATCGGGTACGGGTCCGCACAGTGTGGGTCGAGTTTTTGAATGGAAAATCGGTGATGAAAATGACTTTCCATCGATTTCTTACAAATATATAAGGAGGGGCTGTTTTGTAATTACATATTTTGGTTTTTTTAATTTTTTTGAAAATTAAGGGCTTATAGGTAAATATATGTAAGGGCATTATGGGTATTTTGGGTATATAATGAAATTTATTTGTTTGAGGGGTTAAATTCAATTTGTTTAAAAATATTGGGTAAAAACAAAAATCATCATTTTCAATTCGGTATTGTTCGTAATTTTCACCCCCATTTTATCTCAATCCAATTGCTTTGCTTTGATGACACATGTCCAATTTTCTAAAAGAAATAAAAAGATCTCAACCCACTACCAATTGATTTGATCGGCCATCATTTTTTATTACAATATTTATCTTGTAAATTTTCATTTTGCAACCCACCTTTTGTTATGATTTTTTTTTTTTTACACTCTTTTGTATATATATTTTTTATGCTTAAAAATAAGTGAGTACATTTAATAGAAAAATATCTTACACTAATTTTTAATTTAGGTTCACTTAAATTTTCAGCTCTATAAATAATTGATTAAACTATTTTTATCACTTCAATTAGGCTCTTTAATAAATTTAATAAAATTATTTATTGGACTTATACTTAAATTAAGTCAATATATAATTTTTATTTTAAACTCAATTTATTTTTTGGATCCATTTAGATTGAGACCTTACACTTATTGTATGTAATACTTGTGACTTAAAAGTCACGAGCAGTGGGCCTACCAACAACACCATTGACCAACTACTATTTGTACAAAGAGTTTGGTTTACACCCATTATACAGTAAGAAAGAATGGAGTAGAGTGGCAATATTAATACCCCTTTAAAACTGTAGGTACACATTAAATTAATATTTTCTTTAATTATAGTGTTGTCCTTCAATAAAATTATTAAAAAGTTAAAAAAAAAAAAACTATAAATACACCCGTAGATGATGTCAATTCATTATTCAATTTTTTAAACATGTCTACTATTGTTTTTCAACTAAATTTTAAGTATTCATTAATTAAACTCAAATAATAATTATTTAAATTTAATTATTAAAATAACCATCATAATTACTATTTAAAGTAAAATTGTGTAGTTAATTACAAATAAGTTAAAATAAAAATTAAATATAAAAACAAAACATAAACAAATTTGCAAGGAGATTCCTCCCCTTCTTCTCAATTTATTTTTATTTTTTCAATATTAATATAGCATTTGAAGTTTTGAACAGAAGACAACATAAATGATAGTTTGGATAATAAATGACACATTCTTTTACATTATAACAATTAAAAATTTTAATGGAGTGTGCACATAAAAGAGGTGTATATATATATATATATATATATATATTATAGGCACAATTATTGTCACATGATTGATAATTAGCGAGGGGTCCAATGTAAAGATTGACTTTTCTACCGCTTCTTCACAAGACAGAGATCACAATCATTATACTATCAACTATATATCATAAATTCATAAATTAAGAGTTTAATAATTTACCCGACCATTAAGTTTACCTGTAAATTGTAGTCTTTGGATTGATTGTAAGAGTTGTTATTGAAGTCAATGAAAGAGCTATAATTTATGTGTAAGGTTAGTGATTGAGTACAATAGTCAAACCTATTAACTAACTATTTTCTATTATTTTTTAAATTCAATTTATTCGAATTTTACTAAGTATTAATGAATACATAATACAAAGGCAACTACAATTAAAATCCTACTCTTGCATCATAATTTTTGTCCAGAGCACCCTCCCTAGGAGCGAAGACAAAATCGCCTTATGGTAACAGCTAACAAGCCTCCCACACACCAACACCATGAACAAGAATATTGCTAAATAATTCAAAGAATTCTAAAAAATTAAATCAAATGATATGGCGAGTGATTAGTTTCTATCATATAAATCATAGGATAAGGTAATAAATGACATGGTAGGGATAAATCACGAAATTTGGTTTATGCAGTTGTCTTTAAATCGACTTAGCCAATTAGCAAAACCAAAAGATGTGGTTTCCAGCTCTACTGCAGAGAAGCTGTCTTACTCCTCAAATCTTGATCTTATATCATCTCACGATTAACGAAGACTTAAGAATAATAGATGGCATGACAACTTAAGCTCATACAATTAGATTATTAAGATGATTCTAGCTCTCTCTCTCTCTCTCTCTGTCTCTTTTTTATCTAGGAAAGCAGAAACTTTATTAGTAAATTAGTTAGCTAAGTTAGTTATTAATTCTTGAAAATTAGGAAAGATAGTAGGCATTAGAAAAGCGTTTATCAAAACATCTTCAATGCGCAAATGAATTGTGAAAAAATTCAAATGGAACATAGGACAAATACACAATGTGTTGAAATATACTTCCTCCATACAATCATCACTATTCAATGACAAGTTGGTGGCACAAAAAACAAAGAAAAATGGAGACTGTGTTAAAATGACCATCTATTTTTTGAAGTTCTGTTAAGTAACTATTTTATTGGCTAACTCAACAAGGCAATTGTTATGGTAATAAATTATTATGGCTAACAATTAAGAAAGTTTTGTGGTAAAAAAACAAAGAAAAAACATTGAGAGCATCTATATATATCTATATATATATATAGTTATTATCGTTTTTTCCTCTAACCATTAATAAATCATTATTTTCTTCCCTATCAATTTAAGAAATATCATTTTACTCATTATTTTGAATAAATTAATATTATTTCAAATGATTTTTTGACATTTTTAAAATTATCGAAAGGAAAAATTATGATTCATTAATCATCAAAAAGAAAAATGATAATAACTCATATATTATATATATATATATATGTGTGTGTGTGTGTGTGTGAGAGAGAGAGAAATGGTTTATTGTGATCCATGCTATGTTATTTTTATTAAAGAAATCTTATACAATAAAAGTTAAGCAAATAAAATTTTCTGTAGTAAGTGGGTTATTATTAATTTATGAAATAATAAAATCTCTTAAATTTTTTTTTAATGGAATATACTTACAAATGTGGTGCATATGGAAATTTATTTTCTTTCTGTTGGATCAATTCAATTTGCAAGTCCAAGCTCACTTATTTACATCCAAATTAATGAGTAACAATACTTATACCTTGTAAATTTGTAATGTACAACCTATTATTATTTTTTTAATATATAATTCGTAAGCACGCTCCCCATATTATTAACACATTCTTCTTTTGTTTTTGATTTAATTACAAATTAAGAAATTCTAAAATAATTAAAATAAAACAAATAAAAACTATGGGACTCCTTCCAAAACTGAGGAGAGATAATTTTGAATGTAGAGGGAGTAAGGAGATTTTTTGGATTGATGCTCCGACCTGAAGCTCGAGAATATGCATCAAGGAGATTTTTCAGAAAACAAGAAAGTCCTTCGACACATAGGAGAAAAAGATAAAGTAGAAACCTCTCCAATTACTAGAAATTTGTAAGATAAAGTAGAGATACAATTCATCACTCTATTAATCCAAGATGCCAGGAAACCCAATTTCCCCATCATTCTCTCTAGAAAGACCCACTCCACACCATCATAAGCCTTGGACATATCCAACTTAAGAGCCGAAGCATCCTCTCTTCCCCCACCCTTTCTTTTCAATGCATTGATACACTCAAAACCCACCAAAGCATTATAAGAAATCAAACTGCTAATGATAAAAGGACTTTGGGGATCCGAGATCACATCTCCTGAAACAATTGTTTGTCTATTAGCCATTGTCTTTAAAATAATTTTGTAAAAGACAATGCACATGCTTATTGGCCTGAAATCAGTCATCACTTCAGCCCTTCGAGTCTTAGGAATTAAAGTGATAAGAGTGCAGTTTACAACCTCTACCAAACTAGCTTTATTCAAATACTCCGAACTTGCCTTCACAAGTTGAATCACCAACCAAGTTCCCATTTTTTTTTTCTTTTATTGTAACACATGAAAAAAAAAAAAAAAAAAAAAAAAAAAAAAAAAAAAACCCAATCAAAACCTAATGGAATCTTCGCCATCCATCAATGTTGATAATTAAATTGACTCATTTAGCACATAAAATCTGTCTTAAGATATAGGTTCAAATATGTAAAGCGGATAAATTTTGTTACTATACTAAAATGTATTCAATAAATAGTATAAATGATTCTTTAATACCAATAGAGATGGGCAAAGAAAAGGTAAATCAACCCAACCCAACTAAATCAACCTAAAATTTCCAGGTTTTTTATCAGCTATTCATAGCCAATTGGATCGGTTCGATTTACTGATTACAAAAATGATCCAATTTGGTTTTTCGTCGATTAAGAGTCTCAAAGTCAAGGACCGACTCAATAATTGAATACTTAAGTTAAAATTATTATACTATAGAATAAAATAATCCAATGAGAATTTAAGATTTATAATTTAATAAATAGTTTAACTTAAAGTGAAGTTTATATATATTAATTGATAACACTTCACCGTTAACAGTAATAGTTGTTGATTAAATTTCTTACACTTTCACATGTGATGTTGCTTCTCTCTATCTCTATGCTTATATTTAATTTGTTTATTTATGGTGTGTTCACATGTTGATCAATTGCCTCAAACACCTGAGTATAAATTTTTTTAAGATTTCAAGTTGATGAATGAATTGAAAGCTAGTTGATGAGTTTGAAACCAACTAACCAAGTCCCACATCGATCGTTAATAGCTTGTTATCATGATAGCTTCTCTATATATATCTCCTTGTTTAACGGTTGTAGAGGTGAAGCTTTAAGGGTGATGGTTCCAACTTCTAAATCATCAAAGTTAATATTTGTTTAGTAGTTGTTTTCGTGTCTTGGCCCAACAGGCTCAAAAAACCACCACCATCACCTCCGCCACCTCCACCACCGCCACCCTTTTCACCAGTAATTCTCTCATGCGAGGTCTGTGTCCAACAGAACGTAAGCTGCTTCTGGGTTTTTGTTTTTGTGGCCTAATGTTCGAGCATGTGATAGGCTGTTTGCGGGTTTCTTTTGTTTCTGTTTGGCAGTGATTTATCTGGGTTTTTCTTCGGTTGGTTGATTTTTGTGGCTTGTTAATTTGTTTGTGCTTTGATTGCTGTAGTTATTTACTTCTTGTCAAACTCTGTGTGTGTTGTGTGTTTGAAGTTTTAGCAGTTTTTCCTAGTTTGGATTTCATATGTTCCTTGACTTGAAGTTGGATTGTTAGGCTTTCACTTGAGTTTACTTATGGTGGTATTTGTGTAAATTTAGCGTATTTATTGAATAATGGTAGGTATGCGAATTTTATATGGTATTTACGCAAAGTTAGTGCCTTTTTTTAGTAATACTAGCTATTTCAATTTCGTAAGGTGATATTAGTTTAAAATTCATATTTTTTTTAGTAATATTAGATATTCTAATTTTATATTGGGTTCGTGTCAACGTTAGTAACAATGTACAAGTTGTTACAATGACGCTTTTGAGCTGCATTTTCTAGGTACTACCTTGCAGTACTAGATCGGTTAGCATGACCTTGCCCTGGAAAGAATGCTGCTTCTAGAATTTGTTGGTCTACATAAGTGTTTTACAATGAGTTACTCCTAGGACACAATCACTGCCACTATCTCTAGTTGTCTTGTTCATTTCACATACTTGAGAGCTCACCTTAAATAGAGTCTTATTTGAGTTCCAGTAATTATACTTTAGGCTAATTATACTTCTAGGCTAATTTGAGTTCCGATTTTCGATCTTGGATATATTCTCATGAGTTTCCTAACCCCCAGAATTGCAGGATTGGGTTGCACTTAATTTACGAACTTGTAAAAACTAATCTGATACATTTTCTTTGAAGTGTATTCTTTTTCTTTTGTTATTCCTTTACTAATGTTGGTTAATTTTAGGTTGTGCAATATGGACATAATTTCACATGTACAGCAAGTCATTTGCTTTGCTTTCCATGACAGCAAGTTGCTCATGGAAATGTGTCAAGGAGCCAAAAATCTCCTGAAAATCGTCACTCTCTTTTATCTAGATTGAATCAACTTGTTCATTTTGTCTATAAATTATTTCAGAGGGAGAAATTATGAAAGGAGTTGCTAGAGTCTGGAGAGAATTATTTTTGTTTCTAAATTGGGAGATCATGAAACAAGATAGTTATATTGTTTTAGCTTCCTTTAATTTGTAGATTGCAACTTTTAAGGGAGCCAATCTGCTGCTCTTTCATTGAAAAATGAATAGAAATTCTTGCTATTTCAGTTTTAATGGAAGAGGTACTTGTTTTTGCACAATCTGTTATCATCAATCACCTCCATGTTCTTCTTGTGTACTCTGGTAAGACCAGAAATACATTTAAAAAAGTATGAATGTTGTAGAAAGTGATGACAATTCTTGGTATCTTGTCGTTTGTTTTAATTTGAAATTTCAATTTAATTAATCATGTTAAAATTTACATTCTTAGCCTAATTAAAATCAACAAGTATTTTGTCATTCATTCACATTCTATTATCATCATTATTCATGTTCTTTGTTTATAAATAATAGTTTGTAAACAAAAATGATTCTTAAAAAAAAAAAAAAAAAAAAAAAACCATGTTTACAGTTTGTTGCTCAATCTAAATTTTACATTAATTTTACAGTTATTTTTGTCATTGTGATTACTATTATTCTATTGATTAAGGCAGCACATTTTTTGTGCTTGTGATTGGATTGAATTCAGTTGGTATAAGACAAGATAATTATGATTTCCAATAATTATTCTATGTTGTTGAGATGATCAACATTGTCACTTGTGATTGGATTGAATTCAATTGGTATAAGACAAGATAATTATGATTTCCAATAATTAGTCTATGTTGTTCAGATGATCAACATTGTATGAAGAGATATTAGAGCTCTAAAAATTGGTTTAAATATAACAAAAATTACTTTATAAATAAAGAGACACTAGCTTAGAGACCATCAAGTTTAAATGCATGACCAACAGTTCACATATAATTTATTTTGAAGAGCTACAAAATCCCATTTTGTTATGGCCATATACATCACCATTACCTATGGAATATATTTTTCAGAATCCAACAATAACATGAATGATACATTCATCGATAAAACAAAACCACTGCCTATGCCAACATGAGTTCAAGTAGAGAATCAATACTAACCCTAGAATTGTTGTGACATAGGATGCAAAAGAGCTCCAATAGAATGACAACATATCAATGACATGGTCATCATCTTCTCCAGCATTGGATTGTGTTGCTAGTGGTGTTGTTGGCTCACTACTGCAACTTCTATTGATTTGTGAACCACAAAGACCTAGGATTACCTCTATAATTGCTCTCATCAAAATTTACAAATTGCTTTTTGTTAGGGACCAGACCAGACAAGTTGTTGAATGACACATTAAAGATGGCTAACCAGTAAAGCTAAGTCAACTGAGAGAGAATTTGGCCACTTAATTTGTTGTTGGAAAGATCTCCTCTATGTTCTTGAGATTTTTGAAGCTCTTCGGTATGGATCTTGATAAGAAGTTAAGTGACAAATTCAAAGCATGAATGTTCGGAAGATACCCAATCTTCGACGAGATATCACCTATTAATTCATTTTCTGACAAATCTAGCCTAACCATATACCGAAGAATGCTTCCCTCATAGGATTCGTCTCTATTCTTGGTTACAAATTCTACTTTTGATGTTTGAATTGAGGATGCAATAAACAAGGATTCCTCGTACTATTGAAGAGTGAAGTTGTTTGAAGTAGTAGGAACATCTTCTTCATGTATTACAAATCCAAATCCTGAGATAGGAATCTAAGAATTTTCCTCTTCTACTACCCAGTAATGCATATTAATAAAGCATGAAGGCATTGTGCCATTAAGTTTGTTATGGGAGAGATCCAAAATGCTTATATTTTTTAATTTGCACAATTCATGTGGAATATGTCTCTCTAGATGATTTCCTCCTAAAAGAAGATGATGAAGATTCAAAAGCTCATAATCAATTTGATTTGGAACACTTCCAGAAAATTCATTGTCTCTCAAATTGACGGATGGATAGTTCAGAACTTTTAAAAAAAATGTATTTGGTATTGATCAATTGAAAGCATTCTTTGGCATGGAAAGTTGACTCACTAAGGAAAGATTGAAGGAAGATGCTAATGATTCAAATAGCTTATTTTTTGAAATATCTAAATAACAAAGGGATTAGATATTGCTCAATTGAATAGGAACACCACCTTCCAAAAGATTGCTTGACATAAAAATAAAGCCAACAGATGATAAATTACCAATCCAACCAAGAATTTGACCAAAGAAAAGATTGTTGGACAAATTTAATAACTTTAATGACTTGGCTTTCGACAATCCATCTCAAATCTTTCCACTAAAGTTGTTGTTATCCAAAAGTAACCACCGTAGTTGAGTCATATTTATAAACTCTAGCAAAATTTCCCCATGAAAATTGTTATGTGATAGATTCAAGTATTTCAATGAAAAGCAACTAGAGACAAATGATCTCGGAATATGGCTTGAAAAACAATTGCTTGACAAATCTAGTGTTGAAAGTTTTTCCATTCGATCAATAGAAGAAGGAATATGGCCTTTAAAACTATTAAACGACAATCTTAGATCCAATAATTCTGGAAGGATCGTGCTCAAATTATCAGGGAACTGACCATTGAGGTTGTTGTTGGAAACAGTTAGTTGAAGCAAACCATGTATGGAGTTGGGTAGTTGAAGAATTCATGTCAAGGAATTGTTCTTCAAATTCATATACTATAGTCTTGTGTTGCTATGTAAAAGCCAAGTGGGGAACCTTCCAACCAATTTATTATGAGAGAGGTTAATAAATTCTAAGTTGTGTTGGAATATGATAAATCTAGGAATGACATGTAAGTTGTAGTTTCTTATGTAGAGGACCTTCAGTTGATAGTGTGGCTGGAGAAAATTTTCACTTTCTAGTACACATAAAGTATTGTTTCTTGTAGAAAGTTTGAATATCTCAACTTTTGAGAGGTTGGTTAATAAGCTAAATAAGAATAGACCTTCAAAGTTGTAGTCCCCAAGCGACAAATACTCAAGGGTTGTGAGATTGGCGATGACAAAAGGTAATAAACTCCCACTTAATTTTTTTGATGAGAGTTCTAGTGCTCAGATATTTGTCAAGTTGTTTAGACATGCAGGAAGTGGACCTGCAATATTATTCCTGCTGACATCCAACTCAAGAAGATTCTTCAGCTCGCATATTCCTAAAAATGAAAAGAAGATGGATCTATATATATATATATATATATTATAGTAGAGATAAATAGGAAAAAAGAAAGCAAAAATAGCAGATGTAGAATGCCTAAGAGAAAATAAAAGGAAGAAATATATAATATAGAAATTCATATTAATGGTTTTATATATCATGTATAAAGTTATGTATTATTTAAACAGTATAAACAATATTTAGCTAATTTTAAATTATCATTCTTACTTCATTTTAAATTTATATATCATGTATAAAGTATGTATTATTTAAATAGTATAAACAATATTTAGCTAATTTTAAATTATCATTCTTACTTCATTTTATGAGCAAAGATTCTCTATCATCTTTTTTTTTTTACTAAGCTTTTGATAATCTGATAACATATCAACATACAAAATAGTGTATAACCAAAATTATTTCATTTTTTCTCTCTCATACATTACTCAAATTTAAACTCCTCTCATAAAATGTTGAGCACAAACAAAAATTAATAGAGAATTTTTGTTTATTACATTTATAATTAAGTCTAAAATTTGTTGCAAAAAGAACATTAAAAGAAAAAAAAAAAGTTTGTTTAGAAGAAAAAATGCAATTTAAAATGCTTGTCTTCTCATTAGGCATTTGTACTTACTCTTTTATAAGTGGATCACTGTTGAACAATCATTTTAATCATTTTACAGATGAAAGTACACATTGAGACATGTTGACACGCTTCTGTGTATGATGAGGACATTTAATGCTTACAATCTACACCAAAGTGTAAGATATGGAGCAGCCATGTTATGTTATAAATAAGCGTGATATGGAGCTATTGTTGGATTAAAACTTTAATAGGTTATAACCTATACCAAAATCTAGAAAATCATATTATATCATTAAGAATTGTTACAAAGAAGACATACCTGAATTCATATTAATATATTCGAGAAGGATTGAGTCTTCCACAGCCAAATCACCTTAGGTTGCTCTATGTTTTTCTTCTTGAATTGAGAAGGAGAAATAGAGCAAAATATTACGTATATAGATTTGATTTGAGGACCATAACCCTTTATAATATTCTTTATATACTAATCTAATTAGGTTCTCATTAACCCTAATTCATTAGTATTAGGTTTCTACACACTTAAGCTCATACCCAATGGATATTTGTAGAGCCCAATTAATAAATCACTTATTTGATTCTATTCAAGTGAATAGCCTATAATATTATTGTTACTTAATATGCAAGCCCACAATAAGAAATATTAAAATCGTAACAATCTCCCACTTTGGCTACATATGTTTCTTGAAACAATTATATTAACTATAGTCTTGAGTGCGCACTAAAACAATTATATTATATAAAATATTTGTAACAAAGAACATCAAATGCTAACTCCCACTAAACATGCATATCATCAACTAAAACAACACCCATATGAGTAGTGTGCTCATGAAATACCTTAGGTGGTAATCCCTTAGTAAGTGGATCCGCAATCATGGAGTTTGTCCTGATATATTCTATAACTATCTGATTACTCTAAACTATTTCTTTAATAACGAGAAACTTGATGTCTATGCGTTTCGACTTCGTAGAGCTTCCGTTGTTATTGGAATATAGCACAGTCGAATTATTGTCACAATATATCTTTAATGGTCTTTCTATACTATCCACAACTTGCAACTCTGTGACAAAATTTTGCATCCATATTCCATGATTAGATGCCTCAAAATAGGCTATGAACTCAGCTGTCATAGTGGAAGAAGCTATGAGTGTCTGCTTAGCACTCTTCTAGGAAATAACTCCTCTAGCTAGCAAGTAAATATAGCCTGATGTGGATCTCTTACTGTCTTGGAATCCGGCAAAATCAGAATCAGAATATCCAACGATCTCTAAATGATCTAATCTCCGATAAGTGAGCATGTGATCTTTTGTTCTCTGTAAATAACGCATAATCCGTTTGGCTGCTTTCCAATGATTCATCTTTGGGTTACTCAAATATCTGCCAAACATTCCCACTATGAACGTAATATCCGGACGCGTGCATACTTGAGCATATATTAAACTTTCTACAGCTGACGCATAAGGAATCTTTTACATTTCTTTTCGTTCCAACTCATTCTTAGGGCATTGACTGAGACTGAACTTGTCTCCTTTAGCTACAGGGGCATCTTCTGGTGCACAACTTTTCATGCCGAATCTATCAAGAACTCTTTCAATATAGCTCTTTTGTGATAACCCAAGGATATCTCGAGTTTGATCTCGATGTATCTGTATGCCTAATACAAAAGAGGCGTCCTCAAGATCTTTCATTTCAAAATTCTTTGTCAGAAATCTCTTGGTTTTGTATAATAAGCCTATATCATTGCTAGCAAATAGTATGTCATTGACATATAACACTAGAAATATATACTTACTCCCACTGAACTTATGATATACACAATCTTCAACCTTACTTACCTCAAACCCATACGAGATAATAACTTGATGAAATTTATGATACCATTGACAAGAAGTCTGTTTGAGACCATAGATGGATTTCTTTAGTTTGCAAACCATTTTCTTTGGGTCACCAAATACAAAGTTTTCTAATTGTATCATATATATTGTTTCATCAATGTCACCTTTGAGAAACGCTGTCTTTACATCCATCTGATGTAGCTCTAAATCAAAATGAGTCACAAGTGCCATTATGATCCTAAAAGAGTCTTTCGTTGAAACCGAAGAGAAAGTCTCTTTGTCATCAATGCCTTCCTTTTGAGTGAAACTTTTAGCAAGTAAACGAGTTTTATATCTCTCAATATTGCCTTTTGAATCCCTTTTGGTCTTAAATATCCATTTGCAACCAATGGGTTTTGCACCTTCAGGTAATTCAATGAGATCTCAAACTTCATTGTCCTTTATGGATTTTATCTCATCATTCATGACATCAATCCACTTTTGAGAATTAGAACTTTGTTTGGCCTGCTGGAAGTTGATTGGATCATCTTCCACCACTCCTATATCAACCTCATGTTTTTGGAGAAAAACAATATAATCATTTGGAATCACACTTCTCATTTCTCTAGTAGATCATCTCAATGACATTTTCTTTTGAGGTTGTTGAGTTTACACTACAGGTATAATTTCTTCATTTTGCACATAGAGCTCTTCTACATTGTCTTGATATTTTGGAATTGCATTTTGAACAATATCAAGAATAAAAGCCCGATCATTATCAATAGTAATAGTAGGAAGAGAAACAAATTCCTCTTTAAAGATAATATCTTTAACCTTATCTCCCCTCCCCCCCCCCCCCCCCCCCCCCCCCCCCCCCCAACAAACTCAACTTTCTCAAGAAATCTTGTATTTTCCGTCTCAAAAAATGTTTTAGTAGTGGGATCGTAGAACTTAAAACCTCTTGACCGTTCAGAGCACCCAACAAAGTAGCATTTCTTGAGTCCAGTTTTTTTTCATTTGGCCTGTAAGGCCTTGCCTCAGCTGGACAACCCCAAATGTGTAAATGCTTAATACTAGGTTTTTTGTCTGTCCATAATTCATAAGGGGTTTTAGCTACCGCTTTACTCAGAACCCTGTTGAGGATATATACTACAGTTTTTAGTGTTTCTCCCCAGAGGAATTCTGGTAAAGAAAAATGATTTATCATGCTTCTTACCATGTCCTTAAGCATTCTATTTCGTCTTTCAGCAACACCATTCATGTTAGGTTTGCCTGGCATTGTGTATTGCAGGACAATACCGCATTTCTCTAGGAATTTCGCAAAAGGTCCTAGACGTTGTTCATCGAATCCGTCATATCTACCATAGTATTCATCATCACGGTCAGATTTGACAGCTTTAATTTTTTTGCCAAGTTAATTTTCAACTTCAGCTTTAAAAGCCTTAAATACATCCAGGGATTGAGACTTCTCATGTATCAAATATAGGTACTCATATATTGAATAATCGTCTATAAACGTAATAAAATATTGTTGATCATTCCAAGAGGCTATAGGAAATGGTCCGCAAATATCAGTATGAATTAGTTCTAAGATATCAAAACACCAATACCTAATCTCCTAATGTTTGTCTGTTTTCCTTTTATACACTCAATACAGACTTAAAAATCTGTTAAATCAAGGGGATCAAGAATTTCGTTAGACACAAGTCTTTGAATTCTCTATTTAGATATAAGACCTAAACGCTTGTGCCATAGTGTAAGCCCTCTATCGTAATTTTACGAATCTCTCTGGAAGCGGTCCCTAAATAATTATTGGAGACCCTAAATGGTCCATGGAAGCGCCTAAGGGTATAGGGAACCCTTAGAGATCGATTTAAACTCGATTGAAGATTAAACGGAAGGATAAAATGGTGAATGAAATCGAGTGAGTATTTAAGGTGATAAGGGCTAAATCGAAGATAAGATTTAATAATTGTGGTTAAAGTGAAATTAAGCTAAAAGTCAAGTGAGGAGACTGAAACTTTTAAGGGACGTGACCGTCATTTTTAGAGTTGTTTGGGGAGGAAATCATGAAGCCAAAAGTCAGTTGAATCACAAAAGTAGAATCAGTGACAGTCAACGCCAAAGCGAACCAGAAAAAGAAGAGAAGAGAAAGAAAAGAAAGAAGAAGATTGTCATGCCGACGTTCGACCAG
Source organism: Nephelium lappaceum (assembly GCA_021234005.1). Classification (NCBI taxonomy): domain Eukaryota; kingdom Viridiplantae; phylum Streptophyta; class Magnoliopsida; order Sapindales; family Sapindaceae; genus Nephelium; species Nephelium lappaceum. The sequence continues at coordinate 28,853,009 of CM037998.1, read as the reverse complement.
ACCAAGATCGACGCCAAGCTCGCTGACGCAGCCGTACCTCGCCACATGCAGAACCAGCTTGAGCTGCCATAGACCAGCCGCGAACCAGAGCTCGCCGACCAGTCTTGCAGCTGACACGGAACCGAACGCGAACCAGATCGCCGACCAAGCTACCTCACCGAACTCGACGCAACCAACCTCGCCGACCAAAACAGATCGAAACGAACCAAAAACGGCAGGACCGAGACAGACCCCCAAATCGGAGCGGATCGAGGTAGATCGAGCTAGGGAGAGCGTAAGAGAGGAAGAAAAGAGAAGGAAGAGGAGAAGATCGGCACAATTAGCTCGAACCCGACCTGAAATCAGCGGCGAAATGCGACCAAAACTAGTCGGAACACTGCTGAAACGTGACCGAAGCTGAAGCAGAACAGAGGCGGTAGATCAGAGAAGAAGAAAAGAGAATCTAGTAAGGGAAGAGAAGCTCGTGCGTAAGAGAAAAAAGAAGGAGGAGATCCAGCCGAATCAGTCCATTTACGCATCTAAAACAGCCCCGAATCGAGCCCAACACGAAGAGGTAAGTGTTCAAGTTTTCGAAAGTGCTTTCGTTGAAGACTTTGTTAATGTTTAAGTTGATTTCGAAGCGGAGTTTGTTACGATTTGTTATTGGTTGGTTTTAAGTGAAAATAAGTTGATAAATAAATGGATTAATGCTCATCGGAAGCTCAGGGAACCAAGAAAGTAGTGAAAAGTTAAAGATAAAACGAATCGTGCGATAAACTAGTTTGAAAGGTGATTCCGTAAATTGATCCTTATGGCATCCGTTGAGTGTTCGGACGACCCTAATGAGTTTAATTAGGAGTATTGAAGCTATTAAAAGCAAAAGATTAAGATTAAAAACCAAAATGGAGAGTTGCGCGTAAAAAGGGTCATATAGAGGCGACTGTGTAATTTCGAGTATTCAGAAGTGACGTGAACAAAAATTTACGTTTTCATATGTTGTGTAGGTGACGAGGGCACTCGAGGATCGAGGCGAGAGGAGTAGGGGCTCCGCACGCGTCATTTTCAGTAATCAGTTTCGTGAGTGAATTTTATTTAAAGGATTTAAGAGTATTTCAAATTATCAAGTTTGATTTGATAAATTAATTGCTTACTTGAGAGTTTAATTGAAATGCATGAATATGAGCATGAATTTAGAGTGTGAAATGATGCTATTTTGTGCTTTTGCACTTATCAAAGATATTATAGTACTTAATGCATTAAAAAAATGAGTTTTAATGCGTATTGCACTCAGAAATCAGATTTTAGTGCTTTATGCACCTAGAAAAGAGATTTGTGCTTTTGCACCAGAAAGTTAAAGCAGAAAAAGAAAAGTATTTTCAAACCCATAAGTATACCCTCAGAGATTACAGATCAGATTAGACTCGACCGGTTTATCCTACATCAGTTGGCACAGTACTGGGTAGGGGTAAGTCACTAACCTGGGGGGATAAGTGTCTGAGTCTGTCAGTCGAGTCGCCATTACTGATATGGGGTAGTGTTTCATGTGCTATGGTTAGCGCTGGGCAATTCCGCACATAGCCGTAAGAGTACAGATTTAGGGATACTATGGTAATTTTGACAGAGATCAAGAAACAGTTTTAAAAAGAAAAGCATAATTGAGAGAAAATAAGTTTTAAAATTATTATTCAAGTTATTTATGATTTACAGTTATAAGTTTTGAGTTTAAAAGCAAGCTTATGTTTATATATAAATTCTCTTATTTAAGTTGATATTTAAGAGATTTAAGCTTGAAACATTTTAGAAACAGAGAATAGTTTTCAAATGTTTTCAGAGGAGAAAATTTAGAAAATCAGATTTTCAAAGAAAAGAAAGATTATCACTCACTGAGCTTCTAGCTCATTATTTTCTATTTTATATAAAAACCTCCTCAGGTACTCTCAGCAGCTAGCTGAGAAGCAGCATCACCTCCAGCGGGCGAGCCAGCGCAACACGACATCATTTGAGCAGCCCATTTTGTTTCATCAATTATATTTTCATGTAAATATCTTTTAAAAGTGTATAAATGATTTGTAATTATTCGCTCGTAAATGTTTTTAAATTGTTTTGATTAAATTGTGTTTGGATTTTATTGAGTTGATTTGAAAATCAAATGCATGATTGAGGCCTACGGCCAACTAGAAGTTGGGTTGGTGATAAATTTTAGTCGAAGTGTTGTTTTTCTGTAAACAGGTTTTCTGGAACGTAAAAAATGCAGACGTTATGCTGCCGAAATTTTGTTAGAAAAATGAATTTAAAATTAAAAATAAAAATTTTCCTACGCGTTTTCAGTTTTTAAAGAAAACCAACCCAACGATGTTTTAGAAAGTATCAGAAAATTTAGGGTTCGCTCCACGGGTTTCGCTTAACCCGACGAGTCGAGTCTGAGAGGGATCCGTTGGGGTGCCCGGCGTGATCTACCGGATTAAAGTTTGAGGTATCCGGGTCGGGTCGCGTCACATAGTATGGCAGAATCCCTGTCAGTTAATTTTTGTTTTGTACCTCGTAAATTTGTATGTAAGGTTTCATTAATTGAGGCAATTACATCAAACAAATATAGGTTATCATGCAAAGATAAAGAATCGGTATTAATAAGATTTAAATCTTAAAAAAGACTAAATTTATTATTTTCAAATGAACAAGAATAACCAAATTTGTCTAAAATATAAACTGAAACAAAATTCCGTCTAAACACCGGTACTATATAAGTCTCTTCCAAATTCAAAAATTTACCAGTCTTTAATAATCACCTAAAAGTTCATATAGTCTCTACTGTAACTGTTTTGTCATGGCCCACATAGATAAACCTTTCAGCATCACTTGGCTTTCGGCTCCACAGGCAACCCTGCATAGACACACTTATGTGAGTAGTAACATCAGAATCTATTCACCAAATGTGTTTAGGTACATAACCTAAATTAACTTCACAACAAACCAAATTGAGAAGCATACCTTTTTGACACGCTAATTGGCATATTGGGACATTCTTTCTTCATGTGTCCAACTTTCTTACAAAAGTAACAGGTAAACTCCTCATCCTATTTCTTTTGCACCTTATGCTGTGATGCCCCTACTGTAGCTTCTTTTCCTCTTTTCCTTTTCTTATCCTTAAGATAGTTGCTAAGTAAGCACTTTTAAGACCTTCTCGCTTTAATCTTTCTCTTCTTGCATACAATGAGATATGAGCTCATTAAGAGTCCATTTGTCCTTTTGAGTGTTATAACTCACTTTAAACTGACTATATTGTGTAGGAAGAGAAATCAAAACTAAGTGCACCAGCAAGTCCTCAGACAACTGTAACTTTAGTGCCTTTAGTTTGGAAGCGATATGAGACATCTCCATGATGTACTCCCTTATGTTCCAGTTTCCTTTATATTTCATTAAAACAAGGTTAGCCAAAAGGATACTTGTTTCAACATTTTCGTTTTTTATAAAACGTTGTTTTATTTTCTCAAGGAACTGCTTAGCATTTTTCTCTTCGAACATAGAGCCCCTAAAAGTTTCTGGAATGGAACTGTCTCATGATCATAAGACACATGCGATTAGAACGGTCTCACTTCTCCATGCTCACCTTTTTATCGGCGGAACTATTCTCATTAAGAGCTGCAGGCCGTTCTTCCTAAAGCGCAAGGTCAAGATCCATGCAACCGAGAACAATCATAACGTTCTCTTTCCAATTCTTAAAGTTCGTGTCATTAAGCATCATGAATGGAATTGATATTGGCAGATATTGTTGAAGCAGAAGTAGTAATTGAATCGAGAACAAAATTAAATACAAGTTCATAATCAATAATCATGTCATAATACAAGAATAATTTATTATTTATTTATACATGACATGGTTAAATAATTCTCATAATGGTGGGCCCTAAAACAAGATACTTAGCACAACATTGACATTTAGTCTTTGACAGAAATATCAACTGTAAATGGTACTCTTCCGTGTAGTAATCAAATATTGACAATTAATCCGATCAAGCAATAAACCTTTCTTTGGACCGATTTATTGCTCACTATGGAAAACCTAATAATCGTCACATATTTATTACCATAAGTATACCTATTATTTGGCCAAATAACAACCTTCCTTTGGGCCGGTCATTATTTGCATAAACAATAGACATACATATCTTAATATTCCAAAATAAACAAATTTACATTATAGATGTTACTTTGGCAACATATAATTTCAATTCAATTTATTTTGAAATATCATATTTATTTTTCTTTATTTATTTTGAACTAAAACAATATAATATAATTGTTGCAATAAATTTCAATAATTTATTTTAGCAACATATATTTACAGACTTCTATTTCCGAACCAAAACAAAATTGCCATTAATTTAATTCTCAAGGATGTATGTTAAGTTTTATATATGATGACACTGGTTTATATATAATTGAAATCGCAAGCAAAAAACAATTCAATGGCCATCAAAGTCAAATACAGAAGACAGTATCATCCAAATTGCAAGCGAAAAGCAATTATGACCATCAAAGTAAAACACAGAAGACGACAACATTCAAATTGCAAGCCAAAAAAAAAAAAAAACAAAATGCAATTCAATATATATATATATATTCATGTCACGTGTCATTGTTTTAAATTAAAAAAAAAAAAAAAAAACATGATTTGCAGCTATTGTGATTTGCGGCCATTGTTAAATAAATATATATATATATATATATATATATTTTCTATATCCTTCAATTGATCTCAAAAGGACACCAAAAAACATAAAACTCACCAGCATCCAATATGTACACATATTTTTCATCATGCTTCCATGACAACAACAATAATCAAATCAATTAATTTCTCAATGATTCAACATAATTTGCTCTGATATCAATTGTTGGATTAAAACTTTAATAGGTATAAACCTATACCAAAATCTAAAAAATCATATTAAATCATTAAGAATTGTTACAGAGAAGACATACCTGAATTCATATTGATATATTCGAGAAGGATTGAGTCTTCCACAGTCAAATCACCTTATGTTACTCTATATTTTTCTTCTTGAATGAGGAAGAAGAAAGAGCAAAATATTACGTATATAGATTTGACTTGGAGGACCATAACCCTTTATAATATTCTTTATATACTAATCTAATTAGGTTCTCATTAACCCTAATTCATTAGTATTAGATTTCTACACACTTAAGCTTCATACCCAATGGATATTTATAGAAGCTCCAATTAATAGATCATTTATTTGATCCTATTAAAATTGATATGTTATAATATAATTGTTATTTAATATGTAAGCCCACAATAAAAATATTAAAATCCCAATAGCTATTTGTACGGAGCCTCACTTTTCTTTCATGCATACAATTAAGTGGTGGATATTGGTTGATGACTCCAGGTTCTTAACTTTTTGGATTTTCTTTGGTGGGATTCTCTCCCACTTTGTACGTTTAGAATTTGTTTGGCATATGGGCTTTGAATTTTGATGGGATGGGATTGAAAATTCAATTCCATCTCACCAAACCCTTGTTTGGGCCTGGGAAGGGAAGGGAGACTTCCCTTCCTAAGCCCAAATAGGCCCAAAATCATTTCTTGCTAGGGCAGGAAATGAAATCCTACCCTGGCAGGAATTTTTCTTTTTAAGTTTTTTTATATTTTATTTATTAAAAACATGTTATAATAACTTTATTTAGTATAATTCATTAAAATAAATTTTATGAGTTTAATAACTTTAATATTAATTTGTAAATAAAATTTATTATTCTTTATAATTTATTTTTTTAATTTTATTGATTTATATTTGACATGTTTTAAAATTAATATATCATACTTTGTTTAAAATATCTCTAACTTAATATTTTTAATAGAATCTAATATTATATTAATTTAGTCTAGTCCATTCTAATCTTGACTATACCAAAAACATTATAACATTATTTTAATCCAATCTAGTCACATCCAATCATATCTAATCTAATCTCATGCATCAAACGGAAGCCTTAAGCAATTATTTCTCAATAACAGAGGAGTTCAAGTTTTCGTTCTAGCTAGCTAGTTTCTATATATTTTTCTCTCTTCTTAATAAAACTACTTCTTGAGAGGTTCCTTTGCCCTCTTAGGCTTGCTTAAAATAGATAAAGTAAATACATACAAGGTACTTAAAGGTAAAGGTCCATTGGCTATTTCTAAATTATTCGTCAAAATTTGGACGCCTATTTAACTTTAAACACTAAAAATATGTATCACAGGGGCCAAAAACATACAGTTTACTTTTAATTATCACCCAAATTTAATCTACTAATTTCAAAATCTGTAATTTAGTTAACAAATTATGACAGTAATATAAAAAAACAATGATAGTATCTTTGAGTAAGAATCAATTGCAAATAAACGAATAATGAAAAACAATTGCTAGTAAAGTCCTAATATTACCTGACTCTTTGTAGAGAGCCACTTAAGCCGTTAAAATTTAGATCCAAGAATTTCAAGTTTTCATAGTTTCTAATCTTGGATGGTTGCACCAATATAAAAGGAAAATAAATTGAAGCCTAGATAAGAAATTATTAATCCTTCGGTATTAATCTTGGTGAAACATAATCATGAGATGTTCTTATGGATTGATAAACATAATAAATTAGAATTTTAAGAACAATTCGAAAATTCGTTGTGGACACTAACTATTTAATATCATGTTTTGAATTCGAAGCATTGCTCAATAGGAGCGTGAAAACAAAGTGTTATCTTTCACAAATTGGCACCCAATCCTCTAATAACTCAAGATTTATGACTTTATTGATGAAATGTGACAGTAATGTAAGAAACAAAATGCACAACCTATGTAGTTGAATTTAATGAATTGATCAAGTCAAGCTAGTTGTGTTACCGAAAGAGAAACAAAAATTATGGTATAATCTTCAAGTAGAAATGAGTTCCAATTTTAACCAATGGTAGAAAACAACTGCATGTAAAATCTTAGCATTACCTAGCTCTTGTAGGGAGCCACTTATTCTATTACCCTATAGATCCAAGAATCTCAAGTTTCTTAAATTCTCTAATCCTCCACCTGAAAATATAGAAGCAACAGAATTTGAAAATTAGATAAGAAATTATTAACAAAGAAAAGACTTCATCAAAACATATCTTGTTTAGGGTTGAAATCTCTAAAATAATTCTATCTCAAGATCAAAGTCTTCAACGAAGTGATTGTAGTAAGATATGATAAGATACTACTAATGAAGTTATTATCACTAAGATCTAAGATCTTTAGTTGCTTCAAACTCCTAAAATTATAATGAGCTGCAAAAGACCGAAACATGTTGTTCAAACTATTAGTGTCTTGGAAAACAAGTGAATGAAATATTTAGTAATTGAGTGAAACGTGAAGATAATATACCTCTACTGTCAACCCAACCTTCAAAAGAATTCTGAGACAAGTCCATTTGAAGTTCATCAAACGGTTGAAACAACGAAAAGTTAAGAATTGTAGTGAGAGATTCATCAAAGATAAAATCAGAGAGTGAGAGATTCGTCACTCGGCCTGTGGTAGAGTTGCACTCAACTCTATCCCAACTACAAAAATCAGAAACTCTATCATCAGCCCATGACTGAAGTTTTTGATTTGCTTTTGTATAGACTGATGAGTTTATGAAGAACGACTTGATTTCCAAGAGAGCAAATCTTTCTTCTTCCAAGCAACCTTTGATTCCTTCCATTTGAAGTGCTAAAGCTATTACAATCAACATGGAGAATTTAGTGAAGAACCTCTCCATATTGCAATAAAAACCCTGTCAATCTATAGCTTCACTACTCTGCTCTATCTAAAGAAGTATAAATGTAAGTAATTTAATAAAAATTCAAAGATTTCTAAAAAATAATAATAATAATTAATAATAAAACTACTTAATGCCTTCTTATAAGCCCAAAGAAGTTTCAAAGGAAAGTGAAGGCAAATGGACCACACTTTATTTTGTTTTATTTTTTTAAATTAAAATGTGAAAGTTGGAAGCTGTGGCGGAGGAACGGGTTGGTCCACAATGGTCATGGCCCCCCAGCCAACCAAAGTCGAACAGGTGTTGTGCCTTCATATGGTCCTAAAGCCCTCTCATATGTGTTTTTGTTTGACTGACAGCTCTTATTTTTTATTTTTTATTTTCTATTTTTTGAAAGGAGTATTTTGTTTTTTTAATCTATTTCATCTTTTCATCTTTCTAAGTTTTATTGTGTCATCTGGGCCCCACTTACCACTTTTTTTTTTTTTTGGGATTAACAGCTTTTGGCTTTTTATTCCCTACCTTTTTTTTTTTGTTAAATCTTTCAACTGCTTCCTACTTTATTTTTATTTATTGGTATTTTGTTTCCTACGAATACTTTTCTTTCTCAATTGTTTTCTACCAATACTATATTTATTTTATATCAATTTAATTTTTAATTTTTGACTTGGTCCCCATATAAAAATCCTGACTCCGTCATGTACTATTTGATTCAATAATATTAAATTTGATTGTGTTAGACTAAATTATTCTAATAAGAGTAGGTATTCATTGATATTTCATATTAAGTTTTAAAATATTTGGATGTGATATTTATTTTCAAATAATTTTTAAAATTAAAAAAATTATCATAATCTTAGAACCAGAATTGAGAATAATTCTTTAGCTTATGAGAAACTATTAGTTCATGTCATCCATTTCCAACAAGTCTCACCATAGTGATGGTAATTAATGATCTTAAAAAATATTTTTGGACCGTCCTTACTAGAAAATGACCCTTAGATATATATATATATATATATGTACATATATATACTTAAATAATAATTAATAATGGAGAAATCCATCAGAGAAGTCTTCTACCTTTTTTGAAAAGGAAAACAGTCGTGTGGAATACAAGAAAAACAGAAAAAAGTGAATGCAATTTCTTATTAATTTCAATTTTTAGATCTAATGACATGCCTAAAAGGGGTTAACAAAATAGATCCAATGACAATATGTATGCATGTTAACAAAATAAACACACCATAAATATTGTCATTGAAAGTGGAACTTTCTTTACGGACATAATGTAGGGTAGGGACCTGGTTAACAAAGAAGGAGATATATGGCTAATGCAAAGAATGCTTAAGAAAAATAGAGTGTTTCTAGGAATTCAAGGTGTATTATATTTCTTTTTTTTTTCTTTTTTTTATGCATTTTTGTTTCCACCTTTTATTGTTTCACTTTCTTTTTTTTTTTAATTGTGAAATGCATGCAGGATTTTTTCTTCTTTTTGTTTTGTTTTGTTTTATTTTGTTTTTCAAATATGAACACCTCTTTCTTTATAAACAACAACTCTATTTCCTCAAACATTAATGGGTATGGAAAATATGTAAAGTTTAGGAAAACTACTCTAAATTTGGAGTAAGGTGGATGTTTGGCTACTAAGAAAAATAGTCTCATTAAAAGACTCAAAATGACTAATTAGGGAAAATATATGATAATTGGTAGGCTAGAAAAGCTCAAACGAAAGAAACATGGCTTAACTATCATCTTCAAGAGATCAAAATAATAGTCCATGAACACTTATTCAATGAACTTTTAAATGTAGTAACACTTTTTTTCTCTCTTTTTTTTTTAAGTAAATGTTGACTAAAGCGTAATTAAAGTATAGAGATCATAACAAACAAATATTAACAATGAAGTTGTACAACCAATAATGGGCAAGATAAGGGTTCTCTCCAAGAAAAATATAGGCTAAAAAACTTACTTGCATAAACAAAATTCTTTGACATGTCAACTTTAATGATTCATTTTATATCACCTATTAAACTTCTTCTTTTACACTTGTCAACAACCAAGACATATATAAACACATAGCATGATATTTCTCCAAATTAAGGATGATATAAAATACTAGAATTCAGAAGTCATCACTTCATTCAACTTCTCAAAGTTCATGGGTAATGCCCAAGGAAGCAACACAAAACACATTTAAAATCTTCAAGTTTAAATCATGAAACCAATTAATTCAAAAATTTCAGCCCTTACCCCCAAACCTATTCTAAACATTGTCCTCAATGTTTCCTCTATATAGTAGCCACAAATGCTCAAACATATATCTAAAGATGCAAGGAAATTAAAAGAGACAATATAAAATAGGAAGCGAGATATCACACCTTGGCTTCGTCATGTAATCTAATAACACGAATATAAATCAAGAATATATGTTAGAATACCAATAGTTCTTGAAGAAATATAAAAATAATAATAATAAAACTAAAACTAACATGAATTATGCAAATGAAAACCAAAACTCAAAAAGAAAATAAAAAGAAATTAAATAACAACAGCCCTATAAAACCAAAAATAAAATAATAATAATAATAATAATAATAAACGAAAGAAGAAAATTAAGCCTAAACTAGACTCAAAACAAGATCAGTCCTAATAAACAGAATTTTCCAACAATGTTTCCTCTACTTATTGACTTCTGAACTCCAAGAAAGGTTTCAGCCTTTGACCATTGACTTTAAACATATCATCATTCTTAGGATTCTTAATTTCAATAGCCCTATGAGGAAAAACAATGCGTATAATGAAAGGGTACTTAACCATCTAGAATGCAACTTACTAAGAAGTAAATGCAAACGAGAATATAACAAGATTTTTTGACCAAGTGAAAAGGATTTCCTAAGAATATTCCTATTATGAAAAACCTTCATTCAGTCCTTGTAATGTTTAGCACAATCATAAGCATTATTCCTAATCTCTTCTCACTCATTGAGTTGTAGTCTCTTGCGATTACCTACTTTATCAAGATCAAAATTCAATTTTTTAATTGCCTAATAAAGCTTTATGTTCCAACTCCACGGGCAAGCGACATCTTGTCATAAACAAATCGATAAGGAAACATTCCACTCATTTGTAGATGATATGGGGTTGCAACTTTATGTGTAATACTATATTTTTTCATTAATTGCTCAAGCATGATCTGGCTTTTAAATTAATATTAAATATTGTGCAACTCGAAGCGAGATGAGAGGCATAATAATTGTCTTAGCATAGAGGATTTATATAGATTTCTTTGTTTTTTGTTCTAATACAAGAAGGAAACAACATATCTCCATTGGATTGTCCACTCTATATATATATATATATATATATATTTTACTTTGGGTACTCACAGATCTGATCTGGGTTTGATTAAGTTGACGAAAAATTTACGGTTGTGAAATGTTGTGGTTTGGTTTTAGTCTGTAAAATTGAGGACTAGAAGCTTTTAGTTTATACACGGGAAAATGTTGGTGCTTAGAGGGAGAGTTCAATAGTAAGAATTGTAGAGTGGTGAAAATTTTGCATGGCTTTGACTAGATTTCTTGTTTCTTTTGCATGCAATTTCGTGTTTTTGCTCAGCTGCTAACCTTTAAATGGTTGGTTTTCTTTGACTAGATCTATGAATATGATTTAAAACCACCCTCATTATTTTACTTTGTGATGTTAGCTAGTTTTGATTATTTATGGTTGTTAGATCTATTAGGGTTTGTGCTCTAAGAGCTTGTAATTTATAAACGTTTAAATAAATAATAAATAAATAAAATTTATTTTATTTAAATTAATGTGCATTTATGATATGTTTGCTTCATACGAATATTATGTAACATCCATGATTACTTATGTAGTCTCAAATTAAGTATGTAACACCCAATAAAGAATTTGATTCCATATTGGATAAGTCTTTCAATTTAAATAGGAATTTGAATTCCTTGTTAAATTGGAAAAGCCCTAACTTACTAATATAAAAAGATGTTTTTATATTGGTAATTGGGTAGAGAAAATTTGATTTCATATTGGATATGAATTAAGTCTTTCAATTTAAATAGAAATTTGAATTCCTTGTTAAATTGGAAAAGCCCTAGCTTACTAATATAAAAAGATGTTTTTATGTTGGTAATTGGGTAGAGAAAATTTTTTGCTATTAGAACCAAAAATTTCCATTGAATCTTCTACTACAATAGAATCTTCAAAAGGTTGTACCCACACACAATTTCTTTTGTAAAGAGTCATAGTAAGGAAAATCAGGTGGTGAAGAATCTACGAATCAAAATGGATCAATTCAATTTTAATATAAGGTAAGATTCAATCTTATTAATTTAATTATTGAATTGTTATTGCTAGCATTGATCGGACATATTTTTATTTGAAAATTTTTGAAATCTACGTTTCCGCATTCGTATTAAAATTGATTTTTCCCTTCAAGATCTTGACGTCACTGCACTATTTTAAGATGTTAACTTTGTCTAGCAAACTGAAATTGGATCTACTGGATTGAATTCGTTTTAAATTGAAAGACATTTATATTCTCCGAGGGGGTTTAGTTTTGAATTGTTGAAAGAATGACGTACTAAGTTTTAACAGAAGAGTCCGTTTTTTATGACCATGTTTTGCTTTCTTTTTTTTTGTTTTTTTAATATGTTGTTGGAGGAGAGACTTACAGTTTAGTTCCTATGAAGTGTGCATCTTTTGTATACAGATTTTGATCTTTTGAACTCGCTGTTGATTACAACTTTTAGCTTCATTGTCAATATTTATTTACCTCTCCCAACATGTACCCTATGGGTTTTGCTACTTTTCTATTTGCATTTGAGCTTGCCATAATTCTTGCATCATTGCATTGGATTTTTAAAGGAGGCCCTCAATTGACAAGTTTCAGTATTTATCATAAATGGCTGTTAATAAGCATTTTGTGGTTTTACCTATGTCCTGTATATTATTTTGTGAAAGCTGTGCTCGCTTATATTTTAGCTGAGTAATTAGAGAACAGTTAAAAGGTTAAAATTTTTTAAATATACACTTATATTTTCTATGATTTTTCCTTGAATATTGTGTTGTAGAGTTCTCTTCAGCTTCTTCTTACAAGGGTATGTTATCACGAGGGATTGGCAAGAGAACCCCTCATACAGTTGTGTTAATACTAAGCGCACAAATCTATTGTAGAATAGATTATACAAGTACGAGATCAATCTCATAGAAATTGATAAAATATTAATTTTATCCCAAATCAATTCAATTCTAATCTATTTGACAAAATTTGAAAATTTAACATTAACTAAAACTAACAAACAAATAAAATTCAAAATTAACAAAGCAGAATTAAAAAGCAAATTCAAGCAATAGAAAGAAAAATCTTAGGTTTAAAATCTATCATTATCAACCTGTAATATTTTACTGTTCAAAATATTATTCTCAAAATTAAAGAAATAACATAAAAATTAATCCCGTTGTTTTTTCAAGATTTACCATTTAAGATTCAAAATAAATTTTTTGTAAATTCTTACTTCAGGACTTAAAATTTATAAGATCTAAGCATATATGTATCCAATGTTTGAAAACTATATAATCAAAAATCTTATCTATAAACTTTGGAAATCCACAGCCAAATTTATAAAATAATTATGGAAAACCTAAAATATTAGATATTGAAGATGAAACAATTTTATTTTATTAGTTGATGTAAGAATTGTTTAAACAATAAAAATCAAATTGAGAATAACACTTGAATAGCAAAATCATTACAAAATCAATAAAGTTTCATCCTATACTCAGAAAATAGAATTAAGCAAAAATTTTGACTGCAATTCTGTCATAAAATCACTCCTAAAACCAGCTCCAAATCTGCTGCTGTCCAGGCGTGTTTCTCAACGACCATTTTTACTTGTGCTTTGCTTGCCGCTGCTCTTCAATTGCTCTCCTCTTCTTGCCACTCAGCCCTCTCTTTTATACCCAATTAAAAAAATAAACTAATACAAAATTGGACTAATAAAATTATATTTAAGGATGATAAAAATATATAAATTATGATTATCAAATACCCCCAAACCTAAATTTTGCTAATCCTCCAGCAAAACAAAAACAAAACCTAAAAGAACCTAAACACAAATAATAACAAAATCCTAAGTAAACCACTTCCGTAGGTTGACATGATTGCATTTAGCATATGCACAAAACCTTTACACCCTAGGCACACCCTAGGCACAAACGCCATAATGCAAAAATTAGTTATGAAACCAAAAATTAAGCAAAGAAAATTGAAGAAAAATGAAATAATTTTTTTTATTTGTTGACTCAAAAGAACACTCAGACATTAAACATAACTCTTTCCATCAAATTGGTAACAACAATCAAATCAAGTATCAAACATCATACACAATTTAGAAAGATATCAACTTCCATGTTGTAAATATATATCCAAGCTAGTAAAACTCATGCCAAAGCATCAATTATCAAGGATATTTCAACCAAATCATCTTCAGAAGACATGTCAATACAAACCCAGAAATCTCGCATGATATTAGCGATAATTACACTCAAAAAGAAAAGAAACCCTTAATAAATAATTGATGGCACTCACTAATATATGGAAGAGTGAGTTTAAATAAAACAGAATAATGATATCTCACACTCTCACCCAAAAAGAATGAAAAATATATGCCCACAGCTTCAACAAGAATAAAAGAATGATCTCGCAAGTATCAATCAACCAAAACCATTTTTCTTTTTTCTTTTTTTTTTTTTAAAAAAAAACAGAGTAGTACCACACACATACAATCCACATAACTAGCTTCCATTTCAGATTATAGATCTCTAGAATCAAGGACTTTCTTTAGGGATGTAACATAGGTTAGGGACATGGTTAACAAAGAACGGGATATATGGATATGCAAAGAATGTTTAAGAAAAATAGAGTCTCTTATGAATTCAAGGTGTATTATATATTGTTTTTTCTCTTTCTTTTTTTTTTTTTTATTTGCTTCAGCATTTTTTCTTTTTCCTTTTGATGTTTCACTTTTTTTTTTTCTTGGGGATTGTGCAACATATGCAGATTTTTTTTTTCATTTTCCTTTTTATGTTAACACCTTTTCCTTTATAAACAATAACTCTATTTCCTCAAACATTAATGGGCATGGAAAACATGTGAAGTTTGGGAAGACTACTCCAAATTTGGAGTAAGGTGGATGTTTGGGTACCAAGAATAATAGTATCATTAAAAGGCTCAAAATAGCTAACTAGAGAAAATATATGATATCAGGTGGGCTATAATAGCTCAAACGATCCAAACATGGCCTAACTATTATCTTCTAGAGATCAAAATAATCATCCATGTACACTAATTCAATGAACTTTCAACTTTAGTAACACTTTTTTTTTTCTTTTTTCCTTTTTTCTTTTTTTTTTTTTTTGAGTAAAGGTTGACTACAGAGAAATTAAAGTTTAGAGATCATAACAAGCAAGTATCAACAATGAAGCTATACAACAATAATGGGCAAATATGGCTTCTCTCCAAGAAAAATATAGGCTCAACAACTCACTTGGATCAACAAAATTCTTTGACATGTCAACTTCCAATGATTCAATTTAAATCACCTATCAAACTTCTTTCGCACTTGTCAACAGCCAAAACATATATAAACACATAGTATGATATGTCTCTAAATCAAGGATGATAAAAAATACTAGAATTCAAAAGTCATCACTTCATTCAACTTCTCAAAGTTTATGGATAACGCCCAAGAAAACACAAAACAAATGTATAAATCTTCAAGAATCAATCATGAAACCAATTTTTTTTTTTTTCAAAAATTTCAGCTCTTACCCCAAAACCTATTCTATACATTGTCCTCAATGTTTTCTCTAACTATATTATATACAACTCAAACAAGTATCCAAAGATGTAATGAGGAAATAAAAATATACAATATAAAATACTGAGGGAGGGATCACACCTTATCAGCTTCATTATGTAATCTAACAACAAGAATATAACTCAAGAATTCACATTAGAATACCATTAGTACTTGAAGAAGAAGAAGAAAAATAAATGAAGTCTTAAAAACACAATGAAAATAATAAAAATGCAATAAAAGAAAATTAAAATTGAATAAAAATTAGAAAAAAAAAATCTAATAACTGCAAAAACAAAAACAAAAAAAAACAAAAAAAAAAAAAAAAAAAAAAAAAAAAGAAGGCAACATAGTGGATCAACCATAATCATCCAAACTTACCTTCTCTATTGGCAAGTCTAACTGTGAAGATTTCTAAACATATATCAAAGTTGTAGACTCGAGATAAAAAAGAATTATTCAGATTTTCAAATTTAATACTGCCTACCAATTGAAAAGATTCATTTAGAGCATCCTGATTATCAATCACACAATTTTTTTGAATTTCAATGTCCAACAAAACTAATTAGTTTCAATGGGTCATCATCAAAGCAACTTAAAAATGGATCATGATATGCATGCTCAATCATATTTGATATTTTTCTTTCTAGTTCGTGTTTTATGATATTGACGTGCCCACTAGTTTAGGGAAGCCTTGGCTTATCTGTTTTTTTTTTTTTTTTTGGGAGTACAAACATTTCCATTTTCAATGTTCTGGGCAGATTCATTCAACTCAATACGCAATGGGTATGGTGAGCAGTTTGGGGAATAAGGTGGCTTTTTTTAAGATAGAAATATTTCTTTTTGTTGCAAGCATATGATCTTTGGCCTGTGTAAGAGATTCTATGTATGACAATAATGGTGATTACATGGAGGGTAACCATGATGATGTTTATGGTGCACATGATTTTGGCATTTTCAGCTTATGGAGTAGAAGAATTGAAAAACCCTTGCTAATGTGGGTTGATTATGAGCACAAATGTTTATGTTGATTAATTTGTACATCACAGTGGATGCTATTTGTGTCTTAACGATTTATATAGCATTATTTGGGTTAATGGAGTTGTAAGTGTTAATATTGTTCAACTTAGTTAAGTGTGTATCTTTGCAATATATGTAATAATGCTTATCTAGACCCTTATGAGTCTATCTAAATAAATTTTATGGAATTTTATTGAAAATCTTCAAGTAGAAACTTACGAATAAATTTTTGTCAACATATTTATTTTAGCTAATTTTTCATATGAAATATAATAAAAATTCTTGAATTATTCCATATAAAGTAATTTTCATATAAAAAGAATATTATTTGTTCTTACTAAGATATAAAAGTCTTATTTTCTTAAAATAAAGAAAGTATAAGAGTCAATTATAATCCAAAAGTTCAAGACTCATTTCCAATAATTTACAGTATTCCATACTTCTTTTTCTTCCTTATATTTGCATCTACTATTTTTACATCCTTTAATTTTGGATTTATCTTCCTTTCAATTTTAGGAATATGCAAGCTAAAGAATGTTGTTGAGTTGGATGTCAGTTGGAATAATATTGGAGGTCCTCTTCTTTCATATCTCAGCAACTTGACAAATATCCGACTTCTGGACCTCTCAGAGAATCAACTAAGTGGAAGCTTACCTTCTGTGATTGCCAATCTCATAATCCTTGCGTATTCATCTCTTTGTGCCAATAACTTTTAAGGTTGGTTCTCATTCAGCTTGTTAGTCAACCTCTCAAAGCTTGAGATATTCCTACTTTCTTTTAAAAAAAAACAATACTTCACAAGGATTAGAAAGTGAAAATTCTCTTCAGCCACGATATCAACTGAAGATCCTCCACTTAAGAAACTGGAACCTACATACCATTCTTAGTTTTATCATGTTTCAACATAGCTTAGAGTCCATTGACATCTCTTAGTATAAGTTGGTTGGAATGTTCTCCAATTGGCTCACAACACAAAACTACATTTTATGATTTTGGAGAACAACTCCTTCACAGGAAATCTTCAATTGCCAAACTCCACACACTGTTTGCTTAAACTGAATGTTTCTAACAACAATCTTAATGGTTAGTTTCCAGATAATTTGAGTATGATCTTTCTAGAATTGTTGAGTCTAAGATTGTTGTATAATAGTTTTAAAGGCCACATTCCTTCCTTTATCCATCGAATGAAAAAACTGAAGGCACTGGATATGTTAAACAACAACTTTAGTGGAAAGATTCGACATGAACTATCGAAGCTCAGGTTATTATAGATAAAAACGTTTGTCCAACAATCTTTTCTCTAGACAAATTCCTCGTTGGATTGGTAAGTTATCATCTCTTAGGATTATTTCACTATCAAGTAATCTTTTGAAAGGTTGTGTTCCTATTCAATTGAGTAATATCAAATACCTTCAGCTTTTAGATATTTTAGATAACAAGTTGTCTGTATCATTGTTAGCATCTTCCTTCAATCTTTCCTCACTACAATACCTTTACATGCAAAAGAATGCCTTGAGTGGATCAATTATGGATGCATTTTTCAAAAGCTCTGCACTGTCCTAACTAGATTTGAGAGATAATGAATTTTCTGAAAGTATTCCAAATCAAATTGATGATGAGCTTTTAGATCTTCATTATCTTCTTTTAAGAAGAAATCATCTAGTGGGACAAATTCCACACAAATTGCGTAAATTGAAGAATATAAACATTTTAGATCTCTCATGTAACAAACTTAGTGGCACAATACCTTCATGCTTTATTAATATGTTATACTGGGCAGTAAAAGATGAATATTATTTGTCTAATGTTGCACTAGCAGATTGGTTTAACCCTGAAGAAGTTGTTGCTTCGAGCAACATCAATCTTTAATTGTACAGGTCATCCTCCATTGCAGTCATTGTTTTAAAAGATGAGGCAAGGCGCCACCTCGAGACGCACTGCCTTGCAAACTGAGGCATCTCAAGGTGAGCACTTTGGGCAGTCGATTTGCAAAAGCACACCTCTGAAGAGTGACGCAGTCGCCTTAAGGCCTCCTTAAGATGAGACTGGCTGAAGCAACTATGAGGCGATTGAGAGTGATGAGAGGTAGGGGAGAAAGCCAGTTGAGAGAGAGGGGAGAAGGGAAAGAACAAGTTGAGAGAGAAAATGAGGGAGAGAGTTGGTTGAGAGAGAGGAGAGGACCACCCAATGAGACGCGACTTGGAGTTAAGGAAATCGAGGTGAGGCTTGGAGGGTGGCGACGGAGGAAAGAGGTTCCATCAGTGCCATGGAAGAGAGGGATGTAGAAGGTTAGGTTTGAGTAAGAAGTGCTGAGTTAGGAGAGAATGGTAGAATCGTTTGGTAAGGGTTAAAGAGTGTTTCTTCAAAGAGTGTTTCTTCAAAGATCAGGATGAGAAGGTACTATAAAGTGGAATAGGCTTTGACTTTATATAATTTTTAATTTTATTAGTTATATTAAATATTATACTATCACTTTCACTAAAATAGCTGCTCACATTTCATATAATTACACTTTTAATTGTTTTAAATTTTTCCGTCACGTTAGCGTAACGCAGGATTTTGCATGTTCAGATATTTTCGTTGGATTTATTCTATTTTGTTTGATATTTATGTTTCTAACATTGGCCTTCACTATATTTTTCAATGTTATGAAAGAATTTAAAAGTTAGGTTTTTTCTTTCAATTTTTGTAATTTTTGTTGTTCATTTGGAATTGAGGAGACTACCTCAATCGCCTTGAGGCAATCATCTCGCCTCACCTCGCCTTTCGCCTTTTAAAACATTGACTATAGTCTCATAAACTCTACCTTTATGCTTGATATGGACTGCAGTGAAGGATGGCCAATACAATTGAAAAGTAAAGTTGTTCGAAGCAACAACTTCTTCAAGGTTAAACCAATCTGCTAGTGCACTATAAGACGAATAATATTCATCTTCTACTACCCAGTATAACATATTAATAAAGAATAAAGGTATTGTACTACTAAGTTTGTTACACGAGAGATCAAAAATGCTTATATTCTTCAATCTATACAATTCATATGGAATTTGTCCCTCTAGATGATTTTCTCCTAAAGGAAGATAATGAAGATCTAAAAACTCATCATCAATCTAATTTGGAATACTCTTAGAAAATTCATTCTCTCTCAAATCGAGTACGAACAATGCGGAGCTTTTGAAAAATGCATCTAGAATTGATCCACACAAAGCATTCTTTTTCATGTAAAGGTATTGCACTAAGGAAAGATTGAAGGAAGATGCTAATTAACAATGATTTAGACAACTTATTATTCAAAATATCTAAATACCAAACGTATTTGATATTACTAAATTGAACAAGGAACACAACCTTCCAAAAGATTACTTGATAGTAAAATAATCCTAAAAGATGATAACTTACCAATCAACGAGGAATTTTACTAGAGAAAAAATTATTGGACAAATTTTATACCCATAATAACTTGAGCTACAACAATCCATGTCAAATTTTTCCACTAAAATTGTTGTTTGACAAATCCAATGCCCTCAATTTTTTCATTCGATGGATAGAAGAAGGAATGTGGCCTTCAAAACTATTATACGATAATCTTAGACTCAATAATTCTGGAAAGATCATACTCAAATTATCTAGAAACTAACCATTAAAACTGTTGATGGAAACACTCAATTGAAGCAAACCGTGTGTGGAGTTGGGTCAGTCGAAGACTTTCTGTGAATGAGTTGTTCTCTAAAATCATAAAATGTAGTTTTCTGTTGTTGTGTAAAAGCCAATTGGAGAACATTTCAACCAAGTTATTTTGAGAGGTCAATCGACTCTAAGCTGTGTTAGAACATGATAAAACCAAGAATGGCATGTCAGTTACAATTTCTTAAATGGAGGATCTACAATTGATATCGTGTCTAGAGAGAATTTTCACTTTCTAATCCTTGTAAAGTTTTTTTTTTTTTTTTTTTTTTTTTGTAAAAAGTAGGAATATCTTAAGCTTTGAGAGGTTCACTAAAAAGTTAAATGAGAACGAACCTTCAAAGTTGTTGGCAAAAAAAGACAAATACTGAACGGTTATGAGGTTCGCAATCACAAAAGGTAAGCTTCCACTTAGTTGATTCTCTAAGAGGTCTAGAAATCGGATATATGTCAAGTTACTAAGACATGAAGGAAGAGGACCTCTAATATTGTTTCAACTGACATCCAACTTAACAACATTCTTTAGCTTGCAACTTTCATTCTTCAATCTGACTCAAACATCATCTTCTTCAAACATCATCTTCAATCAAACCTAAAACATCATCTTCAGACATCGACCGAAAACCCTTAATATCATCTTCAATCAAACCTAAAAAATAAAACCTAGCACCATCAAACCCTAACATTATCAATCATCAAAACCCAACAACATCAATCATCAAACACCATCATCATAAACCTTCATTTGATGAATTCATACCCCAAACCTAGAGTAAGGAGAGAGTAAGTAGAAATCTGATGAACTCATTTCTAGGTTTCCAGTTGTGGAAACCTAGAAACGAGTTTCGAAACCCAAACTAATCTAGGTTCATCAAACCTAGATGATGTTCATCTGAATCGAACCTAGATGAACTCGAGTTCTAATCAAACCCAGATGTACCCATTCTATAAATGGGTTCGATTGTCAACAATCGATGATGATGAAAGTCGAAAAAGAAAAGGTCAATCGTAATGGTAGATGTGAAAGAAAAGGAGTTTGGCAATGGGCAGAAGAAAAAGAGTCCCGCGATTGGGAAGAAGTAGAAGAAGAGTTTGACGATAGGGAAAAAGAAAAAGAAGAAGTCGGTGGTGATGGGCAAAAAGAAGAAGTCAGTGGCGATAGGCAAGAAGATGATGTAATTTTTAATTTTTAAATTAATATCTACTGTCCATCTTAAGATGAATGGTAGAGATCTAATTATTACTTTTTTATTTAATTATTAATTTTTTTAATTTTTATTTTATTTTTTCTCAAATCAGTGGAAACCTAATTAAAAAAATTTTATTTAATTTATTTTAAAGTTTTTAAAATTTATTTTAAAGAAAAAAAATAATGTCAAAAAATAATTTTACCCATCAATCAGTTAACTCTAATGAAGATCCACTAGGGGTGGAGGTGTTAATTGCAATAAAACCTAAATAGTTGTTCTACCTGAATAAGTTTTCCACTAGGTAGCTAAATTATAGTTTATCCAAAATTAAAGAATGTAAAAATGGCAAGTGTAAAAAGCCCATGAGCAAATAGAAGGAAGAAAAAGAAGTATGAAAACCAAAGGAGGTCTGTACTATATATAATATGGAAATTCATATTATTGGTTTTATTTTGTTTGCTTTTAAAGATGATTATGTAATATATTATCATATAATAAGTATGTATTAATTAAACATTATTTAGCTAATCTTCAGATTTTAAAGTAGACCACTTGATTACGTAATGCAGGAGAATCATTCTAATGATTTTACATATAAAAGTACATATCAAGACATGTTGACATGCTTCTGTGTGTCATGTGGAGATTTGATGTTTATAATCTATGCTTGGATGTCCATTAAACTTTAAACACTAAAAATATGTTTAAGAGGGGCCAAAAGCATACATAGTTAACTTCCAAACAAACTTACAATTCAAAGTAGTCACCCAAATCAGTTCCAAGTGGGCAAATAAGTTTAATGTACAATTGCTAGTAAAATCTTAAATATTACCTAACTCTCGTAGGGAGCCACTTATCGCATTAGCACTTAGCTTTAAGACTCTCAATTTTGTCAAATTATCTAATCCTCCACCTAGCAAAATAAAAACAGCAGAATTTGAAAATTAGATAAGAATTTTTTTTAAAAAAAAAAAAGACTTTCAGAAACAAACCTTTTTAAAGAGTAGCGATACGGTTCTGCATGGTCTAGGCTTCATTGGATTTTAAGGCGTATATTTCTTTCAAAAATGTCTCTATCATTGCAAATTGTTTCCAAAAATATAATCTGCAATGAAAATGGAACATTTATTAGAAAAAGATAGATATATATATTGTATCGAAGAGAGAAACCCTTAGGTCAGTAGACATCCCGTAGAAACATATACTAACCGTAAGCTTCTGTAAATGCATTAAAATGATATGTGAAATGCAACTATAGAAAAATGAAAGAAATGGAAATTTTCCATTGATTATTGCGATTGAAATAATAACTTCATCAATGAAAAAAGTAAAAAATACACTAAGAAAATCGGGAGTCTCGGAATCCTTAAATAGGAAGGTTTTATTTTTCTGCATTAAATAATTATAATAAAAATCTGACTCATATAACATTTGCAAAGTGAAAAAATTAGCAAACACAAAGTATAATTCATTGAGTGACGAGTGTGTAAAATAAAATACACATAATTAGAGTAAAAAATCTCAAAAACACATCATGCAAATCAAATCATCAATGATACCTTGCACTTCCCTTCCGCCAATTTCATCAGCATATTCTTTCGTTTTCTGGTGCTGTTTGTAGGATAAAATATTCCAACCTACAAACAACTTAGAATTCGTGGGACAATTGAAAGGATCAGGAAGGAAGGCATGAATATCCATCACGACATAACATCGAATTAAAAAAGGAACACTTACTTGGCCACCTTCTTGCATCCCGGATATCATATCCTCCATTGCTAGGGCTGCTACCTTGTGGCACGTGATACATTAAAACTATGTGCAAAGAAGAAGGTTAATACAGTGTTAACATTTACCAATTACCCAAGAAAATGAAATTCAGCTATAAAATCATTAAAGAACGCAACTTAATAGGATTATATGCCCTATTCTGAATGGCTAGCCATAAGCAATTAATATGGTACTTATTACAAATTTGGTTATATCTATATCAAGAAATCACTTCTGTGCACTATTACCGTGCTTGATTGCTTATTTTCAGATGAAACGTAAGTTGGGATCTTATATTAAAAGATAAAGTTTAAAACCCAATATAAATTAAAATTAACACAATCTATGGATTTTCTGAATATAAATTTGACTCTTTTGTAATACAATTCTCAGGAACCATATATAGATATTTCTTTCTTTTTTCAAAGACAACAGATATTAAAGCTTACAGAGAATGTTAAAAGCTCCGTATTAAAGTTAATATTCTTTTCTACTTGTTTGACTCCTAGTAAGTAAGAAAATTTAAGGGACATGAGGATTAGTGAGCTGAGAGTAGAAATAAACTTGCCAACATTGAAGTCATGCCTCAACCAGCATAGATATCTAGTAAGTTTAGCAGCAGCAAAAGTCTTGCCTCGAGCTGGCAAACCAACCTAATACACAGATACTTTGTTAGAAACAGCTGTATTTAACGATGTCAAGTTCCAATTTTTTCCTTACAACTAATAAACAAAACACATACCTATAGGCAGTTACTAGAAATTCAAGTTTTAGGCCATTTAAAACTGGAACAACAGTCAGCCTATGAATTCATCACAAAACGGTGGAGACTAAATTGATATGTTGGAAGCTTGATGTATGCTAGTCCACTTAAAATCAATCAATCAATTAATCAATTGAATTTAATTTAGGTCCAAACAATTCACTTCAAGAGAAGTCCAAGCACTTAAAATCCAAGAGATGAATTACACTGAGTAAAATTTGGTGTTAGTATTCCAGACAGCCCTAATCATCTTTGTCAAGGAGAAACAGCTCAACTTGCAACATAAATCATCGGAGGTTATTAAACATCCACATAATTTGCAAGCAACTCAGGTAAATACTGAGCAGCATACTGCATATTATACAAATACAGTAACAGCCAGCGCCTCTAGTGAGAAAATTTTAGCTAATTGTGTAACAAACCTCTTTAAAACAGATTTCATTGAAAATCAATGAGAGTTCTAGGCAATTTCTCTTCCTGAATCCTGATATAGGATCCAATTTTCCTGCTTTAACAGCTTAAGGAACAGACAAGTTTTGAACTAATAAAGGAATTCCTTACTATAAAGTGAATCTAATTCCATTTCCTATTCGTAAGGTGAAATTAACAATGTCTCTAAATCAAATTATCTGCATAGTTGATTTAAGTAAATTTTATTAGCCAATCATTCACTTATTTTTAATTGTCATATTTTCTATCTTTGCCGATGACAATATTCTTGTTTGGGCTACTCTCATTATGTCTTCTCCTAACAGATTAAAATCTGCACAATTCATTAAGTGATACGAACCAAATTGGTTTCCTCTAACAATGTGAATAAAAATGTATTTATCTCACAAAGTCAATCCAAATACACATTTTAAAACCTGAGGCACTGAATTTGCAACAAGTATCCATATTTTCAATATTGTTAACATCATCCATATAAGTAGTTTACTTAAGATGTATTTACAATATAAACAGTCCAAATTCACAAATTACCAAACCAATTCACTCAACAAACCAATAAAAATAAAAATAAAAATAAAAAAGAAACCAAATTGTAACAGTACCGGATATAGCTGGTGTGTGACTCCACACAAGCTTCCCATTGCAGCCAGCATGAACCTTGCTGCCACCAAGCGCAAGCTCCACATACCACATATCTGGATTCATCTGCCAGAGCACAAACCCACCTGACTCCACACCTTTGGACGAATTCCGGCTCCTTGTAACCTTGTTACCCTTCTCAAACTCAGATGCTATCATCGTCACCCTTCCCATGGCATAAGCATTGTGGACAGAGTTTTGAAGCTTCTGCCCACTTGATGCCGCCATGTACTGCTGCAATATATACTGAGCAGACGATGATTCCTGCAACCACAACCCATAACATCACCTTTAGCCAATCCCTTCAGTTAAAATCAAGATAAAGTTACCATTTTCCTTTCTCTTCAGCATTATAAAGACAACCGATAAAATGCATCTACAACCACAACTCCCAGTTTCAGTTTTGACATTATAATCAGTGACAGAGAGATTACTATCAAACACATAACAGGAAATCAATTGGATTAATCCAGCTACCAATTTTCATTTTTTAATTTTTACTTAGATATAAAAAATTAATAATTAGATCAGCATACTTGTAAACAATCAATATTACCAACACGCATAAAAAATTGACTGATTTCTTAAAGAGAAGAGGAACTGACAATAGGAGTGTCTTTAATGCTAAGATGAGGCGGAGGCTCAGCAGTGGTAACTTGAACAGGTGCGAGAGGTGCACCCAAGACTCCAAGCAGCAACCTCAGATCCGACCTTTCACAAGCAGAACCCGAAACTGAGGGAGCTCTAGCATTACTTCTCTAAAGTGGATTTCAACTTGGACCCAAAACTAGTCTTTGGAGCAAGACCAATATTGTCCTTCTTGTAATCACTGAGTTCCTCATCAGCCAACTGGCAATTAGGCAGTGAGTTAACTCGGGCGTGTCGACACAACAACGAGTACAAAGCAAAAGTCCCTCCTCCTCCATTATCATCAGCTCTAAGCACAATAAACACGTATTTCAACAAAGGAACCAACGTCAAAGTCCAGAAAACAAAAGACAAAACCCCATATATCACCTCGTTTGTCTCTGAGTGTTGAATATCTTCAGCGAATGTGCTTTTGTATACATACAACGGTGAGGTGCTTAAATCTCCATACACAACACCAAGACTTTGGTATGCTAGAGTCAATACTGTCTTCCATGACTCTCTCTGCATCAAAAAACAACAATCTCGATAACCCAACAAAAATAAAAGAAGAGTCCGACCGGCGGTCGCGCGGTCGGACTTGTTCCGGCCGGTCGCGCGACGGTCAGAAGAAGAAGAAGAAAGGAGAAGAAGAAGAAGAAGAAGAAGAAAGGAGAAGAAGAAGAACAAAAGGAGGGAAGACTCACCGGAGGTAGATCGGTGGACGGCGGCGACTGGGGAGGTGAACGACGGGCTTCCGCAGCGACGACCGACCGGCGAAAGGGGAGAGGTGTCGGCGGCGGCGGCTAGGGTAGGGAGAGAGAGGATGTGAGAGAAAGAGAAAGAGAGAGAAAATAGGGTGAAAATGTGAGTGAGGGGAGGGGGGGTTGAAGTTTGGGTCGGTGGTAAACCCACCAAGGTTATCCATACCCAGGCAAAAGGAGCCACAAACGGCCGGCGAAAGGAGTGAAGGAGGTGAGAGAGGAGGAGGAGAAGCAGAGTTGAAGGAGAAGGGAGAAGAGAGACTTACAATGACATGGTGTGGAGCTTTTCACTTTCATTAAAGATGCTGCAATTATTGGGATCCAATCTGTTGCACTTTTACTAAGGGTTGGATATCACTAGAACTGATTTAAAAATATATGAAAGGTAAGTAAAAAATAGTTTTTTTTTTTTTAATGGTAAAGGAGAACTAAATGTATAGAAAATTGTACAGTACACGCCTCGTCTTTTAGGATGATAGTGTGATTTGAAGAGCCAAAAATGCATAGTCTTGAGGTTGCTTATAGCTTTTTTTTTTTTTTAATTTAATTTTGGTGTGGCTTTGAAAATAAAACTCATGTTGGAAAGACTTGAGAGTAAAAAATTGTGACCGCCTAAAACGGTGGAATGAGGAGGGTTTTTAACTTTTGACAGTGGGCAGGAGTTGTCCACATTGAAACAACAAAAAAGTGTAGCAGCTGCCACTCGGTGGTGGGGCAAGTCACTTTGTTTGAGAGCCATTTCAAGACCTTGAGATCAACATGTCCCTTGAGATTTGTGCCCCAACTTTTGAAATTTGGGCTGTGTCTCGAGGGGTGTGCTTGTCTGCTGTCATTGTTTTGTTCATAGGTGTGTCCGTTGATGCCGATTTCATGGGCGCACCCTTTAGAAGTTGTCAACTTTCTTATTTTGGAAGAAAAAGACAGGAGTACATTTTGGAATATCACAAACAATAATCCCATGTTCAGAAGTTTATCTCTTGAAAACTATTTTTCTCTCTTTTTCTCTCTTTATTTTTATTTTTATTTTTATTAAAAACTTCATTTTAGTTTTTGAATTATCAAAAATTATTAAATTTTAAAACTCTTTCGAAAACAATTTATTTCACTCTTAAAATTCTGAAAACTCTTTAAAATATTCTAATCGACTATAATATATACACTCCACAAGTAAAAGTTAGAAATGTAGATTTTGATTATGAATTGAAATTGACATTTATATCCTTACTAATTGATGAAAAGAAAAGAATGAAGAGGTAATTTAGTTTCAATAGAATTGATACTTAAAATGGATATTTATATTTTTATTGATTGATGAAAAATAAAAGATAAAAAAATAATTAAAAGTTTAAACAGTATATATTAATTATATATAAAACCAATTATTACAAGTCAAAAATTATTCCAATCGTCCTAAAGTTGTAGTTTCCAACAAAGAAGCTCATGATGGTGATAGCCAAAATGTACATATGCATTATCAGTTATTACAAATATTAGGTTTCATATGGACATATATCTTATTTTATACTCAATTTGTCCACACGTTTCATGTGTTAATTAATTATATCAATTTTATATAATTTAATAGACTTAAAGAGCCTCCTAACTTAAAAAAAAAAAATTTAAAAAAAAATAGAAAGCTTCTCCTATGTAGAAGACATATGCATTGGTTTTATATTAATTTAAGTCACCTCGTATGCACCATATCAATATGGATATTACTTTATATACTAGACAAATATAATATCTTGATGTAACAAGTAGAGAAAGAAGATTTATATATATATATATATATATTCGCTTTTTGGAATAAAACTATATTGATTAATGATGATGAAAATGATCACTAGATTCTAAAAAACACACAAAAAAAAAAAGAAAAGAGAGAGATTCCATATTATTGATTTAATTAAAACTTGTATGAGACGTCAAATAACAAATCCTCATCTTTTATGGTATGGAAAGAAATATGTAAATACTCAATTTTTATTATTAAATATTATATATATCAAAGAGATGAGAGAGAGACATTGAATGGAGTTCATTCTATTAAAGCCATGCAACCTTTCACAAGATCTTAGGGGAAAGATGATAATGATGATGATGATTGATGATAATAAAGCAAAGCAAAGGCCAAAGGAACAAGGCACAAAGGAACAAAAGCAAAAGTACAAAGCCTCTCCCACCACAAAGCGCAAAGGAGTGCACACACTGAGAAAAAACTTGCATTGTAAACTGAGTTGATGTTAATGGTTTCCAAAATTGGAAAAAGTTTGTAAATGGTTTCTAAAGTTTGTAAATTGGAAAAACAGGGGAAGGAGTTGTGATGCAGACAACAGCATGCATGTGACTCCCATCATAATACTAGTGGTGGGCTCCCATGACTTCTCTTAGAATAATACGAGTGAGGTCCTGCAGCTTCATAATTATTGTTGTTGATGTCAGCTCATACATCATCATTTCCCAAATCAGCTTCATTATTAGTGTTGTTTCTCTTCCAAATTGGAACGTATTATTGAATTATCAAACTTAAAATCATTCTCTAAATTGTAAAAATAAGACCTGATCCGATCCACATCAACCAGCGCAAAGCTAGGAATTCCATGGATTTGGTGTCAATGAATTAAAAATAATAACTAGAATGATAATCTGAAATCTTTAAGTTTCAATTTGTTTACTGTTTGTCAATACACATACCGGTTACAACTGCTACCACTTCCATTAAATGATATTATGTAATGTTTTGCTGGATACTGCAACGTATATGGTCCAAGAATTTGTGGTTTTTACTGCTTAATCAATTTTATTGTTATGTCCTTTTTAAATAACGAAAATCGAATTCAAAAGTTAAACCATACTTTCAATTTCAAAATTACCTTTAAATTATATAATATTTAAATGTGGAGATAGAGACCTCATACCATAAAATAAGAGAGTTAAATGTTTTCAGATTGAATAGGATAAATATAAATTAATCAACCTTGATTGGGAATGATCGTACAACCAGTAGGCCTATAGAGAAGTAGCTTTCTCAAAAAGAGCGTGATGTGTCCAAAACACTTTATTCTGGGTTTGGTTGCAAACATGAAAATATTCAGGTATCAATCCCAATCAAGTCCCAATAAAACCCCTATTTGGCGGCACCTTTTCACTTTGGTCCTTCCATTTCTTCAATCATGCTTCAATTTTGAAAGATGAGTTTTACCTAGAGGCCCCCTAATGCATTAATATTCATTTTTCATTAATATTAAAAGAATATTTTAATACAATATTTTATATTTTATATAAAATAATTTAATATAATAAAAGTAACCAGACAACAAAATAAAATACCAAATAGTCTCATCTTTAGTTATGTTAGTCCCAAACTATTTTTCTACACTCATGCAATCATATAATTGTATTGAAATTATTCCTTTCTTTTTTGAACGATAACAGGCATTAAAGTTTACAGAGAATGTTAAAAGCTCAATATTAGTCTCATTCATATGTGACTATCTTACCATTTCTGCAATCATCTTCATTATTATTATCATTGACAAATCCATTTCATATTAACTATTTCAATTTTCACTAATTTTGTCTGTAATTACTTTACCATTTTCTTTCAATGGTATTGATGTGTCGAAAAAATACACTTAAAGAAGAATCTTTTACTTTCATAATTAATAAATAATTAATTAAAATTAAGAGAAATATGGGCATAGATTATTGATATTTCATATAAGACTGACTTATTGATACATATAAAAACCATAGTTTGTTGTTAGTATTAGCAAGACTATGAATTTAAAGTTTTGTATCACTGATAAAGGTGATATTGTTTTCACTAAGGTTAAATTATTATGTGATTTTGATGTCATGAGTAATGAGATTTCTTTTTGAGGCACAATGTAATATTAATACACTTTGATCGCTTGTCCTTGCCATTTTATTTATGATTTCAGACTTCTCTTAAAGATTATTTTCATCACTAAATATCACCTTATGACTCATTTTAATCTATAATTATTTGTAAGATTGGTATAAATGAAAAATATCCTTAATAAAATATAGTCATGGGAGCCCACCACTAGGTCAAGGTCTAGTGACAAAGAGAAAAAGCAAATTCTCTGCTCCAAAAAGACGACTAAGGGCAATTATTGTACTTTTCATTGCAAATGCATGTTCTCTTATAACTCCTTCGATCAAAGAAAGAAAGAAAACAAATGCTCACCGCATGATAGTAGACAAACGTCGGTGGACTTTTGAAAGGAAGGAAAACAAGTGCTCAGCGGCGCATGATCAACCAATGAAATAAAGACAAACAAAAAGGTATCTATTAACTATATATAAAATCAATTGTTAACTATACCAAACCATTCTCAAACTCAAACTTTGATTATGAATTAAAATGACATTTATATCCTTACCTGATTGATGAAAAGAAAAGAATAGAGAGGTAATTTAGTTTTAATAGAATTGATAATTAAAATGGATATTTACATTTTTATTGATTGATGAAAAATAAAAGATAAAAAAGTAATTAAAAGTTTAAATAGTATATATTAATTATATATAAAACCAATTATTACAAGTCAAAAATTATTCCAATCGTCCAAAAGTTGTAGTTTCCAACAAAGAAGCTCGTGATGGTGATAGCCAAAATGTACATATGCATTATCAGTTATTACAAATATTAGGTGTCATATGGACCTATATCTTATTTTATACTTAATTTGTCCACACATTTCATGTGTTAATTAATTATATCAATTTTATATAATTTAATAGACTTAAAGAGCCTCCTAATTAAAAAAAAAAAAAAAAAAGCTTCTCCCATGTAGAAGACATATGCATTGGTTTTATATTAATTTAAGTCACCTCGTATGCGCAATTTCAATATGGATATTACTTTATATACTAGACAAATATAATGTCTTGATGTAATAAGTAGTGAAAGAAGATTTGTATATATATTCGCTTTTTGGAATAAAACTATATTGATTAATGATGATGAAAATGATCACTAGATTCTAAAAAACACACACACACACAAAAAGAGAGAGATTCCATATTATTGATTTAATTAAAACTTGTATGAGACGTCCAATAACAAATTCTCATCTTTTATGGTATCGAAAGAAGTATGTAAATACTCAATTTTTATTATTAAATATTATATCTATCAAAGAGATGAGAGAGAGACATTGAATGGAGTTCATTCTATTAAAGCCATGCAACCTTTCACAAGATCTTAGGGGAAAGATGATAATGATGATGATGATTGATGATAATAAAGCAAAGCAAAGGCCAAAGGAACAAGCACAAAGGAACAAAAGCAAAAGTACAAAGCCTCTCCCACCACAAAGCGCAAAGGATCGTGCACACACTGAGAAAAAACTTGCATTGTAAACTGAGTTGATGTTAATGGTTTCCAAAATTGGAAAAAGTTTGTAAATGGTTTCTAAAGTTTGTAAATTGGAAAAACAGGTGAGGAGTTGTGATGCAGACAACAGCATGCATGTGACTCCCATCATAATACTAGTGGTGGGCTCTTATGACTTCTCTTAGGATAATACTAGTGAGGTCCTGCAGCTTCTCATATTTCTTTCTTTTAGAAGTGAGTTTTAGAATTAATATCTTGTTGGTTTGGCTTAAATAATGGTTTATTTATTTTATTTTAGGAGATCTATGTTGATTCAATAAAATAAACATTTCTTATTATACTTCTTATCTCTATATGCCTTTCCTATTGAAGTTAAATATTGATGTGATCATATTAGATTTGTAATAACGCAGTATATAAGCAATAATGATCGAAAATTATTATCTTGTTTATTCATACTGAATTCAATTCTTTTATAAGCAATAATGATAAAAAATTATTGTCTAGTTTATTCACACTGAATTCAATCAATTTATAAGCAATAATAATCGAAAATTATTGTCTAGTTTATTCATACTGAATTCAATTCTTTTATAAGCAATAATGATAAAAAATTATTGTCTAGTTTATTCACACTGAATTCAATCAATTTACAAGCAATAATAATCGAAAATTATTGTCTAGTTTATTCACACTGAATTCAATCCTTTTATAAGCAATAATGATCGAAAATTATTGTCTAGTTTATTTACACTGAAGTTCTAGTTTATTTACACTAAATTCAATCCTTTTATAAACACCAAACTTTATGGACTCAATATTCGATTAATATATATATATATATTATTTTCTATTTTTAATTCTATTTATTCAAAATTATAACTTAATGGGAATCTAACAATGTTCCTAAAATTGCATGAGAATCCAAAGCTCATTCAAAGCCAAACATCCTGCATGTGTTTCAATTTTCTTTTACGGATCGAATTTAGAGAATGTTTTTAATTGTGTCCCAAAATTCTTAATCTTGAATCTTCCTTACCACAAAGTGTAATTTTTTTTTTCTAAGAAATAAGAACCTTAAAAAACATTGTAATATTTGTTGTTTCTGTTTCAAATTTGAAGCAATTAATTAAGAATTAGATTCAAGACTTTTAATTGTTATTAAAATATATGGTTAGAGTTTCAAATGTGTAAGACTTAATAGTACTGAATTGCATTTATTAAGTAAACAAAGAAATGAAAAAAATTTAAGTAAGAATTTTTAACTTTTCACTTAATTGCAAATCACTTAATAATATTTTAAAGTTCTTACTCCAAATCTATCCTCCCCAAAGCAACATAATTTCAAATTTATCATAGTTTTATATTTATCAAATTTTCTTTTCTTTTTTGTTCTTAATACTTAAAAAAATATATTTGAAAACAAAAGCCAAATACATCTCATCTCAAATTGTCTTGGAATTAAACTAATATATTTTAATTTACAATTTAAACATTCATTTTCTAGTTATTTTATTAAATATATTACTATATTTTAATATATAAATATGGCTAATACTACTATATTTTTTAGTTATATTTTAATTATGAGTAAAATATTATTAATATGTACATAAAAATGTTTTAGAAATTATTAAATTATTTATTTTTATATGTTTGTACTAAATTAATTAAAATTATATAACAACAAATAATTAAAAGGGTATAAATATCAAATTACTATAAATGTCAAATTAATAGTTTTTAGGCAATTTAACTCTAAAAAACAAATAAATTTACAGTATAAAAATAAACATGTTATTCAAATTTCAGGTTTCAGTCACTATCCAGTCTTTAGCAGCACTGTTCAGTCTTCACACTAAAAAAAACGACCCCTTAGTTTGTTAAATCATGAAACTGGTGTGTATGTAGTGTTATTGTATCATAATCACAACTTTGTGTTTATTTATATGGTGAATGGTAATTAAGCGTAGTGGTTACTCGTTGGTAAGTAGTGATGAATGATAATCACTTAATCGGTTTATGACTGGTTGCAAACTTGCAATTGAGAAATGTCCCCTCACATTTACATATTTATTGATTTATTTAACTATTTTGATAACCATCTTTAATTAATTATTATCTGACTTCCTTATAGAATTATAAAATTTTCTGGTACTTTCTTATGTAATACATTTCTTTCAAACTTTTTTATGTGAAGAGTTTATAACAAAACAAAACAACTTTTTTCCCTAGCTACTTGATGCAATTCAACAAAAACAAAATAAATGTAGTTTTTTTAACATCGAATTCTATTCTATTATATGCAGCTAAATTTTACAGCCTCAATATTCCATAAATGTAGTTTTTTAATTTTCAATATTTTTAATTCTGTTGATTCAAAATGATAACTTAAGGGTAATAATGTTGGACAAAAGTTGCATGTGAATCCAAAAGTTCATTCAAAGTTAACACCCTCATGTGTTTTACTTTTCTTTTAATGAACCCATTAAGAGTAAACAAGATCTTCAATTGGCTCGAGCCCAAAATTCTTGTAAAATCTTACTTAACATAAAGTGTAATTGTTTTTCACTTAAAAGAAAAAGGTGAAAACTCTCTAATTTTATTGTTTCTTTTCCAAATTTGAAGTCATTAATCGAGAATTAAACTCAAAATATTCTGAATTTTTTTATAAAAACTAATATATTGGAGTTTTAGTTTGTTAAATCAGGATATTGATTTCTTAAAAAAAAAAAAATCAGGATATTGGTGTGTATGATTATTGTAAAATTTTATGTTTATCTCATATCATAGTCAAATAAATCAAAATTTGATATAATTCAACAACCAAAATTTGATGTGCTTTAATTTTCTTCCAGTGAAAACAATACAGACTACCACCAAAGTGTTTTTTACATTAAAAAAAATAAAAAATTTAAAAATTTAAAAAATTAAAGAAAAAAGAAAAAACCTTGAAAACCACTCTAATTTGATTGTTTCACTTCCAAATTTGAAGTAATTGAGTATCAAAGTAAAAATATAAATACTGTATCAATGAAACCTGAACCACATTAACCAAGGGAAAGGCCAGGAATTTTATGCATGTGACGCTAATAAATTAAAATAATAATAATAATAATAATAAGCCAAACACTTTAAGTTTCAACTCATACAATGATTTTCAATACATATAAAAGCAATATATAGTTGCTACCACTCCCTGAAAATTAGATTGTGGGCTATTACTGAACTAAAATTTTTATTTTGGATTCCTCCACTCTTATATGGGCCGTTTCATGTAGACTGATCCCTTTTATATAGAAGCAACTTCCCCAGTCACATTATAAATATCTCACCTTAATTGATCCCAATAGTTCTCTGGACCACTTCTAGTAACCCAAATATATATATATATATATATGTATATTTTGGGTTTGCTTAGTTAATCAAATATCTGCTTAATATTTTTGTCTTATGATGTTTTTAGCACCAAAATTGTATACAAAAATTGGATGGGGTTGTTGGGGTAGACATTGGTTCCCATGCCCACCCATTTTAGCCCCAAAAGGGGTGCAGCTCCTAAACAACCCAAATGGGGTGGTTCAGGGCACTTCCCATGCCCACCCCCTTCAGCTCCCAAATGGCCCAAATGGGGTGCTTGGGGTCGCAAAGGTAGATTTTGGTTCCCACACCCAACCATTTCAGCCCCCAAAAAGCCCTAATTATCTAAATAATAGTGTTGCATCTTCTTTTAGATGCTGGTAGTATATCATCAATGGTTTTTTCTTTTTTTCTTTTTTCTTTTTTTTTTCTTTTTTTTTTAAGGAGTGAATTTTAGAATTAGTATCTTTGTTGGTTAGGCTTGAACAATGTCGTTTATTTTTCATTTTAGTAGAACCATGTCGATTCAATAAAAGAAACATTTCTTATTATATTTCTTGATTATACAACCTTCATATGCTTTTATGTCACAAACTTTTAACAATAACCATTCTAAAAAATTTGGTAAGTACTTTGCATTGAAATTACTAATACGGATCCTCTTCAAGAGAAGTTTGGCTCTCCTATGAAGTGCCATTTTGAAAAGACATTGTCATATTGAATTGAAGATGTTTAAAAATGGGTTGGAGTAGTATTCTAATTTTGGGTGAATCTGCGATGTTGTGGTTCAATATCAATGTGACCAAATTATATTTGTAATAATAAGGTATATAAGCTACAGTGATTGAAAATTAATTAAAATATTGTAGTTCAATATCAAAGTTGCATGAGAATCCAAAAGATCTTTCAAATTAACACCGCATGTGTTTTAATTTTCTATTATGGATTAATTAAGAGTATACAAGATCTTTAATTGGTCAGAGCCCACAATTCTTGTAGAATCTTCCTTACCATTAAGTGTAATTTTTTTTTCTTTAAATAAATAAAAACCTTGAAAACTACTCTGTAATTACTGTTGATAAAAAAAAATAATAATAATAACATATTAGAGTTTCAGTTTGTTAAATTAGGATCCTGGTGTCTATCTTGTTATTATATAGTTAGTTGTATCATAACCAAAATTTTGTGTTTGTTTTATATCTTGATTTGTTCTAGTGGCTTATAAGTGGTGATAATCCTATTAATTGTCTACAATTGAAAAATATTGTCGGTTACTTTTCAATTCTTATTTTAAGTAATAAACCTTATAAGCATAAGAATCGTATAGATGTCGTATAATGGTTACAGGATCATCTCCTCAGAGACGTGATAATCAATTATCAAACTAGTCCTAAATGAAAATAAATAAATAAATAAATAATAAAGTATGTTAGGATTCCGGATTCCACTTAGTTTTAGAAATTAATTATCAAAGTATTAAAGATTTATCGATTGTGTTTGTCACTAGTTTATCACTGATTCTCTTAATACATCTCTTCCGATGATGTATTGAACATACTCTCGTCCACTGACACTTATCTGCTGATGGCTATCGAAATGAACAAGCACTCATTAAATTTAAGATAATCTACTATCTAAGTTAGATTGATATTTTTATGAAATACTCAACTGTCACTCGAGCACTTACGGCGACTCGGCTGTCACATGAGTGGTCTATTATCCTTTCCTAACCTAGAGTAAGCATTTTATCAAATATTTTATGTGTTATTCCTTCCGATCTCAACATATAACTTTAAATCATGCATATAGTGGTCATTCAAATACAAGCATTAACTTCTAAAATCCCTACTCAACATACACAACATCCTCAAGCAAAAATAATCAACTTCATTAATATTAAAAATCAATATCCATCACTATCCCAACACAATATGAAACACGGCTACATACAAAGAAAAAATTACAAATACAAGAAAAAAATTGAAAATACAAACCATGAATCTCATTCTCCTGAGTTTGAATCCATTGAGCTCATTTCTTCCGAGTTCGAGCCTTTGCATCTTCTTCTCCACTTTTGCAAAGTTTTTTCTCCAAAGTATGGATGAATGATATTGATGGATGAAGTTTGAAGGTGAAATGGAGGTGATTTGAGGTAAGAATCAAGGGTGAGAGAAGAGGCATGAGAGCTTCATTCTCAGCCCCTCAAAACCGTCCCTAAATGGTAAAGATTGATGTATTCATAGGTTGGAGAGTTAGGACACGAAAATTGGGTTGGAAGGTTGCAAAATTACCCTTTTTCAAGTCTGGCACTCATCAGGGCGCTTAGAGGGGCGTAAGCGTGCTAAGGGGCACGGTTGTGGCAGTGTGTGGCGCTCCCTTGGTCGCCTGGAGGCTGGTAAGCATGCATGTAGGTGCGCTGGCGGAGTGTGGGTGAGATGTCATGCGCGTTGGATGGTGCAGAGGCATGCAGGTCAACCCCAACTTTGACCCTTGGTCAGTAAAATAATCATAACTTTCTCTATGAATCTCCGATTCATAAACCGTCAGTTGTTATGGAAACTAGACATCCGTAGCTACAGTTTGATAGGTCTTAGCTCACATAACTCAAAAAAAAAAAATGACTCCACACAAGCTCTCAGAAGTTTACCCATCTTTCATGTCCGATAATCCACAATCTTACCATTTTTCTTACAAAATCCAAACCCAACACTTATTTGACTTGATTTCTCATCGAATCTCTTCCAACTAAGTGTACACACCATTAGAGACTTATTCCCTAAAAACCACTGAAAAAACACATAAAAACAATCAAGAACAACGACAAAGATATATATTTGGAGACCTAAATCTTCATTTAAAATATTCTTATCAAATAACTCCTCAAATTAACATTTTAATTATTTTTTTCAAACATCTTAAATTAATCTATTTTGTATTTGATTATGTAATTATAAAATTTGAGGTACTTCTTATTAAATAATCATTCGGAGTTTAAAATAAATTATTTTTGTAATAATTACTTGACATGATTTAATAATAATAAAACAATTTATTTTCATAACAACTAATTGACCTAATTCAACAATATCGACTCAAATACGTAAATTGATCAAAGACATTGATATATATATATATATATATGTATGGATGGTTGATAACTAATCATTAATCAGTTTACTTCAAGCTTTGTAACTCTTTATATAAGAAAATCATAATTCAAAGCATTTTCCTTAGGGAAAATCCCATAAAACCTCCTAACATATGAAAATATATAGATTTTGTCATCTATAGTTTCATTTTTATCTGAAATATCACTTGATATTAATATAAATGGTCAAAATATCACTTGAAGGATGATAATACCCCTGACGGTAATAAATTCTGTTAGGTTAACACGGTTAACTGTTTGACTCAAGTGGAAAAACAAAAATGCAATGAAAATTTAATTAAAATAATGTTAATTAAAATA
Source organism: Nephelium lappaceum (assembly GCA_021234005.1). Classification (NCBI taxonomy): domain Eukaryota; kingdom Viridiplantae; phylum Streptophyta; class Magnoliopsida; order Sapindales; family Sapindaceae; genus Nephelium; species Nephelium lappaceum. The sequence continues at coordinate 28,814,264 of CM037998.1, read as the reverse complement.
TAAAAAATCAAAATAAATATTAAATATAAAGTTATAAAAAATAAGATATTTTTATTTAAAATAAAAAAAAATTGTCAAAAAAATAAAAAATATATATAGAAACAAAAATCATTTTTTTCCTCTCAATTCTCTCTATCTCTCTGTCTCTCTCCTCTTCTCTCTTCTCTTCTTTCTCTATCTCCGACATTCGTCATTCAGCAGCGTTCAACATAGTGGAGACCATGGTGGCTTCCACCATTGGAGACCCAGGTCTAGGTGTCCACGGTGGAGACCTGAACGAGATCTCTGATGTTAGAGATCTAGTTTGGGTCGACAGAGACCAGAATGGTGGAGACCCAGTTCGGGTCATCTAGGTCTCCACCAAACACTGATTCCAAGCCCTAACTTGATGACCAAGGTAAGCTCCATTTTCTACTCTATCTTTGGTACTTTCCTTTTAGCCGTTTGGATGTCGAGAAAATAACAAGGGTTTTGTATAGTTGATGTTTCAAAATTAGTAAAAATTTTATTTTGTTCACTTGGGTATTTCTATTTTTGGTTTTTGGATAGATCCCAGATTTTGTGTAGTTGATGTTTGAAATTTAGTAAAAATTTGTTACTATTGTGTATGATGTTGCTATTGCAAGTGTTCGAGTATGGTGATGAATGATGTTTGCTGTTGATTGTAGGAAATTGATGATTGATGATTTCGAGCTTGATGAATAATAATGATTGTGGAAAACTGCTGATGGTGGTTGTTGGTTGAGATCCAATCTCCACTTTTTTCTATTTTTATTAATTTTTTTTATTTTTTAATTTGGATTTATTAGTTTATAATTTTTTATTTTAAAATGTTATTTTATAATTATTATATTTTTTAATAAAAATTTTAGGGTTAAAAATACCTTTTTAACTTTTGTTTAATTTTCTATTAACTTTCTAATTGTACTGAGATTTTGAATAAAAATAAAATAATGGATGGTAAAACGAGATATTTTCATACGTCATGGGGTTTTTTTAGGATTTTCCCTTTTCCTTATAATGATTTAATGTAATTTTGCAATTAAAATTATGTCTTTTGATTTTCTGAATGGACCGATTGAAAGTACATAAAATCTTTGATTGGCTGAAGCCCAAATTTCTTTTAGAGTCATTTAAAAAAAAAAAAAGAAAAAGAAAAAGAAAAAGAAAAAGAGACTTCCTTTAGAGTCTTCCTTAACATAAAGTGTCATTGTTTTTACTTCAAAAACAAAAAACTTGAAAACCACTATGATGTTGTTGTTTCTCTTCCAAATTTGAAGTAAACTAATAATCTAAAACTTCAATAATGAAACCAAACGCATCAACAAAAGGACAAGGCCAGGAATTTCATGCATGTAATGCAACATACATTAAAAAATTAATAATCTAAACACTTTTAAGTTTCAGCTCATATAATATTTCTTAGTACATATGCAAACTATGTATATTTTTTTTGACAGGACATGTGCAAACTATGTATATAATATTACTACTTCTAGTAAATGAAATTTTAAGCTTTTATAAAAAAAAATTAAAAAAAAAAAAAAACCTTTTATCTTGTGCCAAGCTTGCACATCTTTTGCCTGATATTACCATGTATGTTGTTCTAAGAATTTGAGTGATTTTTTTTTCCTTACTTTAATCAAATATATGTTTAACATTTTAATTTAAACTATATATTATTTTAATATTAAAATTTTCACAAAATTAGATATTACTTATGTGAGATAGAGTCTTATCTCATAGAATATATGACAGAGTTTCATTAATGTTTTCAAACTAAATAAATTTAAAAAGAAATCCTAAAATGCTAGTAATGTAACACTCCTTTAGCTTGATCTTATTTATTTAAAAATAAATATTATTAATTTGGAGAAAGAATCTTATTTCAAGTGACAAGTGATAAGAGCTAGAGTTTTATATGAGTATATTCAATAAAATTGGATTGATGACTGACATGAGGATAAAAAAATTATTATCCAATCTTAGTCTGATTAAAGTTAATCCGATTATAAACACAAAACGTGTACTACCTCAATAGCCAATAACATATACTGCAGGAATATCACGGACTGGATTTAGAGGCCATTAATATAGCTTTTGGTTTTCCAATATTTTCAATTTTGTTGATTCAAATTGATAATGTTCATGAGTTTCAAAAACGAAAAAGATAATTTTCATGGTACAATTGAAAAGATAAGGGGAACCTAAAGTAGTTTGTAAATATAAAAGTCATAAAACTGCTGCATGTAATTTTTTCTAATCTTTCTCTACAAAAAGAATGTAATTCTGTTTTTCTTCAAAGACAAATTAAATCTTTAATAGTTGTTAAAAAAAAAAAAAACCTTTAATAGCATTATAATTTTGTTGCTTCTCTTCCAAATTTGAAGTAATTAGTAATTATCAAACTCAAACTCATTGTATCTCTAAATTAATAATAAATAAATAAATAAATAACCCACATCAATTACGACAAAGTCAGGAAATTTATGTAATTTGATGCCGATGGATTTGAAAAATAATCACAATAATAATATAAAGTCTTTAATACTACCACATTCAGCACATGAAATTGTAACAAATTATTGATGCAAGGATCTTTATTTTGAATCAAATTTTCACAATTTTTGTCAGACACTACCACATATGTGATCCAAGAATTTGTGGATTTTACTTAGTTTAATCATCTTTTTTTAGAATATAAAAAATAAACTTAAAGTTAAACCATAAAATTAGATAATTTTTATGTAGAGATAGAGATCTCACCTTATAAGATAAGAGAGTTTTATTAAATAGAATTAATGAAAATTAATCAACTTTTAACTTTATCTGTTAGGCTGTATATAATGTTGTCACATTACACCAAAATGATCACAGAATGATTATGAAGTGTGTATTGCTAGCCATCTTCTTTCTCATTCTCTGTTCAACAACCCAAGCAACTCAAGCAACCGAAGCTGTTGAAGAAGCTAACAGTGAAGTTGAACCAGCATGGCTGTGGGGTGGATATTGGGGCCGTAGAGGCGGATATTGGGGTGGTCTCGGAAATAGAGGATGGGGTGGTTGGGGTAGACATTGGTTCCCATGCCCACCCATTTCAGCCCCTAAATGGCCAAAATGGGGTGCAGCCCCTAAATGGCCCAAATGGGGTGGTTGGGGTCACAAAGGTGGATCTTGGTTCCCATGCCCACCCCTTTCTGCTCCAAAATGGCCCAGCTGGGGTGGTTGGGGTCGCAAAGCAGGATTTTGGTTCCCACGCCCACCCATATCAGCCCCTAAAAGGCCTTAATTATCTAATTAATAGTATTGCATCATCTTCTAAATTATAGTCATTAATGTTGTTTCTTTTTTATTGTTAGAAGTTAGTTTAAGGATTAATATCTTGTTGGTTTGGTTTAAATAATGGTTTATTTATTATTTTTAGCAGATCTATGTTGATTCAATTAAAGAAATATTATTTATTATATTTCTCGACTATTATCTTTATATGCTTTTTTACAACAAACTTTCAGTAGAAAACCATTCATATATCTTCTTGAAGAGAAACCGGTCTCCTCTGTCATTTATGTTATGTTTAAGATGTTTGTCTATACCTGCTAATAATTGACAAGTCATTGTGCAGCGAAACATATACTTCTAAAAGACACATTCTTGAGATTGATTGTCCCTGTTTGCTTTTCATTAAAATAGTTGAATCTATCACATACCAATTTTCATGGGAAAATTTTGCTAGAGTTTATGAATATTACTCAATTTTTATGGGCAAATTTTGCTAGAGTTAATGAATATCACATAACATTTTTCTTTTATGAATCGAATTAGAAAAGATCTTTAATTCGATTCCAAAATTCTTGTATAATCTTGAATCTTCCTCACCACACAGTGTATTTTTAAAAAAAACAAAAAAAATAAAAACAAATAAGAACCTTAAATAACACTGTAATATTTGTTGTTTCTCCTCCAAATTTGAAGTAATTAATCAATAATCACATTCAAGATTTTTAAGTTCCAGTGTGTTAAATCAGGAAACTGAAGTGCCTATAGCGTTTGTATCATAATTACGATTTTGTGTTTATTTGTAGGGTGAATGATGATTAGGCGTAGTGGTTACTGGTTGGTAAGTGGTGATAAATGATAATCACTTAATCAGTTTATGACAGGCTGCAATTGAGAAATGTCCCCTCTAATTTACATATTTATTATTTATTTATTTGATAACCATCTTTAATTAATTATTATCTGACTTCCATACAGAATTATAAAATTTTCTGGTGCTTTCTTATGTAATACATTTCTTTTTTTTTTAACTTTTTATGTGAAGAACTTTATAACAAAACAAAACAACTTATTATTTCAAAACAAAACAAAACAACTTATTTTCCTAATTACTTTATAAAATTCATCAAAAACAAAATATAATTCACACCCCAATTTGTCCCTTGTAACATTGGGTTTAGAATATTCCAATTTTGGTGGTTGCCCTCCATTTTTTTTTTTTTTTTTTAAAGGCAAAGAAATTTCGAAATCTATCGAGATCAATCACTAATAGTACAACCTGAATGACTACTCAGCAACACAATCTGAATATTACTTCCTATAATCGAGAGATGGCTATTCCTACAAGAGAAGACGACTCACTCCCACACCCACACTTTGTTTTGATTTTTTAAAATTAAGGAAGATATTCAACTACCCATACTCTTTGATGGTGGTTGTCGTGTTCTTATTTAGTGTTAAAGTAATGATTGAAACTTATTATCTAGTTTATTTACTCCAAATTCAATCCTATTATATGCACCAAAATTTTACAGCCTCAATATTCCATGAATGTAGTGTTTTATTTTTATTTTTTTATTTTTTTATTTTCAATATTTTTAATTCTGTTGATTCAAAATGATAACTTCAAGGGTAATAATGTTGAGCAAAAGTTGCATGTGAATCCAAGAGTTCATTCAAAATTAACACCCTCATGTGTTTTATTTTTTCTTTTATGAACCGATTAAGAGTACACAAGATCTCCAATATTGGCTCGAGTCCAAAATTCTTGTAAAATCTTACTTAGCATAAAATGTAATTGTCTTTCACTTAAAAAAAAAATATTGAAAAATCTGTAATTTTATTGTTTCTCTCCCAAATTTGAACCTAATTAATTGAGAATTAAACTCAAAAATCTGAATTTTTAATAAAAATTAATGTATTGGAGTTTTAGTTTGTTAAATCAGGATACTGATTTCTTAAAAAAAAAAATAAAAATCAGGATACTGATGTGTATGATTATTGTAAATTTTTATGTTTATCTCATATCATAGTCAAACAAATCAAAATTTGAAGTAATTCAACAACCAAATTTTGATGTGTTTCAATTTTCTTTTAGTGAAAACCATACCTATTAGCACCAAAATGTTTTTTACTTTTTTTTTTTTTAACCTTGAAAACCACTGTAATTTTATTGTTTCACTTCCAAATTTTAACTAATTAATTAAGAATCGAACTGAAAATATAAAAACTGTATCAATGAAATCTGAACCACATTAATCAAGGGAAGGGCCAGGAATTTTATGCATGTGAGGCGAATACATTGAAAAAAATCAATAATCTAAACACTTTAATTTTCAACTCATACAATGATTTTCAATACATATAAAGCAATATATAATTGCTACCACTCCCAGAAAATTAAATAGTAGGCTATTACTGAAGTAAAATTATTATTTTGGATTTGCTTAGTTTAATCAAACATCTGCTTAATGTTTTTGTTTATGACGTTTTTAGCTACCAAAATTGTATGCAAAAATTGAACTATCATCTTAATTTTAAAATTACATTAAGATTAGTTATTATTTATATAAAGATAAAATTTTACCTCATGGGATAATAGAGTTATGAATTATCCAAAAATTAATTATGCAATACCGTTTTAGCTAGATTTTTGTATTTAATAACAGATATTACTTATGTGGAGAAAGAATGTTATTTCATTTGACAAGACTTAGAGTTGTATGAGCTATATCAAATTCAATTAAATTAATGATTATGATATGAGGATTAAAAATTATTATTTAATCTTACCCCAAGAAATTTAATCCAATTATAAGCACAAAAAGTGTACTGCCTCTCAATAAGCAATATGTATAATACAAGAATATTATGGAGTGAAATAGAGGCCATTAACATAGTCTCTTTAGTTTATTATTATTATTATTTTACAACATTTTTAATTTTATTGATTTAAAAAATAATTTCATGATACGATTGGGAAGATTATGATAATCTAACAAATTTGGCGATGTGAATTTATGATTTCATCTAGAGGAAAAAAAAATGCTTGTAACAAAAAGTACACTTGTGTCTTTCATCAAAAATAAATTAACCCATGAATGACATTGTAATTTTATTGTTACTCTTCAAAATTTGAATTAATTAATTAGTTATCAAACTCGAAATTTTTGTCTCTAAATCCAAATAATAAAATCACCCAAATCGACGAGGGTCAAAGCCAGAAATTTCATGCATTTGATGGCAATGAATTAAAAAAGAAAATAGTGGAATAATAATTAACTTCTTTAAGGTTCATATAATTATTGTATATTAAATTTAAATTCAAAAGTTAAACCATATTTTCAATTTCAAGTTAGAGACCTTATCTCATAAGATATGAGACTTTTATGGATATTTTCAAATTAAATAGAATGTATCAGAAACAATCACTTATCACCTTATCTCTAAGTTGTATATAAGCTTGTCACACTACATCAAAATGATCATAGGAATTTAGCAAAGAGTAAAGTCTCTAATGGCAAGAATGATTATGAAGTGTGTATTGCTAGCCATCTTCTTTCTCATTCTTTGTTCAACAACTCAAGCAACTCAAGCAACCGAAGCTGTGGAAGAAGCTAACAGTGAAGTTGAACCAGCATGGTTGTGGGGTGGATATTGGGGCCGTAGAGGTGGATATTGGGGTGGTCTCGGTAATAGAGGCTGGGGTGGTTGGGGTAGACATTGGTTCCCATGCCCACCCATCTCAGCCCCTAAATGGCCCAAATGGGGAGCAGCCCCTAAGTGGCCTAAATGGGGTGGTTGGGGCCACTTCCCATGCCCACCCCTTTCAGCTCCCAAATGGCCAAAATGGGGTTCGGCACCTAAATGGCCCAAATGGGGTGCCTGGGGTCGCAAAGGTGGATTTTGGTTCCCACACCCACCCATGTCAGCCCCCCAAAAGCCCTAATTATCTCATTAATAGCACCGCATCTCCTTTTAAATACCCTTGAAAATAAAACTATGTAAAACCACCATTTTTTATGCTAAAAAATGGGGTTAAGTAACACTACTTTTTATTTCAGGGGGGTTTTCAGATTTTTTTCCTTTAAATTATTGCATGTCAATAATGTTGTTTCTTTTTAAGGAATGAGCTTTAGAATTAGGATCTTGCTGGTTAGGCTAAAATAATGTTGTATTTTCCATTTTGGGAAATCCATGTTGATTCAATAAAAGAACTATTTCTTATTATATTTATTGACTATAATCTTTATATTTCTTGTTTAGTATTAATGTGATGATTAAAATTTATTAACTAGTTTATTCACACCGAATTCGATCCTATTATAAGCACCAAAATATTACATCCTCAGTATTCCATGAACCTTTTCTTTTCTTTTCTTTTTTTCCAATATTTTTAGTTCTGTTACTTCAATAATGTTGGCCTAAAGTTGCCTTTGAATCCAAAAGATCCTTCAAAGGTCATCATGTGTTGTAATTTTCTTTTACTGGCCAATTGAATGCACATGTACACAATATCTTTGATTTACTGGAGCCCAAAAATTCTTGTAGAATCTTTCCTTCACATATCATAAATTTTATTGTTTTTAACATGAATAAAAAACTTGAAAATCCCTGTAATTTTGTTGTATCTCTTCCCAATTTGAAGCAATTATAATCGAGAATCAAACTCAATATCTAAGACCTACATCAACCAGGGACAAGGCCTGGAATTTCATGCATGTGACACGAATGAATTAAAAAAGTTAACAATCTAAACACTTTAAGTTTCAACTCATATATTCTCTCAAAAAATAGTTTCAACTCATAATATTTTTCAATACATACACAAGCTATATATATTGGTACCACTTCGAATAAATGAAATTGTAAGCTATTATTAAAATAACAATTTTTATTTTGGGCCAAGAATTTTCATTTTGCTGGATATTACCAGATATATATTTCAATAATATGTGTGATTTTTCCCTAGTTTAATCCAATATTTGTTTAATATATTTTTTTGGTTTTATGTTTGTTTTTTAGAACCAAAATTATTTACAAAAATTAAACAATAATTTTAATTTTAAAATTACCTTAAATTAGATAAATACGAAAATTAAACAATAATTTTAATTTTAAAATTACCTTAAAATTAGATAACTTTTATATGGGGATAGAATCGTATTTTGGCTAAAAGAGTTCTATGAATGTTTCCTACCTAAATACATAAATGACCTTAAAATTAGTTATATAACACTATTTCAAGTTTGATCTTACATGCATTTAAAAATAGATGTCACTTAGGTGGAGAAAGAATCTCATAAGAGCTAGCGCTTTATGATTTATGTCGAATTAAATTGTATTAATGATTATGACATGAGGATTAAAAATGATTATCCGATTAATAAAAAATATGTATGATACATGAATATATATATATATATATATATTAGTGTTTCTTAACTTTAAAAAGTTAGAATGAGTCTATCAAATTCATCCATTGCATTTTTCTTCTTAAAACAAATTCTCTCATCTATTTAATTCAATTCAAATGCAATAGATGAATTAGATTAGTTCATTATAACTTTTTAAAATTAGGAGACTCTCTATATATACTAACTACAGTCAATGCCTCCTAAAACAAATCTTAACCATGCATTAGATTTGATGGACAAGAAAAAAGAAGAAGATAGAAATATAAATAAATAATTATTATTTGATTATTATCAACAAAATTCATAAATAAATAATTATTATTTGATTATTACCAATAAAATTCATGAGGTACATAATAATCAAATGATAATTATTTATTTATATTTTTATCTTCTTTTTTTTCTATTTAATGGATGACTGAGATCTTTTGATTTGAATTTTTTAAAATTAAAAGGCACTAACGATAGAACCAATTATATATATATATATATATTTTTTTGACACTTTTTTATATATAAAAAACCTATCGAAATCAATTTAGATGAAACTTTAGTAGTATAGTTTGGATAACTATCCTCAAATAGTGGGAGATGATTATCCACACCTTTTTGTGAATAATATAAAAAGGATGAGACATTTTTAGTATTTGAACATGTGACTTAGAGCAGAGCGGGGTAGGAGTGTTTATCACTTCACCACCCCACTTGAGTGCATATAATACATGAATAGTATGGAGTGGATTTAGAGCCGTTAACATAGTTTATTGTTTTTACGGTGCTTTTCATTGTATTGATTCAAAATGATAAGTTCAAGGTAGGAATGAGAAGATTAGAAGAATCCAACACAATTGGCCATGTGAAGCTAAAGGTACTGCTGCAGCATGCAACAAATAGTGTACTTGTGTTTTTGTTAAAAAATAAATTCCATCGTGAATAACAATATAATTATACTTTTTTTTCTTTTTCAACTCGAAGTGATTAATCAATCATCACACCCAGAGTCATTGTCTCTAAATTGAAATAATTATAAAACCTAACCCACATCAACCAGGGACTAAGTCTGGGATTTCATACATTTGATGCCAATGAAATAAATATAAGAGTGAAAAATCTAAAATCTTTAAGTTTCAATCAATACAATGTTTGTGAATACAAATACCAACCAAAACTATTTAATTTAGGATAAAAATCATTTTAGTCCCTAATTTTGAGAAAAGGTTAAATTTTTAATTATATTTAAAAAAAAATCAAATAAATCTTAACTTTTATAAAAAATGTTAAATTAGTCCTTTATGTCAGTTAAATGACTGTCAAACTTATCTAAAAATATGAAAAAACTCGTTTATCCATGACCTTAGCGCATAAATGGTAGATTTTAGTTGTAAATTTCTTATATATATATATGATTAGGTTTTATTTGTTAATCTCTTATGTATACATGATTAGGTTAAATGAATATTTTCATATTTTCTATTAGATTTGATCGTTACTTGATTGATGAAAGGGATTAATTTGACGTTGTTTCAAAAAGTTATGGTTCATTGGATATTTTTCGAATTATAGTTAAAACTTTGATAATTTCTCAAAACTTAAAAACTAAAATAATTTAAATATACAGATCCTAGACAGTTAACCAATCCAACAATTTGAAACGAAACGGGCTGACCCGTTTGCAAACCGGTCACATTCAACGACGCCGTTTCGAAACAAGACACCTCCTCTTCACATTAGATATTTGCCACCTCTCTCTCTCTCTCTTTCTCTCTCGCACATTCGCCGAAACCTCCCTAAACAACCAAAAACCCCTCCATTTCTCCTAAACGACACCGTTTCATCAGCATCTTCTTCTTCTTCAGTTACCAGCGATGGCGGCGCGAGGTGCTCTGCTCAAGTACCTAAGAGTCAACGTCACCTCCCTCCCCCGAAACCCTACCTCCTGCGGACGCTCCGGTGGCCTCTTCTCTGCCGCCATCAACCGCTTCTTCTCCACCGAAGAGGTCAGAGGCTCCTTCCTCGACAAATCGGAGGTCACCGATCGCGTCGTCTCCGTCGTCAAGAATTTCCAGAAAGTTGATCCTTCCAAGGTAGTAACACCTTTCACTTACAATGTGGCTGGAAATTGATATGTCCAAGGTGGATTTTGTTACTTCCAAGTTGTTCGAAATTGATACTTCCAAAATGTATCTGGTAGTGGTAGTTTTTGTTGTATATGTGGAATTCGCTTTTGTGGGGTGTGTTTGTTTTGGTTACTTGTAGATTTGAGAATAATTAATTACACTACAAAATATGCAAATTTTAGGGTTCTTGTTGTTTGAGAAGGAAGGGAAAAGTATTCAAAATTATTGTTTTTGGGGATTAGGTTTTAGGGTTAGGTTTCATTTGAAGAGGGGTTTCTATAGAAATTTTGAATATGAAGCCAAGTGTAGGTTTTTTTTTTAATTTTATTTTTTTTGGTCAACTTGGCATCCATATGTGTGAATGTTTATATGTAATATGGGTTTGGCTAACTTACTAGTTGGGTAAGGTTACTTATCAATAATAACCCTTGGATTAGTTGTAACGGTGGTTATTGAATAATATTAAAGGATTGTTATTGACGAATAATTTTACTCAAACAGTACGGTAGCCAAACTCATGTTATATATTCATTTATGATGAGCTTCTAAGGTAGTGTGTCCTAACTTTAAATCGTTAGGACTACTAATCTCAGTCATTTATTGCATTTTCTCTCTTAAAAACATTTCTATCCTATTTAATTGAAATGCAATGAATGATTGAGATTAGTGGTCATAACTATTTAAAAGTTTGGACGCACTGACCATAGAAGTTTTGTTCATTTATGTACAAGCACGCGTAATAATATGTAAGTTGATGATTGTTTGTGTGAGTGCTTGTGTATGTCTATGTATATACTACGTATGTAGTATATCAATATGTTTGTAAGAATGTAGTTTCTTATATGGACAATGTGTATTTGTGATTTTCATACAAAGATCTCTATATGTGAAATAGTTTTTGTGGATGTTGCAGTTGTGATGGTTTAAGTTTGTTGGTATACATGTTAGTGGTGTACTGGTATCTAAAACTGTAAACATTAAATGTAATTTTGAAAATTTATATGTGAAACAGTATTTATGGATGTCGTGCTTGTGATATGTTAAGTTTGTTGATACACATGTTAGTGATATGTAAAACGCTAAACCTGAAAAGTAATTTTGAAAATCTATATTTGAAACAGTTTTTATGGATGTTGCAGTTGCGATAGGTTAAATCTGTTGATATACATGTTACGGATATATAAAACCCTAAACCCTGTCTATGTGTGAAACAGTTTTAATGGACGTTGCAGTTGTGATAGCTTAATTTTGTTGATATATGTGTTAGAGATATATTAAACTCTAAACCTTAAAAGTAATTTTGAAAATTGGAAGATATAATAAGAATGAAAAAGAAAGAAAAATTGCGATCAACATTTTTATTTGTATGTTTACATAAGTTGGTGGTTTGAATGATATACGAACCATTGGGCTTTTTGTGTTGAATTATAATATGATAGGACATTGCTGTTGACTTTTGGATGCCTCGGTACAGTGTAATTGGGTGGGGTGGGGGGGCAGGGGGGGTTGGGTTGAGATTCTTGTGGCCAACTGTAATTTAGGTGTAGATATAGATTCATTTGACTTGACTTAAGAGTTAAGAGGCAGATGTTTAATTGTTGTTGTGCAGATGCTTTTCTTTCTGCCTTTCAATTGTGTGATGATGAACTCAGTTACAAATGTTCATTTTTTTAGCATCTATATTTTTCTTGTAAGAACTTGTTATTAGTGGCCCCAGGTCATTTTATATCTCAACTTAATTTTTGGGGTTCATTTTATGAAAACAAGGAATGCCTGGAAACCAAAATGTTCCTCATGTTGCTTGTTTTAAGTTATATAAAAGATGTCCAAGAAATTGGTGTTGGGTAATGTGATGTCAAATTTTAGTATTTTCTTGCATTTGCATTTCATTTACATTTGTCTTGAACCCATCATGGTAGAATATAGTCTGAAGTACTCCACACAGCACATGTCATTTCAAGTTTGATCCTTCTTTACCTGTCTTATTATGTGAGCTTGTAGTTGCTACCCATTGCAGTGTTTGTTCTGATCAATGGATAACATCCTTTGTGGAACGTTGTCTATTTACTATTTTCATTCTAAATTTTGTTAAGACTTGAGAGGGTATGCTCCATAGTGGATGTCTGATTTGGCTATAGAAGTTATGCTTAATGAAGTGTGGTGCATTGCATCAGGGTTTAATCTTCTGTCTTCTCTTCCATTGTTTAATTAGCGTTCGCATCATTTTATGTTTGTGACATGTACTTCGGGGGTCTAACATTTTCCTTTTGTGGGCATATTTCAAGGTCTTACATTATATCATTCCTTCTTCTAAGAACGACAGAACTATGTTTCCTTGTCAATGGAATAGCGTCTTGCTCTTCAAGAATTGTTATGTTGCAGAACTACTTTGAGAAATCTTTGCAGATGTTGATATATTCTATGTGCAGGTTACTCCAAATGCCCATTTCCAAAATGATCTTGGGTTAGATAGTTTGGACACTGTGGAGATTGTGATGGCACTCGAAGAAGAGTTTGGATTCGAGATCCCAGATAACGAAGCTGACAAGATCAATAGCATTGACCTGGCAGTCGATTTCATTGCTTCTCACCCTCAGGCTAAGTAACGGGAACTACGAAGCCTTTTTTCTTTTTGGGTTTTGTTCATTCAGAAGTAGTTGCAATTAGTAGACTTATAAATGCCCTTTGGTTTTCCTTCTCCATTACAGTTCTGTTTGAAGAAGGTTGTTTTTTATGTTTGCCATATTATTGCATCGGTGCCTTCCAATGAATGGAAAGAAATTGTAACGATCGTATGAGTTAAAACTGATCGACACTAGTTTTTTGATTGCCCTCATACAGTTTTATTTCAATAAAAATCATGCAGCACATTACTTGTTAGTTATCTGCAATTCATATTTATATATATAAATCAAGCATTGCTTGTATCAGTGTTTTCATCATAACAAATGGTTAGTAATGGCGATGTTTGTTCTGTCTTGAGAAGATATGTTTACGATAATTTATCAAGTTTGGACTAGGGTATGAACATTAACTTCATTGATTATGAATAGTCAACTTCATTGGTTAAGAATCACTTAACTAATGACACCAAAAAAAAAAAAAAAAAAAACTTCGTTGTCTAGAAGATTGATTGTTTTTTAATTTTTATTTGTTAAATATTTGAAGTCAAATGATCGAAACTAATAAGAAGGATGAGGTTTTAGTTAAAATAAAAATAAAAATAAAAAAGAAGAAAGGTTTGGAAATAAAATGTGATTTTTTTTTTTGGAAGTGAAACAGGAGTACTTTTCCATGCTGACTCATAACGCAAAAGTGTTTATCCATCTTCTTGTCCAGTGTTTGTGCATCACCTCGTTTACCTTTTCGGTGGGGTTTATGTTTCACTAATTGTGGTTTACTAGTGTTGAGTGGATGGTTTTCATTTTTTATTGTTTTTTAGTTTTATTTGAGTACATTTGTGGATTGTAAACAATGATTGATTGCGGTAAATTCCAAAAAAGTTTTTATTTGGTGGTATTCGCGCATATATATAGATATAAGTGAGGACTTTTTACAATGCATATTTTAAGCAACTTTGATAAAATCTAATAGAATTCAATGAAATTTTGATGTGACTGATTGTATGAATGATAAACAAAGTAAAATAGAGTTACAAATAAAAGTTGAGAATTTTTTGTGTTTATGAATTGCCAACAAAAGTTGAGAATTTTTTCGTGTTTGTGAATTATTTTTTGTAATTTTTTAATTATAAAATATTCAAAAAATAGTGATATATCAGAAAAATTAGTTAAAGAATCCAAAAATTTTCAAAATTTTTTCAAATGTGTATTTTAATTCACAATGATGCATAAAAAAATAATTATATATATATGTAATATTTCATGAAATTACATCCATCAAAGATGCTCACTATAATAAATAATGAGGTACTCATGGGAAACTTTATGCATATATATATATATATATATATGAGGTACTCATGGAAAACTTTATGCATACATATATATATATATATATATGCATAAAGTTTCCCATGAGTACCTCATTATTTATTAAACTGAGCATCTTTCATGCAATTTCATGACATATATATATATATATATATATGAAAATAAATATGCAAATATGAATCAAACAACAGTTTTCGTGCCCGTGGACCGGAAGTGATTGAAAATAAAAACATCGACGTGCAAGGATTCTTAGGGTGCATCATGCATGTTAAAGTTCACAATTTCACGTTAAACGTGTTAAATTTTAAACTTTTTCACATGCTGAAATAAAAATTTTATTTTGGGCCAAGATTTCACATCTATTGTTGGATATTATAACTTACATAGTTCAAGAATTTGTGTGATTTTTGCTTAGTTTAATCAAATATCTGCTTAATGTTTTTGTTTTACGATGTTTTTAGCACCAAAATTGTATGCAAAAATTGAACTATCATCTTAATTTTAAAATTACCGTAAAATTAGTTAATATTATTTAAATAAAGATGGAGTTTTAGATAAGAAAGTTTTATAAGTGTTTTCAAATTAAATAAGATAAACATAAATTACTCTAAAATTAGTTATGCAATACTGTTTTAACTTTATTTATTTATTTTTAATTTAATAACGGATATTACTTATGTGGAGAAAGAATATTATTTTACGTGATAAATTAATTTAATGATTATGATGTGAGGAATTAAAAATTATTATCTAATCTTAGTCCAATAAATTTAATCCAATTATAAGCACAAAAAGTGTACTGCCTCAATAGGTAATATGTATGATACAGGAGTACTATGGAGCGAATTTAGAGGCCATTAACATAGTTTTTCGTTTTTACAATATTTTAATTTATTTATTTTTTTTTATTTAAAAGATAATTTCATGATACGATTGGGAAGATTACGAGAATCTAATATTGGTGGCCATGTGCATCTTATAACCCTTGAATAGCATTGTAATTTTATTGTTTCTCTTCCAAATTTGAATTTATTAATCAGTTATCAAACCCGAAATTGTTGTCTCAAAATTAAAATAACGAAAAATGATCCATATCAAAATTAAATTAAACTATCTTTTCAATTTCAAAATTACTTTAAAATTAGATAATAGAAGATAGAGATCTCATCTCATAAAAAGAGAGAGTTTAATTAGGATAAATAAGAAATAATCACTTATCACCTTATCTCTAAAGTTGTATATAAGCTTGCCACACTACACCAAAATGATCACAGGAATTTAGCAAATAGTAAAGTCTCTAATGGCAAGAATGATTATGAAGTGTGTATTGCTAGCCATCTTCTTTCTCATTCTTTCTTCAATAACTCAAGCAACTCAAGCAACTGAAGCTGTCGAAGAAGCAAACAATGAAGTTGATCCAGCATGGCTTTGGGGTGGATATTGGGGTCGTAGAGGTGGATATTGGGGTGGTTTGGGTCACAGTGGATGGGGTGGTTGGGGTAGACGTTGGTTCCCATGCCCACCCATTTCAGCTCCAAAATGGCCCAAATGGGGTGCAGCCCCTAAATGGCCCAAATGGGGTGGTTGGGGGCACTTCCCATGCCCACCACTATCAGCCCCAAAATGGCCCAAATGGGGTTCTTGGGGTCGCAAAGGTGGATTTTGGTTCCCACACCCACCCATTTCAGCTCCCAAAAAGCCCTAATTTTCTAATTAACAGTATTGCATCTTCTTTTAAATTATTGTATGCCAGTAATGTTTTTCTTTTTTTAGGATTGAAGTTTTAGAATTAGTATCTTGTTGGTTAGGCTGAAACAATGTTATGTATTTTCCATTTTTGGAGATCCATATCGATTCAATAAAAGAACTATTTCTTATTATATTTCTTGATTATAACCCTTGTATATTTTTACTCATAAACTTTCAACAAAAACCATCCTAAGAAATTTGATAAGTAATTTATACGGTAACTAAATACATTTCTAAATATTAGAGACACCCCAATTTTTCCCATCCATTTAAAGTTGGGTTCGAAGTCACTATTCCAATTTTTTGTGAGTTGCCATGTTTGTTCAGATGTGACGATTGAAAATTATTAACTAATTTTTCACACCGAAAATCAAATAGTTTATTCACAACGAAAATCATAGGGTTTTTTTAATTAGTTGATAATCAATCACTAATGAAATTCTTGGTTGGTTCATAATGGTAGTCGGTTGTTGTCATGGTAAACGCAATTTCGTCTTTCTTGGTCTTCCGTTTGCTGTGGTCCGAAGACTTAGAAGGAAGACTTGGGGTCGAGTCAATGCCAAAGTCTTTGAAAACAATGCCCTTCTACACTTGCAATATTACAATTTTACCTCATTTTGCTCATTTAGAGCGGTGTGTTATCATTTATTTATTAATTACTTGTAAGTTTCTTGGAAATGTAGTGTTTGCTTTTGTTCAAAGATGACTTGAAAATAGGGGTGGAAATTCGGTGGTCATGCCGTGGAAAATAAGGTGAATTTTGACTACCTAATCTAAAGTCATGATTTGTAATTCAAATATAATTATGATTGGTAGTTAAATTATGAATGTAGTTTATTCTTCTACTTTTAAATTGAAGAATTAAATGGTATATATAATTTAAATACTAAATTTAAATCATGTGAATATCATATACTTCTTATTAAATCATCTTAAATTATTGGTGTTAATTGACTTATTGGCATCATATTACAACCATGGGAATTTTTAGTGGTTGAGTTAAAATTCTTGTAATTAAAAAAATTCAGTGATCTTTAATGTTAATTATTCTAATTTATGTAATTTTTTCTTTTTAATTCGTGACATCACTTTAGGAAAAAAACCAGAATAAAATTTAAAAGAATAGATACTTTTGTTTCATTTTCCTTTCTTATTCTTTTAAATTTTGAAATTCTACATTAGATTTTGGATAAAGAATTCTATTATTCATGTTTTTCTATCCACCTTATTGCATTAACAACTTCAATTATGTGGAAATTATTTAATAACTAGAATATTTCTTGAGAACATAAATATTTACAAACAAAATTAATTTTAAATATTCTAATAAATATTAAAGTTTTCTCTAATGAGAACCAGTAGGGTTACACAACACACAAATAAAATATTTTCTAGTAAGAACTAATATACATACATATATATATATATATATATATATCTACACACACAATACACAAAAACAATTGCGCAAGTATGTGCATGAGTATGCACACACATTCATTAGTTGGCAAAATTACAACAACTTTTCACATGATTACTAAAAAAAAAAAAGAACTTTTCATATGTCATGTAAATTCAATTTTGGGATATAAGAAATCAAAACAATAAATGAAATATGAATCGAAATACAAAATATTATAGATAATTTTATATCCACTAATGACCCATAATAATAAATAGAAAGAATATTAGCACAAAAGTGCGATGAGAAATCAATACAATTGGACGGTGCAACGTCTTGCTGATTTCTGATTTGCTAACAACCTCAAAAAGTCTTAAATTATAGCAAATAATGGGTCACACCAATAAACTAATTTTTGAAAAGGTCGTCAATTTCCCACTTCGTCCCCACCACATTATCACCAATAAAAAGTTAAGGTAATCCTATTTTCCCCCTATAATTTTGTATAATATTAAAATCTTCCAATATTTTTGAAAATTATTAATACTCATTTATCGATTTATGAAATAGTTAAAATACTTTTTATAATATATGAAATGTTTAAAAAACCTCTTAACATTAAAGCTGATGTTAAAAATCAAAATTTTAGTATTAATATAGAAAAATAAAACTATATGAATATTTTAATTTTTAATCATTTTTAATAATTATAGGAGGTAAAATGAGATTTTTTAAAATTATAGGTAATAATTAACAATTATATCAAAACACAGGGCAAAGTGGGATTATCCCTAAAAAGTTTCAAAAATGAAAATCAGGCCATGGTACAAACCGTAATTAAACATCAAATTGAATGGCAATAAGCAATCTGAGTTTCTATAACTTGCCGAAGTTAAGTGCCCCCCACCACCGCCGTCTGTCCAAACCCAGTGGTGATGGAGCTCTATTCAGCTTCTGGTCTGAAGCTCAAAACCATGCTTCAGCTGCTTGTAGTTTTTGTCTTGCTAGAAATTTCAGTTTCAGAGATCATTTTTGAAGAGAGATTTGATGGTAACAACATCAACAACTTACTCTCCTTTAACTGCTTGTACTCTCTATTTTGTTTGCAGTTTTTTGCCACGTCACTAACTGTAAAATAAAATTTATATTAGTCGGTAGTTATTGTTGTTGTTTGGTTGGTTGACACTACCTATGTTTGGTAGGGTAGAAAATGTGAGAGAAAATGAAAACGATTCTAATTTTGATAGAAAAATTGGATTTTGTGATACTCTTTTGAATGAACTACATGGTGCTATATTGTTCTTTTTTTTTTTTTTTTTTTTTTTTTTTTTTGTTTTTTTGTTTTGGGTGAATGATCAGTTTGGCTATTGAGAAACTACAGGAAAGTGAGAAAAAAAAAAAATTTTAAATTCGGAAAGAAAGGTTTAAATTTTGAAGTAAAAATTGGATTTTGTGATACCCTTTTGAATCAAATATATGATGCTGTGATTTTATTTATTTGTTTATTTGTTTTTCATTGAATGATCAGTTTGGCAGCTGAGAAACAGCAGGACAGTGAGAGAAAATTTTATTTTATTTTTTTTTGAAGTTTAAATTTTCGATTTTTTAACCTAAAAAGAAAGAATCTTTTTACATTACATTGATGAAGCTACTGATGTTCTTTGATTATATTGAAAAAGCATAGAAAATGAAAACGAACAGTAGCTGAGGAAGTAACAATAAAAGAAGCATTTAAAATGTCAACTGAGTGTTTTTTTTATACTACTTGTTGTCTCTTTCACTTGATGTGTAATATTAGTGATTTGTTTTAGTTAGTTTAGTTGGTAAGTTCGCTTGTTATGGTGCGAAAAGTTATGTGGGGATTGAGTTCACTTACATCAGAGTTTGGTGGATTTCGGTTTACTTATAACTATTGTAATAAATTGACTAATTGAAATTTTTACTTGATGTTGGAAACAGATGGTTGGCAGAGTAGGTGGGTTAAATCTGATTGGAAGAGAGCGGAAGGGAAAGCCGGCACGTTCAAACATACGGCTGGGAAATGGTCTGGAGACCCGGATGATAAAGGTATAATTTGACGTTTCAGTTGTTGATTCAGTTTCTAATCAAAGAATTTTGCTTCAATTAGATTTGTAACTAGAGTGTTGAAGGAGTTCATGGCTCCTTGTAATGTACTGTGGTTGAGTGTTGAGACCTGTTAAGGTTATAGTGTCAGTATCAAGCACATGTAAATGATGATTGTTTTACTCCTTCATTTTGATTGCATAATTTAATCCACGTGTTAAAATCATCTTTTCAAAATAGTAACTTGAATTTGCTTTGAATATGTACAAGTTGGCATGAGAATGATGTTGATAGTAGGTACGAGGTTCCAATGTAACCTCTAGAACAATGTACCTTTTATGCCTTGACCAAAACATCAAATGTTTTGATATATTTCAAAACATTAGATCAATATAAACACAACTAATTTAATTAATCATGTCAAAATTCACAATCTAGACCTGCTATATTTAGCTTGTGTTTTATGGTGTTAACAGGTTGTTTTGAAATGTGAGTCTCTTTGTTATGTTTGTGTCAACCCAAAATACGACTGCCTTAATGAGCTGTTTTGGAATCCACAGCCATATCCCGCTAAATTCACTCCTGAGATTGTGTCAAAAGTTGACACTCATGGCCTCTAGGACATTAATGCAGATGTGTTAGCACTCTTCACTCTTGTGCTGGACAATGTGAAGCTCATTGTACAAAGTGCAAATTACCATGAGAACAGTTTTCTGCATGTGCTCTAACTTGTTAAAGGAGTCTAACTACGAACTAGCTCGTAGTCATCGGAGTGTTTTGCAATGTTGTTGCTGCTACCACCACCATTATCACCACTATTACACTATAGTCACCAGCATGCATTTTCCATTACTTCCCTAGCGTCCGCTTTATAGCAGCCATGACTTTGGCGAAGAGGTTGACAACTTGAATGAATACAGCAGCTAGCCAGAAACAAATTCCTTGAAGTTTGCTATAAACCATTGTTGTTATAAAGCAGGAGTTATTCATGAGACTACAGGACTACTGTAGAAATTGATTCAATTGCATTCTATTTCTTCAACTGGTGTTAATGTAGGAGTTGTTTCAATTGCATTCTATTTCTTTAATGGTGTTGATGTATTGTAGGTATTCAGACCACTGTTGATGCCAGACACACTGCCATATCTGCGAAGATACCAGAGTTCAGCAACAAAGACAGAACATTGGTCCTTCAGTACTCTGTAAGGTTTGAGCAGGAAATTGAATGTGGTGGTGGTTACATAAAGCTTCTTTCTGGATATGTCAATCAAAAGAAATTCGGCGGGGACACTCCATACAGGTTTGTTCCAAATTACCCTTATCTCATATGATCTGTTCTCAGTTTCTTTGAATTTAATTAGTATCCAGTTTGCACTCTTAAATGATTGCCCGCTCTGATTAAATTATGCATCTAACCGTCATGATCTCCTCTAGTGAACTTGACCCCTGCAAGTAATAATGTTGGAAAGGTCTTATTTTGGCCACTTGAGGTTATGGTTATGGGGTTGGTTTTTGCATGTGATGCAAAGTTGACACACCATTCATGTGTAGTCAATAAACTTGATACACCACATGTAACACCTAAGCCCTCTATAGATATAGTCTGCTTGGACACAGTCCACATCTGTTTTCGATTCTTGCATACCAAAACCGAGGTCATTATTAGTCTAACAGAATATATAGACCGGTTAGGACCCCCTCTTGCTAGAATGTGAGATCTGAAATTTGGTGTCTCTCACAATCCCTTTCTTATCACATGAATGGTGGTATTATATGGTGATTCTCGGTCCTTTATGTACATGTTCTATTCTAAGTGGCCATGATATGGAGGTCACGAGATACAGAAAAGGTTGAATGAAATAATGATAAGAAACATAAAACGAGATTGATTCATAGAGCAGGATATTTCTATAAAAGATATCAAAAGCTTAGGGGTTCAATTAGCTACTTTCTGGTCCTAACATGCTGAAACAATCAATACAGTTTGCATATTTTTCTTTTATGTTTCAATTCATAAGCTTGTTTCTTCTTCTCGTTGATCGAATTTGTATTTGTATTTGTCATTGTCACGTTACGAAAATTTCTGTGGACTAACAAATTTCAATTTGCAGTGTAATGTTTGGCCCAGATTTGTGTGGGACACAAAAGAAGAAGCTCCACGTGATCCTCTCCTACCAGGGCCAGAACTATCCTATCAAGAAGGAGCTGGAATGTGAAACAGACAAGTTAACTCATTTCTACACATTTATTCTTAGGCCCTGATGCCTCTTATAGCATCCTCGTTGACAACCGAGAAAAGGACTCTGGAAGCATGTATACAGATTGGGATATTCTTCCTCCACGGAAAATCAAGGATGTCAAAGCAAAGAAGGTTTCATCTTAAACTTGAAAATCAGTAGACAGTAAAATTTGAATATTTTTAATGACATATGTTCTCCTTGGAAACAATACCTTCTGTTGGAGCTGCCTATTTTAAGGCTAATTCATTTACAATGCTCTCTACAGCCAGCAGATTGGGAGGATAGAGAATATATTGATGATCCTAATGCCGTCAAACCTGAGGTATAAAATGCTTTGTATCTCTTCTCTTAATGACCATCCATTTGTTTTGCAATGGCAATGCTTAAAGTACATACTTGCGTTTCTTGTAGGGATATGATTCAATTCCAAGAGAGATTCCTGATCCCAAAGCTAAAGAGGTTAGTAAATTGCATATGAAACAACAATATTGATGAAACCATGTTTGTGAATCCACCACTAGGCCCTGTGGTTGCTAGTTACAGCTCCTAAAGATGGCGTCATTTAGTGTTTGTTTTGCTTGGTTAGTTTATTTGAGATAGTATAAAGTTTTTTACAAGTGAAAGAAAACCAATCAACTCCTGCTTCCCTTTTCATCTGATCAGCCTGATAATTGGGACGAAGACGAGGATGGTGTATGGAAGCCATCAAAGATACCAAATCCAGCATACAAAGGTCCATGGAAGCCCAAGGTATGCCAAATTGTGCTATTATTAAAATTCAAGTTAGAAGTTTGAAATTTGAAGTGTGAATCTCTTCTTTGGTTTCTCATCAGTTTAACTCTTTTTTTTTTTGTTTTTTTGTGGGGGGCCGTGACAGAGAATCAAGAATCCTAATTATAAAGGCAAATGGAAGATCCCTTACATTGATAATCCAGGTATGGTGGGGTGCAATATATTTTCTTATAGCTAAAGGAAAATTTTCAACAAAATGTCCAATTAAAGTTTTGTTGTTCCCTCTGCAGAGTTTGAAGATGATCCTGATCTTTACGTGCTTAAGCCAATCAAGTATGTGGGAATTGAAGTTTGGCAGGTAGGAATGTCAGGACAAGAATATTATATATACGTTGCTAGAGCTTATATTTTCTGTGCAGTTGAGTGATTCAAATTATATGGCTGTTTGCAGGTTAAGGCCGGTGCAGTTTTCGACAATGTTTTGATTTGTGATGACCCGGAGTATGCAAAGAAAGTGGTAGAGGAAGTCTTTGCCAACCGAGAGGTGTGTCTCTACCTCTTCGGCCTCTACTAATGAATAATGATTGAAGAACCAAATCTAATTTGTTTTTGCTTTGAGATTTCAGATTGAAAAAGAGGCTTTTGAGGAAGCTGAGAAAGCGAGAAAAGCACGAGAGGAGGAGGTTGCTAGAATGACTAATAACACTATGGAAATGTTACATGATTCTGTTGTGAACTTCTGCGTTTCTTAATTTCTAATAATTTGAGCCTTTAATCATGCAGGAAGCGCAAAGAGCAAGAGAAGAAGGTGAAAAGAGGAGAAGAGAGAGGGATTATGGTCGAAGAGACAGGGGTAGGGATCGTTATAGAGACAGATATAGAAAGGTTTGTTTCTTTTGTGCCTCCAAAATTTTTTCCATTGAATTCCAAGTGCTTTATCCATTTACACCACAATGTGCTAGAAAGGAACCCTGTCGTTAATACGTCGCTCATTGGTTGACCTTCAGAGTTTCTTTCTATGTTCTTTCCTTGTTGTTCCTCTTCTTTTTAAGGCTATATGTCAAAGAAGGCATGACAACTGAAATGCATGGCATGAGGTTGTCATATTATGTGCTTTCGATAAAAGACAGCCTATTTAGTTTACGATGTTCTATAGTTGTTCAAACACGTATAGTATCTAATTTCTAAGTTGGATTCCTCGTTTTGCAGCATCATCCCCGTGATTACTTGGATGATGATTATCATGTGAGCATCGTTATTTGCTTTATTAGTCTCACTTTAAAGATGATAAGTTGTATATAATTCACTGAATGTTTTAAATCACAATGAAGCATCTAGTCTAACTAGTCCTTTCGTATGGGTTGCAGGATGAGCTTTAAGGCCGTCATTTCAACCAAGCCTCTCGTGCATTGGCGCGACCTCCGTTTGCATGATCGATGGCAACGAGTGCTGCTACTAAAAATGATCATGATATCACCTAAGGGCATCATTTTTGGTCCTGATAGTTGTATGAGTGTCTGTTGTAACTTTATTTTGAAACTATGAATCAAGTTAATTCTAATGTGCATCAAGCCATCAACTTTTGGCAGAATTTTAATATGAATTTCTCCAAGTTAATTTTGTGTAAGTGATACATGCATCATTGCAGTGTAACATCTTTGTTATTTCATTTTCCATCTGTAGTCATTAATTGAAAGTCAAAACTCTGAAGTATTATTATATCTTATTTTTTGGACTAGTATTAAATTAGGGTTTGGGGAATACGATTTTAATCCATATTTTCATGGTGTAGGTGTGAGGAGCGAACCATTGGATTAATCTATTCCTCTTGTCATTCAAAGTGTTCTTTGGGATGAGTATATCTGGTTTAGCATGTTAAATTAAGGATTCAATTGTTATTGCTTTTTAAAAAAAGTTAAAATTTGATTATTTAATAATTTTGGTAGAAAATAATTGTTTGTAGAACTCTAAAAGGTAA
Organism: Nephelium lappaceum; assembly: GCA_021234005.1. Taxonomy (NCBI): domain Eukaryota; kingdom Viridiplantae; phylum Streptophyta; class Magnoliopsida; order Sapindales; family Sapindaceae; genus Nephelium; species Nephelium lappaceum. The sequence continues at coordinate 28,789,336 of CM037998.1, read as the reverse complement.
TAATTTGAGATAGTAATGATTAGAGATTTGGCAGCAATTGTAAGAAGCAATTGCAGGTTCACGGTTTACTTTCGAAAAAGAATTATTAAATAAATTACTGTAGGATTAAATAAGTCTTTTAAATGATCAAATTGTCCTTAATACTATTAACATAAAACCATTTATATCTCAATCTTAATTATATAAAAATATTACATAATCCTGGTTTAAAGTCGAATTCTATTGTGGAGGTCACAAGATACGCTATGGAACCGACCAACTTGATTTATAAAGGTCAATTTTTACATTTTAAAAGACTTGAAATGGCCTTTGGAATTGTATGCATTAAGACCAATTTTGAGTCGTGGGTTAAGAGGGCGAACAAGTTCATTTGACCTTGCCATTTGTAAGGAGGATACTTGTAGTTTGAAACTGTCAAGTGGTAAGGGAAAAGAAGGAGACATTCTTTAAAGGTGGAAATTACCAGAAATAGTCATTCTAAAAGAGGGATTTTCATTTTTACCCACTATTTAAAAAAAAATTGTTTTTGACCCCTCAAATAAATTAATTCCATCATATACCCAAATATCCATATTGCCCCTGCCACAATTTTACCCATAAACCCTAACTTTTAAAAGTTTCAAAAAAAAAAAAAAAAGAAACAAATATACAATTACGAAACTACCATGGTATGGTATATATAAGGGTTAAAGAAATCGATCCCGCCCTTTTTTTTCCACCGATTTCAAAATGAACATCGATCCACTTTTGCACTTGGTACTCGATTGAAACCCAACGAGCCATTTCCATTGTCTTTGGCCTTCTCGTGCTATTGCCGACCTTACTAGACCTTCTTCGACCACCTGCAAGCTTGTTCACCTACTTTGTTGGCCAAGGTACACGACATTTGGATTTCGTTTCAAAATTTGTGATATTTTGATTTTGTTTTGCGATTTTTAGAGTTGTTTTGTGTTATGGATGTTAGGTAATGATGATTATGGTTAGATTTGGTTGGATTTGACTTCAAAAACGGAGGATTCCAGTGAGAGCAACTTCGTCGTCTTCAACGAGATGAATCGGTTTTTTTGTGGGATGTTGAAACTGGTGAATGCCATTAAAAAACTAATTATGCTACTTTTGACTTGCATTTGAAAATTTGTGTTGATTTTATTTTGCAATTTTTAGATTTGTTTTGTGTCATGGATGTTGGGTAATGATGTATAGGGTTAGATTAAGTTAAATTTAGTTGGATTTGGCTTAAAAAATGGAGGAATCCACTGAGAGCATCTAAAAAACGTCGACTTTGCCAATCGATTTTTAAGTGGGATGTTGAAACCGGTGAATATCATTTACTGGTTTTCAATATCCCACTTAAAAATTGGTACATTTAATAAATTAAATTTAAATTATTAATAATAATTAATTTATTAATAATTAAATTAAATTAGTAATTAAACGTAATTAAACTAGTACTAATTAATTAGATTGTAAATGAAATAAATGAAATAAAAAATAACTGAGTAAATTTTCAAAATAAAGTAAAAGACAATGTAAGATTATAAAGAAATAAACTGTAAAAGGTAATTTTTTTTAAATATAAATCAAAAATTAAATTGATGATTAAATTTAATTAAAATAATTGAGATAAAAATGATTAAATGAATGTAATTAGAGTAAAAATTATTTAAATTAAAGAAATGTAAATAAAATTATAATAGCCAAAAATAAAAATAAAAAATTTGTATTAATTTTTGTATTTAATTACAATTTTTAGTAAAGTCATACCAACCATTTGCTGTTTTTCTTTCCTACATATGCAATTCAATTATATATGCTGTTCACAAACAATTGACGAGCAACAGGCAAGAATACACACATTGGTTACAAATGGCTTGATAAATAATTGTAGTTGTTACTAGATGAGGTTTGTACTAATGGTTCATAGGAGAGTGTCCATTCAGACATATTTTGTCGATACCCAGCAACAATATGATTACTCCCATTGTGATATTAGGGTTTCTTGTTAGAAAGGTGGTAGTCTCTAGGTAGCCGTTGTGATGAGATGTGGTTTAGAAATCGGGGAGAGAACATATAGGTTTGGGAAACATGAGTTCTTGTTGGTGATAGGTTTCCCATTTGGGCGTATCGACCCAAAATTCTTCAGTACGCTACAAAATGGCGATCAAAGTCTCCTATGACGATTTTTCAATGGAGTGTCCTTGAATGTGCCTAGGATAGCCACTTTACTTGAGGCAAGGAGTGATACAATGCACAAGGGCCGTGCGTTGAGGTGGTAATAAATGATGAAGATCTGTTGAAGTTAGCTAATGTAGCGATCACCTTCCATTTGTTCTTCCGGCAGGTTGACAGAGCCTTTCTTCCTCACTTTTTATGGGTCATTATAGAGGATGCATATGACAGAACCGTGAACTCTTTAAGCAACTTTCTATTTCAAATAGTCAGGTTGGTTTCATTTAAAAAAACTAAAATTTCCTTTCAATTTAAAATCCGAATTATTTTACAAAACTAAAATTCGGCAGTATAACCGCTGCATTTTTAACATTTCCAAAACCTGTAAAAGGAAATTTACACTTCTAACTATTTTCTCAAATTCAACCCAATTTCTTTATCCATAAACATGCATTTCAAATCACATTTCCACATCAACAAAATGAAAAGCATGAATTCCGAAAGAAATTTATTTACGAAATTACACAATGGTTTAAAAGTAAACTTTAACTTCATGAAAAATATCTACCACTCATTTACAACTCAAAAACATATTTACAAACAACTTCTTTAATACTACAAAATATGCAAAAGATACTTAGATAGAAGCTTTGTCGTGTCAAGCCCACCTAAACTTTTGGAAGAGCTCTTTCTTCTCGGTCACTCACATCATTATCTAAGGAGGTTTTTAAATAAAAACAGAAAACTATGAGCTTTAGAAGCTTAGTGAGTGCTTATAATACTTTTTCAACTAAAACTTTTGTTTTCTAAAATACCTCCTCGAAAACTTTTGAAAGGTAATTTATACTTCTTAAACTTGCTCAAATATAATTCTCATTTAATTGCAAAACATGCATAAATCATATATAAACTTACATATACATTTAATTGCATATAAAACTCGTAAATTGTAAAACATACAAAATGCTAAACAAATTCAATACTTGAAGTAGAAATCTGAAAATGCTTTATCAATCTTCAAATTCTAACTTTACTTTCTAAAAACACCATTCGTACCCCTAAATAATCTAACCACATGACAACTAACAAACTCTGCTCGTAGTGGCAATGTCACGTGGCGAGTTTGAAATGACACTAACTGTGATGCTATCTGAAATATCTCAGGACTATGTGCGAAATACTGCATCGCTAACCATAGCGCAAGATAATATCCCACACAAGTAGAGGTGACACGACAGTCTCGATTTTATTCTCTAACAATTTTCATAATGACCATCTTGTTATGAAAAATTTGGTTTTCGTCCCTTAACTTTAGCTTAATTCTAACTTGACCTCGATTATGTTTTACTTACTTCAATTTGATCCCTATGTGACACTTAATAATCACTTATGGTCATTTACCATTTTACCCTTCCATTTATTCTTCAATTTAGGTTCAATCAATCTCTAAAAATTCTTTACAACCTTAGACACTTTCATTGATCCATTAGAATCTCAAATCATCACTTAGGGACTATTACTAGGGAAACTGTAAATATAAATCGAGGGTTTACAGCAAAGGTGTAAAGCTCATTACCTCAGGGTACATTAAGCCATGGTATGCTGGTCCATAATTTCCATTTGGTGATTAATGAGGAGTGGATTAAAAATCCACCTAAGAATGTTACTGTTAACATTTATGGCTATGTTCTGGCGTTTTAGGTACACCTAGTACGATTAATATTTATAGTTATATATATATATATACTAACTATATATTTGTTTTTGGTTTAATAGTTTGTGCACTGTAGTGGAGGTTACTCGAAATATTCCCGATGTTCAACAACAGGATTGGGACATGAAACATCGGCTTGAAAGATAAGTTACTAAGGTGTAAGAGATGGACACTTAAGAGGACACCTAAAGGCATAAAAGGCCTTAGAGATTTTCCCCTTGTAAGTGTTGAACCTAAATTAACTTGGTTATTTTTTTTTTATTTTTTATTTTTTATTTTTTTATTTTTAACTATCCTTATTTTTAATATATTAAGTATATAATATATATATACATACATATATATATATATATATTGTAGATATCTAGTAGGAGGAGAACCCTTGAGCCTACTAACGTTGAAAGAGACACAGATTGTTAGAGTTTGTTCAATCCCAAGCATTCAGTTGGTGAAGAGGTTTATGGAGTTCATTTAATCCCAAGCATTCGGTTAGCGAAGAGGTCTATAAAGTTGGCGGTGGAGGGAGTGAGGAGGATGATGAGGTAGAGGGTAGAGGGTAGAGAGGGTGATGATGATAATAAGGTAAAGGGTGCAGGGGGTGATAATGATCATGAGGTGGAGGGTGAATGGGGTAATGATGATCATGAGTTGGAAGAGTTTACTAGGGAGGAGGATGAGCAACATGAAGATGTCCCAGACGTATGATCCAGATCAGAGGATGCATATTTAAAGTTGAGGACAAAAAGGTTGTACGATGTACGACACATGCATCTTGAGATATGAATATTCTATTATTATTTAATTTATTTCATTATTAAGTGAATATCCATTTGAGTAAATAGAAAAGTTATGGATATGTTGCATAGTAGTAAGGAGTTAGACAGAGAGGCAGAGATTCTAAACATGATAGACGAATTGTAATTATTTAAATATACAGGTTATATTTAATTGAATACTAAAAAAACAGGGGAGATTTTATCAAAATTTTTATAAAATTGTTTTCAAAGTATAAGTATATATATATATATATATATATATATATTTCTACAGGTGAAGAAGTTGTTTGAGTATCTTGTGGAGTTGTAGAAGCAAACCATAAGATCCTAAGTAGGATGGATAGAAGGTTGAAAATGGTGGAAGATCATCTAAAAATTCGTGGGTCTCTAGCTGGTTTGATGATCCGGATGATGATGATGATGTTACGAGTCTTGTTTGAGATGAGCACATCCATAGCTCACCACCACCACTAAAAGAAGCACCATTCTATCAGGACGAAAGGGTCCATCAGTCACCCTTCCATCAGGAGGACTAGGAGGTTCACCAGTCCTTGGCTATCCACCAGCCACCTCTCCATCAGGAGGACCAAGAGGTCCACTAGTCACAAGGTGTCCACCAGTCACCCTTTCTTCAAGAGGACCAGAAGGTCCAACAATCCTAAGGTGTCCACCAGTCACCCTTACATCAGGAGGACCAGAAGGTCCACCGGTCTTATGAGGTCCCAGAAGATCCATCAGTCTTAGCTGCCGAGTATGATGATGCCCAACTAAATTCTATAATTCTTTTGTATTCTAGTCTTACTTTTAAATGTCTAATTTCAATTTTCGATTTGCTTAAAATTGTAGGAGAAGGTCATCTAGGAAAGAGGCAAACGAAAGATGAAGCCATCGATATCTCTACGGATGTCATACACGAATCCTCGATCGTCGAAAAAGAAAAAGAAGGTGCCTACAAAAGTGGCAGTCGATGAGATGGTAGAGTCTGTAGACCTTGTACAGGTTGTATACTAATTAGTACAAAACTTCATCGCTTTTGGACCTAAGGTATTAATAAAAAGTATCATTGCCCTTTTATCTTTATTACTAATGTAATAAAATTTCCAATATTTATTTTTTTAATTTTTAATTTTATTTTAAGTCTGTGGTTGATTTTTGTGTATGGAGCATGATATGGGCCATGTTGAAAACCACCGAGGACGACCACCAATGGTTGAGTTTAGAACATATCGATTGTTATTTGATGTGCTTATGAAAGAAAAGGTGGAATAAGGTTGAGGACATTAGATATACGGTCCATGGGAGTTCCTTGTTTACACTTGGGTTATGCGTTTAAATTTTTTGTCATATGTCCTTGAAGTTAATTAACATGATTAATTTTTATTTTGCAGGCAATGTTAACATACTATTATAAAAAACATTATCTCAAGCCACGAATAAAATTTGATCTAGATATTGTTGTTGTACTTGCAGAGTGGCTACGATTTGCTAGTGGTGAGGTAGACACACATTAGTCTTGTGCTGGCGTGTTGAAAATGTAAATGTTGTTTCAAAATTAAGAGTTATTATTTGATCATTTGAATTAATTCTATACCATTGATGTCTTCAAATTACAGGTGTTGTTGCCGTGTAGTTTTAATCAAAGTCATTGGGTCTTCTGTTAGGTGTGTTTGAGATAGCAGATGATATTAATGTATGATCCTCTTAGAGATAACGACTTTGATATACGAAGGTAGCCATTTGAGCCACTAGTATTTTTTATGTCTATCATGTTGCTGTTCATGGGATATTATGAGATGCATAATATAGATATGCCACCCGTGGAGGTGTAGTGGAAAGTTGAGCATATTGATATAGCATATGTTCCTCAGCAACCTGATAAGTGAGTAAATTAATTACTTAATTATATTCTAAATGTTAATTAATTTAATTAAATTAATTTATTACTGATACAAGAAGAGTTGTGGAGTATACGTGGCAATGTACGTATGCAACCTTTTACAGTTGAAAGAGGATACATGGAAATCAAGGCGACACGATCAGGTTGAAGACGCTATTGCATCAAGGGCAGAGATTTTTGGGGATATATATATATATATATATATTCCACACCATTGTATAAGGTAGACAAATCTAGGCAATGGATACTAAATACAGATGGAAAAGTTCTAGATAATAAGTAAATTAATTATTTGATATATTATTCATTTTGTTAATTACTAACTTACGAAAATATTTAACTATGTATAAAATAATATTAAGTATTTAAGAATAATAAATAATACATTATTAATTTGAAGAAAATTAAGTCAAACTCAAACTCAAAGTCAACATGAAAAAGGTAAAATCCACATCAAACTCAAAGTCCAAGTCCAAGGCAACACTTAGTATACGTCCAACATCAATGACGGGTTTTAAAGGGTTTGAAAAGCCAAAATAAGGATTTCAAGTCCCTTTAAAACCTAATCCAGTGTTTTTTTTTTTTTTCTCGCTTTTCTCTCCTATTTTGATGGTTTGCAATGACCAAAAATACACAAAAACTATAAAATTGATATTATATTTCATAATGGGTCAACATTACAAACAAACATGGTTCGACGAATCAAAAGTGAGATTTCGCAAGGTGATACATAGTCACCTATTGCCATCTCTCACTCCAATGTCACCATATAGTGGCATTTTGTAAATTATTTACTCAATTAATGTTAATTGATTAAATTCAAGTAATTGGGGGGGAAGGGGGGGGGGTGGGGGGGTGTGTGGTGTGGGCAGGCATTTGTTGCCCATGGGAAGCCATATAAAGGGGGAAAAATAAAATAAAATAAAAACCATTGTATCGATTTTTAAGGGGATCAAAAAATCGAAATCGGTTTTTCAAACCCTTCAAAAACTGGTCATTGATGCTAGAAGTATACTAAGTGTTGGTCACATTTTGACAGAGTCTCCCCTGTTTAATTTAATTTAATTAATTTAAATTATTCCTATTTCAATAACTTTAGTTCATTAAATTTGAGTTTATTACTAATTTAATTTTTAATAATTGGTCACATTTTGACAGTCTCCCATGTTTTTTGACTATCCGGATATAATAATACCTATATTATATACCAACCAATATGAATATGAAAATAACACCACCACTACTACAAATATCCAATGAAATTGATATTTGTCACAACCTTATTCAAAATAGGGCATAGATGGAGTAGGAAGTTTCAAAATAGTTAATGCATGAAAACAGAAGTTTCAAATTAATATCTATTCATTGTTTTCTTCATTACCATACATTGGATTGGGAGTAGGACACCGTAAATAACATCAACGTTGGTTGTGTCCAGTCTCATGATAGAGGTGACATCTTCAGGAGCGTGTGACATCTTTAGCAGTATTTGCACTCATCGCAGCTTCTCTAACAGCGGTTGCGCTTGTCCTGACTTCTCCAGTAACGGGTGCGCTCATCTTTCTAATGGTGGATGAAGTGAGGCAACAAAGACGGTTGTGTTCCATTTGACCATATTTTCCACACTTTTCTCAACAATAATCTTCCCAAATTGAAGGAGTCTAAACCTCCTTCATTTTACTTGCTTGTTTTTTTCTTATAGGTAATGACGCGACCTTTCCCGGATACATCTAGCTCTAATCTGGTAGGTCCCGTCAGGCACCCCAATGGATCCCTCTTCGATCCGACTCATTGAGCTAAGCGAAATACGTGGAGCAAATCCTAAATTTTCTAATACTTTCTAAAACATTGTTGGGTTGATTTTCTTTAAAGACTAAAAAGATATAGGAAATTTTTTCGATTTTTGAACTTATTTTTTAACAAAATTTCGACAGCATAACGGCTGCATTTTTGATATTCCAGAAAAACCTGTTTACAAAAATCAACACTTCGACTATTATTCAGCACCAACCCAACTTCTGGTTGTCTATAAACCTCAAACATGCATTCAATTTCTAAATCAACTTGATAAAAATCCAAAACACTATTTGTAAACCACATTTAATTCAAAACAATTTAAACGTAATTACGAATGAATAATTACAAATTACAAATTATTTATACAATTCCAAAATGGTGTTTACATGTAAATATAATTGACGCAAAAATAAGCTGCTCAAAATGGCGTCGTGTCGCGCTGCCTTGCCCGCAGGAGGTGATATCACTGCTTGGCTATCTGCTGAAAGTACCTGATGAGACTTTTATATAAAAACAGAAAAATAATGAGCTAGAAGCTCAGTGAGTGCTAATTTATCTTTAGATTAAAACTTTGATTTCTAAACGTCCTCCTCGAAAACGTTTAAAAACAAATATTTATTTCTTTAAGCATTTCAAATCTTAATTTCTCAAACTTAATATGAACATAAAAATTTATATATAAGCGCAAACATGCATTACATTAAAAAAAACTCGTAACTTAAAATCATATATAGTTGAATAACTATCATAAAATTTCTTTTCTTTCAAATTTACTTTTCTTTCAAAGCTATTTCTTGATATCTTTTAAAAATATCATAGTATCCCCAACTCTGGGGTCACGTGACCTCTGTACGAGAATGCTCCAACGTAGAAGATCAACCGTGATAGCTCTGAGATATCTTGCGGCTATGTGCGGAATTTTCTAGCGCTAACCATAACACGCGAAACATTATCCCACATCAGCAGAGGTGACTCGATTGACAGACTAGGATACTTTGTCCCCCTAGGTTAGTGACTTATTTCTCCCTAGGACTGTGCCAACTGATGTGCGATAGACCGACCGAGTCTAATCTTTTTTGAAAATCTCTAAGGGTACACTAATGGCTTTGAAAATGCTATTCCTTTTCTTTCGTAATTCAAACTCGAAAACTTAGTTTTTGTAATTATACTTTATCAACCATATATATAAAATCAAAATTCTCATTTCAAGCTATAGCTCATGCATATACTAACACATTTAAAATGATTTCAAGTAAGCAAATAATTTATCAAATCAAACTTAATAATTTGAAATACGTTTAAAATCTTTAAAATAAAACTCACTCACCAAAATGAAAAACTTCAAACGACGCGTACGGAGCCTCTACTCCTCTTGTCTCGATCACCATGCGTCCTCGTTACCTACACAACATATATATACGTAAATTCATGTTTGCATCAACTTCTGGGAGTTTAAGAAGCAAGAGATAATTGAAGTGGAGGGGATCTTGCTACTGGATTCGTGACAGAAATACAACACATTACATAAAGGGAGTCTTTAATTGAGTAAGTCAATTGATGTTTTTATGTTTTGGAACTTCACTAATCAGTTTAATTCTCCGGATGTGGTATGTGGATATTGGTGAAAACCGAACCATATTAAAAATGTTATTGTCTCGCTTAGCTTTTTGTTGCAACGTTTTTATTGCTCGTTGCAACGTTTGATATTGTTTGTCATAACAAGTTTGATAATTCTAAATTAATTAAAAATTTGGTAATCTTAAAAAAAATTTGATCTTTCAAGAAGAATAAGAGTGACGATATTACACCCCTTTAAAATTTTATGTACACCCCTAAATTTATATATTTTCAAAATTTTACTGTTACTTTTAATTTAAATTAATAATTTTTAATTGAATGATATTATAATTTTTTAAATAATTTACTTATTCTAATTTTTGAAAAACTAAAACTAAATCAAAACAAAAAGAAGACAAAGTAAGATATGAAGAAAATACTTTCAAAAAAAAAAAAAAAGATATGAAGAAAATAAATATCAAACAAAAACTTAGATTTGGAGGAGTCTACTCCCTTATCCTAAATCCAAAAAGATAGAGAAGGTAATAGACTCTGACAGCATATCATAAAACACAAAATCTAGATCCTTGCTAGTCATCAACATATGCTAGAAAATCAATGTGTTGCTCGCCAGAGGTGGTGTGGAGGTCTTGTCGGAAGTCGTGGAGGTAGTGAAGGGTTCGGTTATGCTTTCTAGGTTATACTTAAATTTATTAAAATCTAAACTTTTAGTTAATATATTATCTACTTGTTCACTTTTTTGTTTTTGTTTTGTTTTTTGTTTTTGTTTTTGTTTTTTTGTTTTCTTTTTTGTTTTCGTTTTCTTTTCTTATGGTGGGGGAGGAGAGATTTAATTCTTAGAAAATTATCCATACTTTCGATTAGAGTGACATTTAAACCTTTGACTTCTTAGGATCAATAGAGGTACTTAACTATTCCTACTAAAAGGCAGGGTACATAATGTCCACTTAAAAATTTTGAAGTTGGATTGTTCGAGTGTCAAATGGGCTAGACCTGATGTTTGACCCATCTAATTAATGTTTGTCGAAGCTTGGCTTGCAAACTAGATTGTGAGCCCTATTCACCCATAACCCGGGCCCAATTGTTACTCATTAGAAAAGCTACATAGTTTTTCACTTAATTCTTAGAAGAAGCATTAACTTCAAATATGTCTTTTGATTTCCTTTCTACACTTATATTTAGAGTAGGGGACTAAGAAGTTTGACTGGGTTAATGAAAGTATAAATTTATTATTTTATGTAAATATATGCTAATAAGCTGTTAGAAGGAGGACTTTAGTAAGTAGTTCATTTGTTGTCAAAGAGAAAAGGGAGAGAGTACACTCTATCTAATGTAGGGATAGTCCTATTTTCTCCCTTGTAGTTTGGTGTAATAACCAAAACCATCACTAATTTAGAAAATCGCTAAAAACTCTCATCATTTGATCAAATAGACAAAATACCTCTTATAGTTCAAGGAAATATCTAGAAAACCCTTGTGGTTTAAGAAAATATCCAAAAAACCCCTTAATTTTTTCATCATTGTGCACGTCATGATCATAAAAGGGGTAATACAAGATTTCTACAAATTAAAGGAGGATACTTAGTGATTATGTCAAACAATAGGGGATACTAGGATTATCCCATCTAATGTATGGATAAGTATAAGGATCTGCCATAATAGTTAAAACATTGACCTATCCCATTATGAGCCTACCTAAAATTCCGTAAGGGTCAAATTAATAGAAAATCATACTACTGGAACTGGATACATAAAAATGGTCCATTCACATAATTGATCTCACCTCAAAAAAACTAACACAAGTGCATCAGAATATTTAACACTGACTATATACAAATCCGGATCCAAACACGGATTACCATACTAGTCCACAAAAATAGAAAATAAGTATAACAGCCTCCTCCATTCTATACCAAGTAAGATCGATGCCGTCTCCATCAAAAGAAAGAAAAAAGCGATAACCGCCTCCTCCTTCCATAGTAGCTCTCTTATATGTATATTTAAATTTTTCAAAATTTTATTTTTACTTATTTTATAATTATATTTAATTATAATATTTTTTTTCTCAAATTTAAAACAAATTGCATATTTGGTAATGTATATAGGGTGTGCGTACATATTGAATCTTTTAAGAAATTTAATGGGGCTACATATAGGTTTTTAGAGTGCAAATATCACAACTCTCCCAATAATTAATAGTTGGGGTTTGGCTTTATTTCTTAAAACTCTTTAAAACCCGTTATGACACATTAATTTTAATAATAATAATAATATTATTTTTAACTCAAATTGTACCACAAAATAAAACCCTAAATTTGTTAGTTTAATTAAAACAATAATAATGTCATGAAGCTACTAATATAGAAATCAATAGTATACATATATATATATATATAAAGAGAGAGAGAGAGAGTTCTACATACTAGTGCCTGCCTATTTTCGATATTATTTGTTGCTAGGATTATCACACGGTAATTTTGATATACATTTAATTTAACTTAAGTAATTTAGACACGAATTTTTATTACATTATAATTTGCTTGTTTATATTAGACTATTCAAATATTCTTATACTTTTAGTTTTTTGCCTTAATTTTTTATTTTGACATTTTATTCTCTTTTATTCTTCGTTAGTCCATACAAATTTTCTAATAATAATAATAATAATAATAATAATAATAATAGGTTAGGGGTTAAATTTATGGATTTTTGGTTACTCATTGGAATGAGTTTGGATTTTCATTTTCAAAGCCAATATGCTAACGAGTGGGCTTGGATTAAGCAAAATTTAATCCAACCCAATAGTAATTTGATACATTTGATTCGATTCGATCTATTACCAAGTCTACATGATATGATAATAGATGAATTTACATATTTTACCATTGAAATAAATGAACATCAATATATATCCATTTATCATTTACTAACTCAAAATATGGGATGCAATTATGTTATTACAAAAGGTTAAATATCTATTATTATTTAATTGTATATTTAAAAATATCTTCTACAAGTGAAAGGATGAGATTGTCAAAATCAAAGCTTCTACTTTTTTCCACTTATGCCTCAAAAGTTTTAAATGTCAACCTAACTAAAAACAATTACTTGGCAAATAAGAGTTAGGTAAATAAAATTTTCTTTGTTTGAAGCAACAAATGTTTATCAAAATCTTGGTAACAAAACTCATTTTAACTATTTTGACCATCTCCTATAAGGATTTCCTCTTCACTTTTTTGTACAATTTAATTAAATTTGGTCATTTACAATTATTATTCACCATCATGCATATGTTACACATTACCATACTGGTTTAAATGATTCTTCCTTATCTTCTCCATGATTATTACTTATATATTCTATACCTTTATTTCTATTTGATGATTAATAATCTTTTTGCATATTAAAGAAAATATTTATCTAATAATTTAAAAGTATTTTATGATTTTTTTTCTTTTGCAACGCACTTGTTGAATATTTGATAGAGTAAATATTACATTATGGGCAGTCTTATTTTAATTTAAAGTCATTATTTAAATGTGCAATTTCAAAAATGTAGCCATATATTAATTCTTGACTTAATTTTTAAGAAAAATAAATGGATACCAAATGAACAAGATAATTGATCTTATTTGTGAAATAGACTAAACATAATTATTTTCATATTAAGGTCACAATCCTCATTTAAAATTAATTGTAACGGTCATATACTATTTATTCTTATGCTATTATCATTATAACATTATGATATTAGCTAGAAAAGAAATATATTCTCATTTTGGATAACTTACAAACAAATTTTCATTTACATATCAATATATAAAATCGTAGACACCGAAATTGAGAGACAGACACAAATACAACAAATAAAGGCTTGATAATTTTGACTCCTTAGAGTTCTATTCTATCATTCGGTGAAATGATCACTACAATGAATTCAAGAAGGTTAGCTATTTTGCTATTTTGTCACTTTCTCTTGTGGTTGTATACATCCATGCATGTCTTTTACCTTTGAAAGTTTTCTTCAACGAAGAACAAAATTCAATTTAATTTGAAATGAGCTTTTGGATTAATTCTTTCACTCAAGTAGACAAGTATTAAACAAACACTAAAACAACAAAAAAGAAAAATTCATTATAGTTTTTCTTTTTCAAATGTTTATTTATGTTTGATCATATTACATAGTTTGCCCAAAAGCATGTTTTGCTTATCAGTTCATTCATGAGAAATTATTTTGACATTATATTAATGACAGGGATTCAATAAAAAAACCAGTTCAACAAAATATTGACCGAATGAACTACCTTCGAAGGAAGATCGAGAAATTAGAAGAAGAGGAAGCGGAGTTGACAGAGAGAATAAATATGCTTATGGTATATATGCTTTAATACTATGTTCCCTTTTTTTTTTTTTTTTTTTTTTTAAATGTTGTGTTTGGAAAAGCTTTTGATATATCATTGCATTTATTTTATATATCTATTACCCTCTATAATAAAGCCAATTACATAATTGTAAGAAGTAAAATTGTCCCAAAATTCTTAAATTAAATTAGAGTTTTCATCTAATATTTTATTTTATATATATCACTGCATTTATTTTACGCATGTCACCATCTTTTTTTTGTTTTTTTTCCCTACTTGAACACATTCTCTTGTAATCCAGAGCACACCTATTTCTCAAGTCAGATTTGACCTAAAGCACAATTTTTCATGATTTGGGCCAAGCCTAACCCAAAACACAAATAAATCGTGTTTCGGGTCAAGGGTGAATGAAGGCACATTCATATTATAAATTCTTTTTAAAATATATGTAGTATAAATTTTATAATATTTCTTTTACCTCTTTTTAAATTGTTAGTTGAAAAGATTATTTTTTTAAAAAAAAAAATGAAAAATACAAAAAAATACCAATACAAGAATGTCAAAAGTTATTTTAGCCATATTTTTAAAAATATACATTTTCAGTCCCTAAAACAAATTAATTGCATCATACACTCACTTTACCCAAGTTGCCTCTGCCTACTTTATTCTCCTCCTTCATTGCTCATGGTATGTGATCTTTAACTTTTTTTGTTGATTGTTTGAGTTTTGTTAGGATTTTTTGGTTTTTTTTTTTGGGTGATTTTTTTTTTTTTTTTTAATGTTTTGAATGTTGGGTATTGATGTTTAAAGTTAGATTTGGTTAGATTTGGTTGGATTTGATTTGAAAATAGAGGTTTTTGGTGAGATACGGTGTTAAAGATGACAATCGAATTTTATTGGAATCGTGTGGCCCCATAAAACCCAGTACTTTGTTTTATGCCCATAAAAGACAGAATTTATACCTAGTACCGGGTTTTATAGCCCCATAAAACCCGATATTGGGTTTGAATTCTGCATCTTTTAATTTGATTTAAGGGTTATTTGATAAACTTGGGTATAGAATCAAAATGGTTTATTTGATGATTTAAAAACAAATTTTCATAAAAGTGAAAAGAAGAAATCACTTTGTTTTAATAATTCTGCTTGTCCATAAATGTTTGAGTAAAAAAACATTTTTTTTTATTGGAAAAAGCAAATGGAGCTAATGTAGAAAACAACTTAGAGGTGTTTTTTTAATTACACTTAGATTTTTTTTCCTTAACTAATTTTACTTAAAAATGCATTCTATAAAAGTACTTTTAAATCCTCTTTGATTTGATCTAATTTTTGAGGTATTTAATCATATGTGACAGAATGATTTGGATGTGAACTTGTTTGCAAACAATATTGATCTTAGTACTTTTCAAAGAGAATTGGAACATCATATTCAACATCAAGAAGGTGAAATACCTTTTCCTTTATTTATTTATTTATTTATTTTGTTCTAGTCCACGCCTAATTGAATCATGATTATATTGAGAGTTTGATAAACGAAAAAGAAGAAACTCTTACGTCCCCTTTTTGCAGTGCTTTATGCATAAGGAAACACACTACTCGTTATAAAAAATGGAGAATAGTAAATAACTACCCTACTTTTGATGAAACAGCAAATCAAACCCCATGGCTTGAACAATGAGCAAAAATGTCTTCTATAATTAGTTAAAATTTAATTAAATTGGAGGGTTATTTATAATTCTCCCTAAAAAAATTTCAATCAACTTAATAATTCAACAAGGGATAGTGGGTGAAACATGACTCAAAGAGGGCATGGCCTCCCTGACTCAAAAATATTGAAATTTTGCCCAATAAAATTTATATATTTTTCCCTATATTTTCTTCTTCAATCTTTTTTTCCTTATTTTGATCCTATTCATATGTTTTAATTAGTCTTGCATTAATTAATCCATATAAAAAATTTGAACTTCTTGAATAGAACGACATATGGTCATGTGTAAATATTTGTACTCACCATTTAGATTTTTAAATTGAACATGTTGTGCATGTTTTATACAATGCCAGCAATCACCATTACACTACAAGAGGATATCATGCAACTTCGAGAACTAAATGGGAGAATATCGCCACCAGCTCCACCACCATCAATAATGCCACCAATACCACCATCACCCCCAACTTCAACTCCGCTACCATCACCAGAAGACCAAGACAGAGGCGGAGGTGGACCTTCCTCTAACTGAAGGAGTAAATGCCAAACACTTGACCTTGGCGTTTTGGATTTAATTTCAATTTGCGTGACCTTATGATGGGGGATTTGAATTTGCTAAGGAATTATTGTTAGCATGATGAGAATAATTTATTTGCAAATATTTCATGTGTTTGTCAGTTTGTGATTAAAACATAACTTTCGGATAAGCATGCCAGCACTACAAAGTGTAACAAAGCATTTGATCATCCATTAACTAATCATTTCTCTTTTTTCTAAAAAAAAACTAATCATTTCTAAAAATACTGATTCCAAACAAGTAGAAAGCATGAACTATTTGATCCTGCTTACAACTTGTAGAAAGCATGAACTATTGGATCTTACTTACAACCAATAACTTTTTTTTTTGTAATTTAAGGAGTTTTAAAAAAATACATACTATGATAAAATAATTTAAATATAAAATCTTATGAAGCTGAATGATCTATTGTTACATCTAATTCATATTGAGCGCTCACCTTTTAGCTAATTGATGGTACCGGGCCAGTCCTTTAGTCAATCTGAAAATATTTAAATTTAATTTGCCACTAAAGTCAGACATCTGTATTTCATTGTCAGCACAGAAACTATTGGGCTTTAGTCACTCAAACATGATGTGACTTAAACTACACACTACTTTGCTTAAGCTTAATGAGCCAAAGGGAAAGGAAATCTATAAACAATGAATATAAAGCAGTAGTTAATAGTTATGTACACGTGACAAAATAATGATTGCAGTACTTTAACTCAGTATTTACACTCCAATGTATATATTTTTAATGACGTTAGACACGCCAATTAGTATCTCAAATATTGTTGTGCAATATATTCTCATAACAAATTGAGATAATTAACAATGTTCCAAGTGAAAGATGAGTCATATATTATAACAATCTGACGCACTTCTAAAGGTTGCAATTATAAAGAAAATTTTGAAGTTGTAGTTGTATACCTTGTTTCAATTCATGAGAACAAAACAATTTAAAGTTACCATGTAAAAAAAAAAGGGTTATTATCAATTTGGCTCCTAAAAATGAAAATAATGTCAAACCACCACTGATTTTGAAAATATTAACTAAAAAGGTCCGACCGTCAATTGAAATAGTAAATCAGTTACTAAAGTAACCATTCCGTGAATTTGGAGGGTATAATCGTCAATATAAGTGTGTATATAAAGTGGGGGACAGTTGTATTGATTTAAAAAATAAAATAAATAAATAAAAAATTGAAAAACAAAATAAAACTAAAAAAAAAAAAAACACATTCTCTCTCTTCCACTCCCTCTTTTCTTCTAACCACGTTAATCTCTCTCTCTCTCTCCTCTATCAACTCAAATCTTACCCCCAAAACCCAAGCTCGCCGCTCGCCGATTGGATAAAGTATCCGATCTATTCGATTGGCGAGCTTGACAACAACACCATCAACGTCGCTCTCCCTCGTCTGCCGTCGTTGGTCTCGCCTCCTCTTCTCTCTTCATTCTTCCATCTCCGCCGTCACCTACACCCTCTCCACGACTGTCTTCGCTTTCTCCTCTTCCTTGCTCTCTTTTTACTCCGCCACTCTCCACTTCGACCACCACCCAACAACAAAGCCTTCATGGACTCGCCGCTCCATCTCCGACCAAACCCAGACGTCATCCCGGTTGGAAGACCCGGAACCGCCATCTGGGTTCAAACCAGAAAATCACTCAGTCAAAATTGTTTGCGGATGATTCGTTGATGCTGGTGGTAGGAGGGACTGGGTGATTCGATGCTGGTGGTAGGAGGACTGTGAGGAATGGAGAGCTGTAAACCGTTGTCGTGGATCGATGCGGCGGTGGATTTGCAGTCACTGTTCTTGAGTTTTTTTTTGTGCATCTGAAATCTGTTGATGTAATTGGATGATTGTTTTGTTTTGTTTTGCGTTGATGTGTGTTGTTGTGTTGTAATGAAATCATCAACCCTCTGATTCGCCTCTCTTTTGTTATGTTGTGTTTTTTTGTTCCTAAAAAAAATTCTTTGATTGATTTCTTTGGTGTTTAATTTTGGTTTGTTGATGATGGTTGAATCTGTGGATGATAGTTGGAGATGAACTGGGTTGAAGGAGGAATATTAGTGTTGAAGACACTAGATGGAGATCGAATCCCAGATTGAATCTCCATCGTCCATGTGGACGGTGGAGATCCAATCTGGATCTCCACATTTTTCTTTTTCAAAATCTCCACCGTCCATCTTAAAATGGACGGTGGAGATTTGATGAATTTTTTTTATTTAAATTTAATTAATTTATTTTTTATTCAAATTTAATTTATTTAGTTTTTATTTAATTATTTTTTACAAATTCATAAGGGTATTATGGACTTTTAATGTTTTTGTCACAAAACCACTAAAATTTGTAATGGAAACCGTTTTTGCCAAACGATAGGGGTTTTTTTTGGCTAATATTTAAAAAAAAAAGGGGTGAACTGATGTTATTTTTGTTTTTAGGGGTTTTTTTTTGGATTTTTCCCAAAAAAAAAAAAACACAATTTAAAGTTACACAATAGTATGTACGAGTACACATTTTAACGATAGCACACTCCTCCGCCAAGTATAAGCTCCAGGTCCAAGTATTCTTTGGGATGCTTCCTAGCTCACAAACCAATGCCATCCTTATGCCTATTATTGGGTCTTTTATTTGGTTTATCGATCGGATCCATCCAAGATGATATAAACTCATAACTCTATCTAAGATTAAATTTTGGATTTGATAAAACACCTGCTTGAGCAATTATGGGTAGTTTTTTTGCTAGTTAGCCATAGACAGTTACATCCACTGATTATATATATATATATATGTATATGCATATGTTTTTGAAGTGGAATAAGTTTAATAGTGGTTGAAACTCCAGATAAATAGAGACTTCTCGGTTTTTGAAAAAAAATTGAGAAAGTCTAAACACAAAACATAAACACACAAACTCAGAGAGAGCAAGACAACGACACATACATTGTCGAAAGAACTTTAGATTCCAGATTGTTGGTGATCAAAGTCAAGCAGATTGAAGAACTCTGCTTCAAGGACATTAGGGTGAAAACAGATTGTTTTGCAAATGTGTGCTTTTTTATTTTTGAGCAAATCACTCACGATCCCCTTCAAGTATGACCTTAATGAGGAGGGAATGAAGTTTCGCTTTTTAACAGAAAAGCCTGACTTTGGTAGTCAAACACTGTTAACTATAACAATTGACTGTGGTTTAATGCAAAAAGATGAAAATGCTCTCATTATTTGTCATTAGCCTGAGTTACCGATTTTACCCTTGAATGAGGACAAAAGATTTACAATTAAAAATTAGAGATGCTTGTGTATGTGCCGCCAGTTGATGTGATGGAAACGTAGGTAGTAAAATTTAATTTTTTTGATCATTTTACCTTTTATAATATCCACAAATTACTTAACAAAAAAAGAAAAGAGTGATAATTTTTTTGACCTTTTTATTTTACAGTTGGATGGGCAATGGTAATAATTTTTTTTTTTTTTCCAATATAAATGGCCATTTATACTACTTTTTCTTCATTCCTTTGTTCATCAATTGGCAACCAAATTCATTTTCCTACGTTCATCAATTTGTAGCCAAATTTTTTCCTTAACTTTATTCTTTTTATTCTTCTTTCCTCAATCAATTTGCTGTCAAATTTTTTGTTCTTCATTTTTGTTTCATTCATCAATTCGTTGCCAAATTTTTTATTCAAGTTTCATTCCCTAATTTTAAAGTTGTTTTAGTTGTGATGGATGTGTCCTATGATATTGGCAATGGAGTGAATGGAGGAATTATCAAGTTCAAGAACAAAAGATGTTTTTCTATAAGGAATGCATTGGTCAAAATTTCTGAATCCCAAAAGAATCCTAACAAATTGCTTTTTATTTGCGAGAATCCAAAATGCAATTACTTGTTCGTTTTGGACACCCGATGATGAAGAGTTTCAAATAAAGTCACAAGGAGATGAATCAGTTAATGAGATGCAAAATTTGAAGCTAAGCCAAGGTTATATAGCTTTCAAAGGGGAGTTACGATGCATGAATGACCACATGGAAAGAAAATTCGATAAAATGGAAGCACAATTGTAGAACCATAAAGTCATTAACTTCATTAGTCTAATATTTACTTTTGTAACTATGCTAGTAGGTATCAACTATAGGATGTAAAAATAAAATGTAAAAATGGTTAAATACACTAGAAATTTAATTCATAACAGGTCATTGAAGTTGTTTATTATTAGCAAACTTAAATCAACTGTGCATGATCCATACACAACCACCAACCATACAACTGTTTGCACCAATGGACAAAAGGATGCACAACACAGAATGCATCAATTCATGAGAAGAAAGTACACCACATAACAAAAACATCATGCACCAAATAACAAAAACAAAGTACACCAAATGACCAGAGACAAGGTGCATAAGAGGATAGAAACAACTAGTTCAATAATGTGACATACTTGTTCAACTTTCATTTGTGTGAGAGTGGTGGACTTGAGATGGCTATAAGGGTTAAATGATGATGGTGGAGTCGGGTTGACACTAACTCATATTGATTTTGTGAAGGTTGAGATGTTCCAAACTAGAGCACCTGTCAATGACAGCATAGAAACAATAATAATACATATTAGTTATTGAAATTACTTCAGCAAGATAGAAAACAATGAAAGCAATAACCTACCCTTGTCACTCTGGGTTCCCGTGTACTAGTAAATGTAGGTCCAGCAATAGATGAGGTAGATGCTTGGGTTTGTTTCCTTTTTGCAGTTGTAGCAGATGAGGTAGATCCCTATAATCACAAGGTAAATTGATGAAGACATAAATAAAAATGCAATAAGTGCATGGTGTAGTTATACCCAAGTTTATTTGCTTTTCCCAGTTGTAGCACCCTTCCCTTTGCAAGTCTTTTGGTTGTGGCTAACTTCTTGACAAATACTGCACCTTAGATCCTCTGATCGCTGCACCCGTGGTGGTTCTGTGGGTTTTCTTTTTCTTGATTTCTTAGATCTGCCTTTTCTTCTTGTCTTCAGTGGTAATAAGAGTATTGCAAACTTAACCTAAGGCCACAAACCCTAATTTGGAATGCCATGCAAAACATGGGAGTATGCCTTTAGGTATGATGGTTTCTTCAGGAAATCATCAACATATGTTGCAAGTTCAACCTTAAGCCTAAGTTTGGTAATACATGCCATGACATGTTTACAAGGTATACCAGTGAGCTCCCATAAACCACAGTCACAAGTTTTCTTATCCAATAACATAATAAATTGCCTACTGCCATCAACCACCTTGAACTCTCATTCCCCACATCTAAAAGGATCTAAATACATCTCTTGTTGTTGATATTTTTGACAAATTCTCATAATATGTGGAGGTATATTAGACTCCCAACCCAGTGCTCTCTCATACCTCGATCTAATGCAAGTTATAAACATCTTTCTAATTGTTTCCAACATTGACAGTTTAGGCATCTCCCCAACATCGTTCATCCATCCATTAAATGTTTCAACAACATTATTGGTTATATGGTCCATTTTGGTGAATTTGTCAAATTAATGAAGTGTCTAGAAGTCTAAAGGGATATCCATCAAATACTTATGAGTAGTAGGTGACATATCTTTAATTTTTTGCATTGCTTTAATGAAAGTAATGACACTAGGGCTTCTAGCAGCAGGCTAAAAAAGTTATTTGCTTATTAGGCATGAAACAAATAGTTCTAGCCCTATCATATTATGCAATGATGTTGTTATGCTTGGTGTACATATTATGATGCATAATATGCCTTTCACAGAACCTATTTCTATGGTTTGGCAACACTCATCTAAAGCTAACTCAATTCCCTTTTGCCTATCATACATGAAACAAATAGTTTTAACCTTATCATATTGCCCGATGTGTTCATATAACAATGTAATGAACCATGTCCATGTCTCCCTATTTTCCACCTCACAAACACCCACTGCCAAAGGATAGACCACCCAACATTAGTATCTATAGCTACTGTACATAAAAATATCCTTCTATATAGACCTTTAAGATGACATCCATCTAATGCTATAAAGGGTCTACAACGCTTTAAAAACCTTATTTTTTGACAAGCAAAGCTTATGAAAAGTCTTTGAAAATGTGAAAGGGCATTAGGATCTGGGTTCACCCTCAATGCAAGAACAAAGGCCATTATACTTGGGTTTTTCTCTCTTAGCACATACCCATATCTATAGATTTTATTGAAACTTTCCTTGTGACCCTCATTGCCTATATTCAATGCAAAACTTCTAGCCCTATAAAGGGTGTAGGATGGAACTTGTACCCTACATTTTTTAAGGACCTTCTGTCATAAAATTTTCACACTAATGCCTGGGTTTTGCTTGATCTCCCTCTTAAAGGTCTTCCCTATCCTAAGACTATTAACTTGGTTGTTCCTACTCATTGACAAACAATTATGGGCATCGTTAATGGTCTTTAGTTGGTAGGTGACCTTATAAAGGGTTTGAGACCGACGCACCATTCGAGGGCAACCCATTGCTTCACATAAAGATGTTATCCTCCTCTTTTCATTATTCACTCTTTTCAATCTAACCCCTTCTTGGATTGCATAATTTACCATCACCTTTCTAAAGAGTTCAAAATTCATAAACAAATGACCGTTTTGCAGCTTAATCTTTCCATCCATTTCCATTGAAAAAGGCACCCCAGGAATTGGTATATAAGTAGCATCAACAAAACTACTGCCTTGAAATGCGTGTTCATCATCGAAATCAGATAAGTTATTTGTGTCACCTCCCATAAATGACTTGTCTACTCCTTAACCAGCTTCAATAGTATGCTGCTGCATACCCAGCTCCACCTCACTATCAACATAATCATCATTTCCCCACTATAAACCTAAATTTATGAATTTACGAATTCTCTAGTAATAGTTCTTAGGTAACGATTTGAGACCCTAAATGGTTAATGAAAATGCCTAAGGTTGTAGAGAACCTTTAGAGATTTATTTAAACCTAATAGGAGATTAAATGGAAGGATAAAATGGTAAATGATATTGAGAAATTATTAAGTGTGATTAAGGACTAATTTAAAAATAAGTTTTAATATTTATGGTCAAACCAGAATTAAGCTAAAAGTTAAGGGTGAGAACGAAATTTTTTAGGGATATGACCGACATTATAGGATTTGTTTGTGGAGAAAAACATGAAAATTCCAGCCAAGTTATGCAAAAATTGAAGCTCAAAACAGTGAAACAAAACCAGAAGATAGAAGACACACAAAACGAAATCAAAGAAAGAAGAGACAAAGAAGAAGAAGAAGAAAAAGAAGAAGAGGAAGATCGAGCAGCTATTTTGGCCACCAAGAGCCGATGCCACGCTAGCTAAACTAGCCACCAAAATCACGCCGAAGCAAAACCAAAACAGCCACCAACGTAGAACCAAATGAACGCAGAACCGAGGAAGAAGAAGAGAGATTCGACTGAGAAAGAGAGAGATCAGGCGAAGAAGAAGAAGGAGGAAGAAGACTCAGTCGAAACCCAGTCTTTCTCGCACCAAAAATAGCCACCAAAACTCGACCAAACCCAAACCAAAATAGAGACGTGAAGGAGAGATCGACTGAGATCGAGAGAGATCGCGTAAGGGAGAAGAAAAGGAGGAAGGTCATGCCATTCCACGCTTAAACCGATGCATAAACGAAGACAAAATGAAAGAGAAGAAGATGAAGCCGTGAGGAAGAAGCTAAGGTGAGATGTGGTGAGTTTGTCTAATTTTGGAATTGAATGGTGGTTAAATGTTGATGATTTTTGTTTGAGATTTTGTTGAGATTTGAAGTGGGTTTTTATGGATTGAATGAGTTGAATAGTTAGTGTCAAAAACAAGAGTATATTATGTAGAAATCATTGAGGTTTTGGCTTTGATTTAGGTTGAGTTTGATGTTAGTTTGGTGATGATAAATGGAGTTATATTTGAATGGGTGTTAGGTGACTAAATGATGTTAGTTTAGTTGGGCTTTGATATGATTTGTTTTATTGGTTGTTTGTGATTAAAAATGAGTTAAAAACCAAGTGAAATGATGTTGAAAAAATGAGATTTGAGTGGGGTTAAGGAGCTGCCCATGTGATGATGTTGGGTACAAATTTACATCTTGGAATGTACACTTGTGTTGATAAAAATTTATAAATGGAATATTGGTTTAAAGTTTGAAAATTTTAGTTTAAGGTTAATTGAAAATTTAAGTTTATTATAGGGGCAAATTGGTCCAATGAAAAGTTGGACGAAATGAACTTTATTTTGAGTTTATTGGAGGCCTAGGAAACCAAGAAAAACACCAAAATCTTAAAGAGAAAACAAAACGCTTAGTATACTAATTCCAAGGGTAATTCCGTAAATTGACCTATATTGTGTCCGTTGAGTGTTTGACAACTCTAACGAGTTTAATTAGACATGTTGAGGTTATTAAAAGTGAAAGATTAAATTTAGAAATCAACACCAAGACAACGCTTGAAATTAGTAACGAAAACAACGCGTTTTTAGCCTAAAACGCTTACCCGATGATCGTTTCCTTCCGTACCGACACTTGGACTGACTAAAGGGCAAGTTGGGAAGGTGTTCGGTGACAAACCCCTTTCCCTAGGCGATCTGCTGGCACCCTACGATGACCCTCCAGCTAGCCCTTTCGCTCAACTAAAGGATCCCCCGCAGAGCTAAGCCATATTCTTTCTTAATCTTTTTGAAAACAGCGGAAACGAGGGGAAATTTTTTTCATTTTTATTTTAAAACCTTTTCAAAATATTTTATAAAAATTTTGGGCAGCATCCCGTCTGTTTTTCGGACTTTGCCACCCTGTAAATAATAAAATTTAACATTTCTAAAATCATAAAAACAATTTCCCCCAAACTACGGTGCCTCAGGCTCTCATTTTCCAACACAACCACAACCACAATTTCATGTTTCAATTTATAAACTTGTTATCAATAAAATCATATGTCATGCATCAATTTACTTCAAAAACATAATTTAAATCCACAAAAGAATATTTACAAAACATGTGGATATAACAAAATATATACATCACTTAGTATTACTCAAAAAGATAATTAGGAAATCACATTAGCACTGACGCCGCGGCTGCCTAGTGTCGCCCGGGGAAATCCGCAGCTATGGTACCTGTGCCTGGGAGGTTTGTTTAAAAAAAATACAGAAAACGTTGGGTGAGCTTTAAAAGCCCAGTGAGTGTCATATAATATTATTTGAAATTACATTTTTTATAAAAACCTCCCTAAAACATTTTCAAATTCATTTATTTTATTTCAAGTTTCATGCATTCATAGTATAAAACATATATTGCACGGTTATCAACTTTATAAAGGGATCTCCTATGGTTGCGGGGTTTTTATTCAAAAAAATCATTTTTCTTCTACAAAACCGAAATGGTCCGACTCCGCTCGAAGGTGTCCAGCCAACCAATCTGGCTCTCGTCAACCTGTAGTGACCCGTGCCTCATGGCCTACTAGTATGGAGCGGAATCCTGCATCGCTCTTTTCCAGGTCATGCAGCGGAATCCTGCATCGCTACAGAGCAGACTATGTCTCGCTCGGGTAAGCTAGCAAATAATATACCTTTCACGTGCATTGGCCTAATCTCTCAGACATCTGACTGGCACGACATCTTATGGGTATCTCCCGCGGTTAGTTTAGTTAGTGACATACTGACAGTACTCATTCTACCAATGCACGCTTCGGGTACTCAACCCAGACTGTACTCATATGATACTATCATGGGTAAGCCATAGGTTTTATTTTCATATTTTCAATCCATTTCACATATAAGCAATTCAAACATGAAACCATCATTTCATGAAATCACAAAATCATATCATCAGTTACCGTGCCATTTATCATTTAAATCATATTTCATTTTCATCAAAAATATCAAAACATGC
Source organism: Nephelium lappaceum (assembly GCA_021234005.1). Classification (NCBI taxonomy): domain Eukaryota; kingdom Viridiplantae; phylum Streptophyta; class Magnoliopsida; order Sapindales; family Sapindaceae; genus Nephelium; species Nephelium lappaceum. The sequence continues at coordinate 28,762,869 of CM037998.1, read as the reverse complement.
ATGAAACATCCATTCATTTATCAAATCAACAAAAACGTATAAAAATCAGTTTGACACTCACCTTTCGTTATCACTTCCGAATAGCTCTCCGGAAGGCTCTAAACTGCTCCTTATCGTTCTTCCATTACTCCACCAGCTTATTCGTCATCTACACAACATCTATATATATATAAATTTACGTTCACGTTAACTTCTGGAAACTCGAATAATAAAAATTACGTAATCGCACCTAAGTGACCCTTTTTAGGCGCAACTTTCCATTTTTGGTTCCTTAATTTAATCTTCGACTTTTAATAATCTCAATACGCCTAATTAAACTCGTTAGGGTCGTCCGAACTCTCAACGGACGCCATATGGGCCAATTTACGAAATTGTCCTTTAAACTAATTTATTAAACGATTTGATTTCTCTTTGAATCCTTGATATTTTCTTAGTTTTCTAAGCTCCCAATAAACGTAAATCCACTTATTTCTCAACTGATTTTTACTCAAAATTAACCAACAACCAAATCATAATAAAATCCATTTCAAACTCAACTTAAATACTAACAAGATCACCAACATCAAGAGTAAACAACTCACTCCTTATCTTCCTCGCGAAATCACTCTATTTCTCTTTGCTTAGACTTCGTTTTGGGGTGGGTTTAAGCTAGGTTTCTTCCTCCTTTCTTCCCTCAAGCGATCCCTCTCTCTCGCGGCTGATTTCTCCTTCCTTTTCCCCGATCTACCTTCTCTATTCTGGTTTCAATTTCAGCTGCGTTCTTCACTGGTTTCGAGCTGAAATCGAGCTCAGTTGCAGCTGAAAGTGGCGTGGATCAGGTGGGTTTCACGCACGGATCTGCAGGTGGTCGGACGACAGATTGTCGCTGTCTTCTTCCGCACCGATCGGGACTTATTCACGCGCGGCAAAGTCTAGTTCTGCTCAGCTTGGCACCTGCGGTTCCGCGTGATTTCTGCGCCGTTTCTGCCGTTGATCTGATCGGCTTCGAGCTGGTTCACGTGCAGATCAAGTTGCAGCAACTCGTCGGCGTCTCCTTCCGCGTCGATCAGAGCTGGTTCGTCGGCGATCAGCTCGGTTTCTGCTCCGTTTTGGTGTCGCGTGGCATCGGTCGGCAGATCTGCTTCAGTCGTCGCTCAACTCAGCTTGCTCACGAGATGTTCTGTTGTTGGTCAGCACTGCGACGGAGGTTGGTCGACGATCGGACGTCGGCAGTCTTCTTCTTCCTTCTTCTTCTTTCTTCTTCTTCTTTCTCTTTTCTCTTCTCTTTTTCTTTCTTTCTCTTTCTTTCCCGATCAATGACTGACACTGTCTTTTATTTTTAAAAGTCAACAACAATATTTTGGCTTCTATTTTCCTCCCCATAAATCTCAATAATTCCATTCTCGCCCTAACAAACTTTCATTATCCTCCCTTAGTTTTTAGCTTAATTTTACTATGACCACAATTATTAAAATTTATCTTCAATATAGTCCCTTTTTACCTTAAAAGTCATTCGATTTCATTTATTATTTTATCTATCCGTTTAATCTCCAATCGAATCGAAATCGATTTCTATGGGTTCCATATATCCTTAGACACTTCCATGAACCATTTAGGGTCTCTAATCGATACTTAGGGACTATTCCTGATAAACTCGTACAATTAAAAATCGAGGGTTTACATTCGGAGTGAAAACGGAATGAAGAAAAGCCCCGAGAAGGGCTGTGAATAGTATTCGGTCTAAGGGGGTCAAAATCAGACTTTTTTCGTTTTGGACCTCCGAACGCAATTCTGTTAGTACCAGAACATCCCTAGGTGATAATAAATAAGTTCTAGGTGAAGAAAACGGAGTTTGGAACCCTACAATCAATAAAGAAACCAAAAAGGGAGAATTACGCGTAAAAATGGGTCACTTGGGGGTATTGTGTAATTTTAATTATTTCGAGTTTCCAGAAGTTGACGCGAACATAAATTTACATATACATATGTTGTGTAGGTGACAAGGACACACGGGGATCAAGACGAGAAGAGTAGAGGCTTCGTACGCGCTGTTTGGAGTTTTTCATTTTGTGAGTGTTTTTCTTAAGATTTTAAACGTATTTTAAATTGATTGAGTTTGATGTGATGAAACTATTTATTTACTTGAAATTATTTTAAATGCGTTGATATATGCATGAATTATAGCTTAAAATGAGGATTTGATTTTATGTGTATATATATGGTTGTTAAAATAAAATTTCAGAAACCAAGTTTTCAAGCTTGAATTTAGAAAAGAAAGAAATAATATTTTTCAAAGCCATTAGTATACCTTTAGAGATTTTCAGAAAAGATTAGACCTGGCCGGTCTATCCCACTTCAGTTGGCACAGTTCTAGGGAGGGATAAGTCACTAACCTGGGGGGACAAAGTGTCTAGTCTGTCAGTCGAGTCGCTTCTGCTGATGTGGGGTGGTGTTTCGCGTGTTATGGTTAGCGTTGGGAAATTCCACACATAGCCGCGTGATGTCTCAAAGCTATCGCGGTTGGTTCTCTACGTTCGAGCATTTCTCATACAGAATTAAGGATACGATGATGTTTTCGAAAGATACCAAGAAATAGCTTTGAAAAAAAAGTAAATTTGAAAAGAAAAAAAAATTATGATTGTTATTCAAGCTACTTATAATTTTAAATCATGAGTTTTGAGATTTATGCATGCTTGCGCTTCTATAAATTCTTATATTGATAATTGAGTTCAAAAAATTAAAGTTTGAACTGCTTAAAGAAATAAAGAATTGTTTTTAAACGTTTTTCGAGAAGGACGTTTAGAAATCAAATTCTTGAAATAAAGACAAATTAGCACTCACTGAGCTTCTAGCTCATTATTTTTCTATTTTTATACCAAAACCTCCTTACGTACTCTCAACAAATTGTCCAGCAACGGTATTACCTTCGACGGGCGAGATAGCGTGACACGACGCCATTTTTGTACAACTTATTTTTGCATCGGTTATATTTACATGTAAACACTCTTTTGAGTTGTATAAATAATTTGTAATTTTGTAATTATATGTTCGTAATTGCGTTTAAATTGTTTGTGAATTAAATGTGGTTTACAAATTGTGTTTTGGATTTTATCCAGTTTGATTTGAAAATTGAATGCATGTTTGAGGCCTACGAGCAATCAGAAGTTGGGTTGGTGATGAATATTAGTCGAAGTGTTGATTTCGTAAATAGGTTTTTTTGGAATGTCAAAAATACAGTCGTTATGCTACCAAAATTTCGTTAGAAAATAAGTTTAAAAATTGAAAAAAAATTCTTACGCCTTTTTAGTTTTTAAAGAAAATCAATCCGACAATGTTTTAAAAAGTATAGAAAGTTTAGGGTTCGCTCCATGGGTTTCACTTAGCCCGACAAGTCGGGTTTAAGAATGATCTGTTGGGGTGCCCGGCGTGACCTACCGGATTAGAGCTGGAGGTATTCGGATAGGGTCGCATCACCCACTCTCCCAACTTTCTCAATATCAGATGGTTCATAGGCACACTCCCATTCTCAGAACTCCACTCATTTTCACTTGTAACCGAATCTGAATAAAAAATGGAAATATTTTCTATGCGGTAATGAGTTAGGCTCACTATTTAAGTTGGGGTTGCTGTTTGTGTTGGGCTCACTGTTTGGGTATTTGGTTTCTAATGTAACATAATCCATATTAAAATGCATTTTATCCACTTTCCTATACTCAAACAAGGTTATAACATCCATGAGATCACTCTCATTTTCTATCATCCGAACCCCATTACACCATGGAAGAATGACTTCTTGGTTAAATCTCTCCCTTAATATGCTATCCACACCTAAAGATGCAAACATTACCTTATCCTGGAGACTTTTCAAGTTCATATAATCTACAGTAGCTCACCCAAGCTCATATGTTTTGCCTAGAAATGTGGCAATCATAAAAATTTTAAAATTCCTATAAGAGCAAAATAACATAACACAATGTTATGAAACAAAATAACATAACATAGTCATAATACTTCAACATGTTGTGGTTTAAAAAAAAAAAAAATCAGCATCCCATTGTGTTTAACATCAAACACCAAGTTCAGTTCATACTGCCAACTTCAACATCAAACACACAAACAACATCAAACACCTTACTAGTTTGTTTAACATCAAACGCACGAACACTTACTCTAAACCTGCAATTAACAAACATTATTTCAATTTTGATATTCATGTTTACATAACATACATAAAGCAATTCATCATTTCAAAGTTCAAAAACCACTAACAAATTTCATTCTTCAAAAACCAATATACCAAAATCCCTAAAAACTCCAACTCTTTTACTTCTCACGAAAATCATACTATAGTCGTCAATATTAAGTTGTAACTTTACAATACAAATAAATAACAACATCATCAAATGAAACGAAAGACATGCACGACATTGGATGCTTACAAACCTTAACATGAACAGCAAAAACCCATTATCAAACACACCAACAAAATAAAAAACTTAAAAAAATAGAATCGTACCTTTCACCCATTTCAAAGCATAGCAATCGTTTCCTTTTCAGTTGTGTTAGGCTTTATGTTTATTGCAACACAAAGACACAAGGACACAAAGAAATAGACGAGGTTCCATTTTGATTTTAGGTTTTAAGGGTTTAATGGTAAGGGTTTCAGAAGAATGTTAGAGAGAAAGAAACGAAGACACAAAGACACAAACATAAAGAAAATAAAGAAGAAGAAGATGACACTTAGAGAGAAAATGATAGACTAGGTTTCTTTCGCGCCTCTTCCATTACTTTTTTATTATTTTCTTTTTCTCTTTTATTTTTTTAATTCATGATTTCTCATTTTCATTAATTGTGACCTAACGTGTCATAGGAAATATCTGCATGCCAATCACCTCTAACAAAATGACGGAAATGCCTTTTGGTCAAACTAACGTTGAATACGACGAACTAACGACTTTAGGTTTCTCTGTTACAAAAACAAAACTTCATTCCTGCCTGATGAAGGTAATTTGCTCTTTATTTTTTCATAAATGCATAAAGTCTTCCTCTTCTACCAAGGTTTTCAAATTTTTTCCACTAGCTTATCTAAAGATAATACTTGCTTATATAGTGTCAATTAAGGTTTCTTGATTCACTATTTGCAAGTAAGTCCTTTAAGTCAAGCAAAATCACTAGTAACTAATTAAATTAATAATTATTTAATCATAACTTTATTTGAGCCATATACTAACACAAAAAGATATAAACTTACGCTGAATGACAATATTCGAAATCATGTGTGAATTGAGATTTTTCTATTTTTATGATTAATTTATGTTTATTGTTTTCAAATCTAACTAATATCTATTTGTAAAGTTAAATATTTAATATTCACGCAAGTTTTGAGTGCACGAAACTTTATCTGACTCATAAATTAACACTTAAATTTGCTGACTTACGTTGACCAATGATGATTAAAATCATGTGAGAATGGAGATTTTCTAGGTTTATGATTGATTTATGTTGTGTTTTTCTTTTTTGAAAAAAAAGAAAGAAAAATCCAATTAAGATCTTAGTTGTAAAGATAAATTTTTACTATTCATGCAAGTTTCAAGTGTTAAAACTTCATTTGACCCATAAATTAATACTAAAAGATTTTTCTACTTTCATAATTAATTTATGTTTTATATTAATTATATTTGTAAAGATAACATTCTAATATTCATGTAAATTTTAGTGCTAAAAACTTTATTTGGCTACTAAACTAATAATAAAAGACGTTGATTTACGTCAACTAATGATGAGTGAAATTGTGTGAGAATTGAGATTTTTCTAAACTTATGCTTAATTTATGTTATTTGTTATATATATATAAACTGTACCGCCTCTCATTACTTCTCTTTTATCTCTTCTCATTTTTTTTTTTCTCTCATGTGTTGACTTTACATTTTGCTTTACAGTCTCTTTCATTGCTTCCTAATTTTCTTATATTGTTACTCATCATGCTAACACATATCAAAATAGCCCTCTAACTTTTCTTTTTTTAGCCCACTAACTTTTAGATCTCATTTGTTACCTAGGATGGAATTTGGTTTGGACTATTTTTGGTCAAACCCATATTTGGTGCTTCCACTCACCCTTCACTAATTTAACCCATCACTAATTTATCCTATTAGTTTGGGATAAAACTAACCCTTTCATCATATGGGTTACAATTATCCCATAGCTTGCTTCTTCTCCAATGCCTCATTGCCGCCTTCATCATCACCACCTCCGATCACTTCTCCTTCTCCCTTGCCTCCTCTCTTTCTCTGTTCGCGTGTCAATACTGCTCCTTCTCGCTCACCTCTCTTTTTTTCCATTTCGTCTTCGTCATGGTTTCGTCTCTGTTTGTCGATTTTCTTTTTTGTCTTCCTCTTCATTAGTGGTTTTTACGCTCATCAATCTCCTTCTTCATTTTCATCTTTGTCTCCGACTCTCTATTACAATTTCTACGCCCATCTTTATCTTCGTCTCCATCTCCGAGCGATTTCTACGATTTCTTCGGCATCGTCGATCACCGATCTCTTTTTTGGCATTATAGATTACTGATGACGGATGGTAGTATTGGAGAAGGTAAGCAATAGTGGTGGTTATGGAGCCAAGTTTGACTAGTCTTAATCTGTAAAATTTGTGAAAAATCTTTGAAAAATTACTTTAAAATCCAAGTTTGTACCTATTATTTTTAATTCAATCTTATGTTTCACCAAACATGAGATAACGTCCAGTCTATTCCCATCCTATCACATCCAATCCAATTGATTCTCATCTCATTCTATCCAATCCAATCATTTCCCATCCTATCTCATCCAATCCAATTCAATTCATTCTCATCCCACATAAATTATCCAATCTTATCCCATGCACCAAACAATGCCTTATTGTCTTGGCCACCACACTTGTCCCTTTTCTCTTTATCATTTCACATAAATTGTTTGTCTCATTCATCACACTTGTCCTTACTAACTCTGATTTTTTAATTAACTTGGCCTCACTCTCTCTTATTCAAACAATCGGTTGTCCACACTTGTCCTCACTATAACTTGACCTCACTCTCAAATATTATACTATATATAAAAAGCATGAAGAGAGGTGTGAACAGTGTCAAATTTCACACCTAGCATCTGTTTGAAAAGGAAGCTACATTTTTACCGTTCATAATAGAATATAAAGAATTTTTAAAAACCAACAATTTCTCATGTGAAGTTGAAAAACAACAGACCAAACACAACAACAATCTCATGCTTCATTATTGATGAAGAACAATAAACCAAACTCCCTAACACCTAGGCCAGCCATATCTCTATCGGAAGAAATCTTCGGCTGCCAAACGCCCTAAATACCTTTAGTTACCACCCTTAATACCTAAACACCACAACACAAACACCAAAAAAATAAAAAATAACTCATAAATAAACACTAGAAAAACACCAGAAAAAATCAGAACACAAACACCAGAAAAACCAGAACACAAAAAGAAGAGAAAGAGAGAGAGGGTTGTCGACAAACACAGAAAAAACTAGAAGAAGAAAAAGAAGAAAGAGAGAGAAGGTTGTCATTGCGCACCAAAAAAACTATAAAAGAAAAAAAATAGAGAGAGAGAGAGAGCTCAAAGCAAAAGAAGAAAAGAAAAAAGAAAAAAGAGAGAGAAAGTTGCTAGCAAGCACTAGGAAGAACAAGATAAGAGAAAGAGATGACAAAAAAGAAGAAAAAAAAAAAAAAGAAATGAGAGAGAGAAGGTTATCAGGTGGTTAGGTAAACAAAATTAAATGACATTTAATGAATTGTCCGAGAGAGATGAAAGAAAATAAGAAAAAGAAGAAGAAATAAGAGAGGGGTTAGCGGTTAGTTTAGGTAGAGAGCATTTAACGCTCTGATGTGTTTAACAAAGGGATAATTGCACAAACTGCCTTGAGTTTATGCATAATTGTACAAAAGGATCTAAGAATTACATAATAAGACAAACATCACTTAGATGTGTTGACCACTTGTTTGCCTAACATACTTTCTAATGGTCATGTAGAATTGACTGCAATACTTTATGAGAGACAACACATGATTTGACTTAATGATACAACTCATAATGCATTTTATTTTTTAACTTTTTAAATTAACGTAATGTGATAGTTTACATATGGGGCCCCTTGAATACACTTGGGTATGCATACACTTGACAAAAAATATACATGATTGTATTCTAAAATATGTGATTGTAATTTATCATATGTGATTACAACTAAACATATATGATTACAATCTGTAAATGTGATAACAATCAGTAAATCAGTAAATATGATCACACATACTAATTGTAATATCATATGTTTAGTTGTAATCACATGTAATCAATTACAATCGCACATTTTAGAATGCAATCACACATTTTTTTTTTTTTAATGTATGTTTACCCAAGTGTATACTAGAATGTGTCTTTCTATATATATTTATATTTATATATTTATTTATTTTATTATTGGTAGTTTATATTTCATAATAAAAGAAATTAAAAACAAAACTAATAATAAAAAAACAATTTGATAACTATTTAAAAAATCATTAACAATTTAAAATTTTTACTCGTGTATTGTAATAATTGAACTGTTAGTTTCATATTGCCATTGAAAAGCAATGGTAAAATATCATGGCTCTTATAAACAGTTGATGGCTAATAATTTGGTACTTGTAACTAAGATTTCATTAGACAATTTCCATTTTTTTTTTCCATTTTTTAGATAAACTTAAAATTTTTTATTTTCGACTTTTTCCATTTCAAATCTTCTTAGAATCAATTGTCAAAAAAAATAAAAATAAAAACTTCTGAAATCAAGTAGAACTTTATAGAAAAATAGAAGGTGGATGAGCTAGAAATGAATGGCATCAAAGAGTTGGGAGCAAAAAATCAAGTGGGACTCTTTATATCAAAGATTTAATTATTATCATATTGTTATTACTTAAATAACAGGGGGATTAACAACATATCTTTTACTTCCATTATTATTATAACATTTAATTGTATCTACAACATGTTCAATTTAATTCTGAGACAAAAATGAAGATTTAATACAATTTTATTCTATATATAGATTTATAAAATTTAGTGATATAAGAATTACATCAAACATTTCATAGTTAGAAGAGAGTAATTAAATAAATAATTATAAAAAAATAAACCTTATTTATAATTAAACTTAGAATTATTATTTATGATATTATATATATATAATATGAATTCAAGTAAAAAGATATTGTTAATCTAATAGTTAAATCTAAGCATCCACTCATATAAATTATCAATAATAATATTTAATTATTTTAACCTTAAACTTATTTATAAGAAAAACGAATTAAAATATAAGCAAGTGTTATGCACATGTAGTCAAAACTAGTATATATATAATTTTATGCCACCGCTTCTAGCCTCTTTCATGCTTTCATTTTTATTTTTTCCTTTCAATTCATCATGTCTTCTTTTGTTCTCCACAAACTCACTTATAAATATATTATTCTATTTTCGAACTCTTGGGTTGTAATTGGGCTTGCAACCCTCCTTGAAAAATAATGGGGGTGTATTAAAATAAGATCAATAATAATTGGGTTTGCACTTAATTTGGATCCATTTATTGATTTTATTTTGAGTTCAAATTATTTTCTTAGTTCACTTAAATTCAAACCTTACATAAATAATCATTAAATATGGCATTTTTATAATTAAACAAATAAATGAAAATTAAATATTATATTCAAAATCCCTTAATAATGATATTAAAGTTAAATATCTATTTAAAAATGCAATATAACATAAAATTACTACAATATTTACATTTATATGGTAACTAACTATGTTAGAATGAATGTATTCAATATTTTACTTACAACATTTACATTTATATGTTAACTAATTATCTTAGAATGTATATATTCAATGTTTAACTTATAACATCACTTTAACATACAATATTTACATTTACATGATAACTAATTACGTTAGAATAAGTATGTGTAACCTTAATATGCAACATGACGTTAACTTGTAACATTTATATTTGCATAGTAATTAATTACTTTAGAATGAGTATATTCAACATTTTAATTGTAAAATCAATTTAACATTCGACATGACATTAACTTGTAACATTTACGATTATATGGTAATTAATATGTTAGAATGAACACATTCAACTTTTTATTTGCAACATTACGTTAACTTATAAAATCTATGTTTATATGATAATTAATTATGTTAGAATGAATATATTCAACCTTTTACTTGTAATATCACTTCAACATGTAACATGATATTAACTTGCAATATTTACATTTATATAATAACTAACTAAGTTACAATAGGTATATTCAACCTTTTATTTGCAACATGAGGTTGATTTGCAACGTTTACGTTTATATAGTAACTAATTACTTTAAAATGAGTATATTTAATATTTTACTTGCAACATCAATTTAACATGCAACTTGACGTGAGGTTGCAATAGTTATGTTTACATGGTAACTAACTATGTTAGAATTAATATATGAATAACCTTTTATGTGCAATATTACGTTAACTTATAACATTTAAGTTTATATGGTAACTAGCTACGTTAGAATAAGTATATTCAATGTTTTACTTGTAATATCACTTTAACATGTAACATGACTGATATGACCCATCCGACTTGTAAACCCTCTAGTTTAAATTTACGGATTTCCCCGAAAGTAGTCCCTAAATAACGATTAGAGACCCTAAATGATCCGTTGAAGCACTTAAGGTTATAGGAAACCCATAAAGATCGATTTAAACTCGATTGAAGATTAAATGGAAAGGTGAAATGGTGAACGAAATCGAGAAATTAATTAATGTGACAAGGAATTAAATTGAAGATAAGTTTTAATATTTGTGGTTAAATAAAATTGAGTTAAAATCTAAGGGAGGAGATCGAAATTTTCTTAGGACGTGACCATCATTTTTAAAGTTGATTGGAGAGGAAACACATGAAGCCTAAAATGTGATATTAAATCACAAAACAAAGAAAAAAAAAAGAAAAGAAAAAGAAAAAGACAAAACCAATCGCTGAACGTGAGAAAGAAGAAAAGAAGAAGAAGAAAAGAAGAAGAAGAAGAAGAGAAGAACCGTAGGTAGAACACGACCCGATCGGAGCAGCACCATCACCGACCACACCAAAAACACAAGGTCAAACGGTGATAGAAGTAGACCAGACCCGATGCAGAATCGCCGAGCAACCCGACCCTAAGTAGAGAGAAAAACGCTCAGGACTGATGCCAACAAGCTACTCCAGTTGAACCCGACGCAAAACCAACTTGATTCACGCTATTTCCAGCTTCAACCGAACTTGATTTCAGCTCGAAACCAGTCCTCCATGCATGTAGAACTGGTGGCAGATTGACGGCGAAACCAGTGAAGATCGACGGTGAAACCGAGGGAGAGAGAGAGAGGAAGAGAGAAGAAGGAAAAGAGGAAGATCCAACCGAACCCAACCCAGATCCATCACCAAAATCAGTCCAAAAATCGCCCCAAAATCAGCCCCAAAACGAAGTCAACGCGAAGAGAAAAAGAGGTGAGTTGTTTAAGTTGAAATTGACGATTTTGTTGGTGTTTAAGTTGAGTTCGAAATGGATTTTATTATGATTTATTTGTTGGTTGGTTTTGAGTAAAAATGAGTTGAAAAATAAGTGGATTAATGTTTATTGGGAGCTTAGGAAACTATGAAAATATCAAAAATTTAAAGAGAATCAAATCGCTCATTAAACTAGTTTGAAGGGCGATTTTGTAAATTGATCCATAATTCATCCGTTGAGTATTCGGATGACCCTAATGAGTTTAATTAGACGTAATGAGATTATTAAAAGTTGAAGATTAAATTTAGAATTCAAAATCAAGAAAATGCCTAAAATTAGTAGCGAAAATAACTCGTTTTTAGCCTAAAATGTCTGCCCGATGACCGTTTCTTTCTATACCGACATTTGGACCGACTAAAGGGCGAGTTGGGAAGGTGTTCGGAGCGAAAACGGAATGAAGAAAAACCCCGAATAGGGTTGTGAATAGTGTTCAGCCTAAAGGGGTCGAAATCAAACGATTTTCATTTCGGACCTCCGAACGCGATTGTGTTAGTGCCAGAACGTCCCTAAGTGATAGTAAATAGGTTTTGAGTGAAGAAAACTGAGTTCGAAACCCTAGAATTGATAAAGGAACGAAAAAACGGAGGTTTACAAGTAAATGGTCACTTAGGGGTGATTATATAATTTTAGTTATTTCGAGTTTCCAAAAGTTAACGGGAACGTAAATTTTACATATATATATATGTTGTGTAGGTGACAAGCAAGTTGGTGGAGCAAGGAAAGAGTGATAGAGAGCGTTTTGGAATCTTTCGAAAAGCTATTCGGAAGTGATTGTTAGTTAAGGTGAGTGTCAAAATAATTTTTAATGAGTTTTATGTTGATTTGATTTATGAATGAATGTTTCATGCATATTTGAATGTTTTGGGAAAATAGAAATATGATTTAAAGAATAAGTTGCATGGTAACGAATAATATATTTTTTCTATTTTTGTTAAAATGATGATTTCTCGTTTTGAATTGTATGTAAAATAGATTTTAGTTTTAAAAAAGTGAAAAAATAAAACCTATGACTTACCCAAAGAGTATCAGAATAATACCGGTCTGGGTTGAGTATCCGAAGCGTGCATTGGTAAAGTTAGTAGTGTCAGTATGTCACTAACTATACTCACCGTGGGAGGTACCCACAAGTAGTCATGTCAATCAGATGTCTGAGGGATTAGTCCAATGCACGTAGAGGGTATACTATTAGCTAGCTTATACCCGAGCGAGATAGAATTTTGCTCTATAGCGATGCAGTATTCCGCTACATGAACCAGACAGAAAGCGATTCAGGATCCCACTCTATACTAGGGTGCCATGTGGCACGGATCACTATAGGTTGGCGGGAGCTGGAGTGGTTGGCAGGACACTTACAAGCGGAGTCGGACCATGTCCGGTTTTCTAATAATGAAATGGACTGGTTGGCAGGACACCTACAAGCGAAGTCGAGCTAGTTCGTTTCATAAAAAGAAAAGGGTTTTAGAATAAAAACCCTGCAACTATAGTAGATCCGTTTATGAAATTGAAAACCGAGCAACATGTGTTTTATAATATTTATGCATGAAACTTAATTTAGAATAAATGGATTTGATTCGAATTATTAAAACTGTTTTAGGGAGGTTTTTATGAAAATATGGTTTTAAATATATTATATGACACTTACTGGGCTTTCAAAGCTCACCAAACATTTTATGTATTTTTCAAATAAACCTCCCCAGGCACAGATACCATAGCTGGGGATTACCCCGAGACAATACCAGACAGCCGCGACGATAGTGCTGATGTGATTACCTACTCTTATTTTTGTTCGATATTAAAAGTTGTTGTATATATTTTATTATCTCTATATGGCTTTGTAAATATCCTTTTGTGGATTTAAATTATGTTTTTGGAATAAATTGATGTATGACATATGATTTTGTTTATAATGAGTTTATAAATTGAAATGTGAAATTGTGGTTGTGGTTGTGTTGAAAAATGAGAGCCGAGGTTCTGTAGTTTGGAGAATTGATTTATGATATTTTAGAAGTGTTAAATTTTATAATTTGCAGGGTGCCAAAGTTTGAAAAACGAACGAGATGATGCCCAAATTTTTATAAAATGTTTTACAAATGTTTGAAATAAAAATGAAAAATTTCCTCTCGTTTCCGCTGTTTTTGAAAATGTTTCAGAAAGAACACGGCTTAGCTATGCGAAGATCCTTTATTTGAGCGAAAGGGCTAGCTAGAGGATCACCATAGGGTGTCGGCAGATCTCCTAGGGAAAGAGGTCTATCACGACTCATTTCTCAAGTCCAAGAGAATCCCTGTGAAAACTTTAATTTTGCGAATTGAAATCTAGATTCATTGAAAATCCTTTAAAAAAATCATCATAAATCTGACGGTTGCTTTATATATATAAATTGAATAAATAAAAAATCTATACGTTTCTTATGTTTGATCCATGTACTAAATATATAAAATATTCACTAAATATCTGAAAATGCAATTTAGAATCTAGCTAGTTAAACATAATATAAACTAATGCAAAATGTTCATCATCATGTGGTTTTTCTCACGATCTATAATAATTTGCATGAGCCTGTAGTGGATACCTGAAAAAATGAACTTTTATAAAAACTTAGCACTAACGCTCAGTGAGTAGATATAATTTTTCTAAAATATTTCTAAATATAACATCATATAAAAGTGATAAAATAAAACAATTCTCAATGATCCATTCACTGTCATATATGAAATAAAACTTAATTCAAATCTCATGTCATAATAAAACAGTAAATATTTGTATGAATCATTTTTATAACTTTATAAAATATAACCTGAAACTATTATCTATATAAAACTTTTCTAAAATCTCTTTCAAATAACGTCACAGGCTTCTTTGGTTTAACCATCATGCTTCAAGCCTCCATTAGAACCTTGTCCATGGACTTATGGCTCTTATACATATGTAGGTCCCCAGTCTCCACCGATATAATTCTAAGTAAATACTTTTCTTAAAAACATAATCAATATTCTTTCTCATAAGAATTAAACTTAGTATATAACATCTGTAATCTAAAAATCTATATCAACTAATATTTAGGAAAATCTTTCATACGTGGTAAAGATACTCAACACTCACGCAAAGCGAGAGATAACATTTACTATACACATGATGGGTGACTCAATGACTCTTCAAACAACTCAATGACTCTCCCGACATCTGTCATACACGTGCTAGGTGAATCTAGAACTAATACATGTGTAGTCTGTCTGACCGTTAGAAAGGAGGTACAACTTTAGTGTTCTAATTTTATTTTTATTTTTATTTTTATTTTTTTATTTTGATTCCCAAATCTTAAACGAATTTTGTATCCAAATATATATAATTCTGAATAATACTTTTCTAAAAATGTATACAATGCCTATACACTAAATAAATTCTCATTTCGAGATATCACAAGAACAACTCAAAAGTGTATTATATAATTCAATCGTAAAACATAATCAATAATATGTAAAATCAATTACTAATTAAATAATTTAATTCCAATAACTGATAAATAAAAGCTGAATGTAAATAATCACAATAAATCAATTTAAAATAAAAACGATCTACTTACCGAACTTCTATGCTCATATCTGGGTGTAATACGGGTTTTCATATAATCTTGAATCCACCATAAATCATGTAAACTCAATTTAGAACTTATGAAAAAAATTAAATAATTAATTGGATTCCAAATCCTGTTAAAGTAAATTACTTGTCTAAATAAATAAGACATCCAAATATTCATATCACTCATTCTCCTTTTTTCTTCTCTCTCTTCTTATTTTTCTTCTTCTCTTTTCTGCTCGTCCAGTTTGTGTGTTTACTGCTTGCTTCTTCATTTATATATATGCACTACATGACCGCCTCAATTTCACTCTCTCTATCTTTCATTCCTTCAATTCCATACTTAAGTGACACTTGTTATCTTTTTTTTTTTTTTCTTTAAAAATTGACCACAGCCTCTCAAACTCTCTTTTATTGCAATATCACCCTTTTATCTTTATCTACAATAGTCACCAACTCTCATATAAATTTAAATAAATATGTCATCGTCACATGTACTCGCTTTCTCTATGTTATTTGACTTTGTTGTTTTGCTTTAAATTGTCCTCTTTGACCGTCACTCACTGTCTCTTATAATGCAACACCAATATCTTTTTTTTTCTTCCTGCACTAATTGACTCTCTTATTCTAACTTGCACCTGTTTGTCTCAAGTCAAAGTTATTGACTTTGCTTTGAAAATTGAAAGCCAAATATTAATTTAGCTTGGCTTGGTGTCCACCGTATTGGTGCACCTTGGCCCACTAATTTTTTTCTTCTTTTCTTCTTAACTAAAACTTGGGTTGGTGTTCTTTATTTGTTCTTTTGAATCCACTTTAATTCAAAGCTTACAATAACATTAGTTTATAATATTTACATTTATATAGTGACTAACCATGTTAGAATATATATTCATCTTTTTATTTTCAACATAACATTAACTTAAAATATTTATATTTATATGGTAATTAATTACGTTAAAATGAGTATAGTCTATATTTTACTTGCAACATTACTTTGATATGTAATATAACGATAACTTGTAATATTTATATTTGTATAGTAATTAACTACGTTAAAATTAGTATATTTAACATTTTACTCAACGTTATTACTTTTATATGTAATATGACATTAACTTACAATGTTTATATTTATTGGTAACTAACTACATTAAAATATCTATATTCAATGTATTAATTGCAACAAGATGTTAAATTACATAATAATATAATAAACTTATTTAAATTATTTTATAAATATTATAAACTATTTTATTAACTCCTAAATTTATAAACTCGAAATATTTTCTACTATTTTTATTTTCTTTTAATAAACTATTTTTTTTAAAACAACAATTTTAATAAACTATCTTTTTTATTATTATACGATATATCTATTTAACTTTATTAATTTGAACACTTTTATTATAAATTAATTTTTATTAAATTAATTTTTAAAAAATTATTAAATATTTAATTTGATGAATTAATTCACTGATAACCTATTATATAACCTGTTATAATATATTACCATTCTTTTAATAAATGAAGTTTGGCCATCATATGGCAGCCAAATAAACCATTATTCTCAAAATTGAAAGTTAGGTAAGCTTATTGGGATTTATCCCAATAAGTTAGCCAAACTTAAAAAAACAAAAAAAAAAAACGTTTGTTTCTTTCTTCTTTTTTCTAGGAGTTCCATGAAAAGTTGCTCTTTGATTTATGTGCAATACAATAAAAGCATTTGTATGTGATTTTTGTGATTTCATTTTTCACATTGTTTTTTCACACATCCCTTTTATGCCAACAACTCATGAATATATTTGTGGTTTGCTTTTTTTCGTTCATCAATAATAAATAATTAATATCTAAAATAAAAAGCAATTCGATAATCCACTAAAAGGAATCATCTATAATTACATAAACAACATTTAAAGTTATCTTCCATATAAGAAGGAATTGCAAATTACTTTATATCAAAAGCATTTAAAATTATCTTCATATAAGAAGTAATTGCATTTTACTTGCATAGGTTTGCTGAATTGCAAATGGATCATCACTTTTAATAACAAAATATCCTTCTCAAGGTAGTCAACCTTAATAGGAGAAAAGATATTTTGGTCTTTTTCTAATTTTATATTTTTTAAAAATAAATAAAAATAAAAATTTTGAAAATGAAAAAACGTTGACTATTTACAGTGAATGGATGGTGGAGATTTTACAAAATTCAAAGGAAAATTAAAAAATAAAACAAACAAAAAAGAAACAAATGGTGGAGATTTTTTTTTTTTAATAATTTATTTCTTGAAATCTCTTTTTTAATGTATCGGTATTTTTTTTTCTTCTATAAATTTCTTGTATGATGATTTGGGTGACATAGACAGAAGAAAGAGATGATTATCTAGTTTATGAAGAGGGTGATTTGTAACAGTGTTAAATGGTGTTTATAAAATGTGATTAATGATGTTTGTGGAAGGTGTTTTGTGGGGTTTGTTGAAGGAGTTCTTCATGAAGAGCACAATCCCATTTTTTTTTTCCTTTTGTTGTTTGATTTTTTTTTTTCGATTTTTACTAATCTTTCCATTTTTTAACTATTTATAATTTATAAAAATATTTAAATATAAAAAATAGGCTATTAATTGATTATATACATATAATTTACATATAGATTTCATTCAAAGCTACTATTTTTTCATTATTATAATGATTAAAAGTTGGTGTGTTTTGAAAAAAGATTGGACTTTAATTTTTTCGGGGGTTATTATGAAAAACCCCCCTGGAATGAAACTTAATCGAAATTTACCCCCCATTTTTAAATTATTAGGTAAATTACCCCCTGCCGTTAACTTTCCGTACAGAATGTTAACATTTTCCATCCGAAATAGTAAATGACCAAAATACCCTTACCATATCCTATAAAATTCCTCTTATACCCTTCAAACTTATGAAAGGACTAAAATGTCCTTTAAATTCTTAATTAATTAAAATATTAAATAAAAAAATAAAAGATTTAAAAAAAAAAAATTTCTTCACACCTCTCTTCTTCTCTGCTTCTGCACTTCTTCTTCCGCTTCTGCTCTTCTTCTTCTTTTTCTTCTTCTTCTTTTTCTTCTTCTTCTTTTTCTTTTTCTTCTACTTCTCTGGGTTCGAATCGAACCCAGATCTGGGTTCCATTGGAACCCAGAACTGGGTTCGATTCGAACCCAGTTTCTGGGTTCGAATCGAACCCAGAAACTGGGTTCGTATTGGAACCCAGATCTGGGTTCCTTCGAACCCAGAAACTGGGTTCGAATCGAACCCAGTTTCTGGGTTCGAAGGAACCCAGAAACTGGGTTCCAACGAACCCAGAACTGGGTTCGAAGGAACCCAGATCTGGGTTCCAATACGAACCCAGTTTCTGGGTTCCAACGAACCCAGTTTCTGGGTTCGATTCGAACCCAGAAACTGGGTTCGTTGGAACCCAGAAACTGGGTTCGTTGGAACCCAGTTCTGGGTTCCTTCGAACCCAGTTTCTGGGTTCGAAGGAACCCAGATCTGGGTTCCAATAGGAACCCAATTTCTGGGTTCGAAGGAGCCCAGATCTGGGTTCCAATGGAACCCAGAACTGGGTTCAATTCGAACCCAGAAACTGGGTTCGTTGGAACCCAGTTTCTGGGTTCGTTGGAACCCAGTTTCTGGGTTTCTTCGAACCCAGAACTGGGTTCCAATGGAACCCAGAAACTGGGTTCCAACGAACCCAGTTTTGGGTTCGATTCGAACCCAGAAACTGGGTTCGAATCGAACCCAGTTCTGGGTTCCAATGGAACCCAGATCTGGGTTCGATTCGAACCCAGAGAAGTAGAAGAAAAAGAAAAAGAAGAAGAAGAAAAAGAAGAAGAAGAAAAAGAAGAAGAAGAGCAGAAGCGGAAGAAGAAGTGCAGAAGCAGATAAGAAGAGAGGTGTGAAGAAATTTTTTTTTTTTAAATCTTTTATTTTTTATTTAATATTTTAATTAATTAAGAATTTAAAGGACATTTTAGTCCTTTCATAAGTTTGAAGGGTATAAGAGGAATTTTATAGGATATGGTAAGGGTATTTTGGTCATTTTACTATTTCGGATGGAAAATGTTAACATTCTGTACGGAAAGTTAACGGCAGGGGGTAATTTACCTAATAATTTAAAAATGGGGGGTAAATTTCGATTAAGTTTCATTCCAGGGGGGTTTTTCATAATAACCCTTTTTTCGGTCTTCCCTCATAATTGGGGAAATGCTTATTTTATGATATTGCTTTGCAACCGTGGACCCCAAACATTTCCTACACACGGACTACCAATCACTACAATTTATTACCACAATATCACTTGTGTCACTTCTAAAACCATCAAGACTCTCTACTTTTATCAATCCTCAAACTCTCTCTCTAATTTGGTACTGTTAGCTCTATTTGTACTCCAATTTCAGATATCAAGCTGCTTTCATTTCTAAGATTATCAAAAAAAAAAAAAAAAAAAAAAAAAGAAGAAAGAAGAAGAAGAAGAAAAAATAAAAATCCAGGTACGTTCAAAATTATTTTTACATTTATTGTTAATTTTCTTTTATTAATTTCATGATTCTATGGTTTTATGTTTTTATATTTATTTATGTGAAAAAATATCAATACAAGAATGTCAAATTTTGTGTTTATCCATATTTTAAAAATATTTGTTTTCAACTTTTCAAACAAATTAATTGTATTATATACCTACTTGACCCAAATCCTTATGTGATTTTTAGCTTCATTTGTTAATTGTCTGAGTTTTATTGGGATTTTTTGAATTTTTTTTTTTATAAATTTTTGAGCTTTTTTATGTTTTGAATGTTGAGTATTGATATTTAGGATTAGATTTAGTTAGATTTAGTTGGATTTGACTTGAAAATTAAGATTTTTAGTGAGATGCAACGTTAAAACGATGATTAGGTAATATTGGTTTTTAATTTTCGTTAAAACCAATAAGTATATTTTACATTTGAATTGAGAGTAGTTTGATAAATTTCAGTATGAAATAAAAATAGTTTGTTTAGGTGGTTAAAAACAATTGTCATAAAAAGTTGGTACCAATGAAATTTTTCATTTGTTTTTCGATAAAGTGAAATTGTCCCTTTTTTTTAAAAAAAAAAAAGAAGAATTTGTCCCTTTTTTTGTTGACAAATCAAGTCTTTAAACGAAAATAATTATTTTTAAATTCTGCTGAACTTTGCCTAAGTCATTTGTAACCATTTTATACAGGTTTTTTTTTTTTTTTTTTTTTAATTATTTTTTGATTTTGTTACCATTTTATAGTTGATGGACACCATTTTTGTAAAAGTTAAATACACAAAACCCTTTCAAGGTTAACTTTAATATAGATGCGTGAGCAGTTTGTGTTTTGTAACATCATAGCTCCTAAATAACAGTCAACAGCAATTAAATAAAATAGTTAACTAGCTTTTTTGGTAAAATGATCAAAATATCCATAGCTTTTCACTCAAACATATCATGTGTCAAAAAAAATTAAAAAATTAAATAAAAATTAAAAAATATCATAAAAAATTAGAAAACTAAATAAGAAAAAGTTCCATAAGCCCGTCACTCTCTCTCTTCTCTCTTTTCTTCTCCTTCACTGATTCACTCTCTTATTCTAACTTGGCCCCTTTTGTCTCTAGTCAAACTTATTGGCTTTACTTTGAAAATTGAAAGCCGAATATTAATTTGGCTTGGCTTGGTGTCCACCGAATTGGTGTACACTTAGCCCACTAATTTTTTTTCTTCTTTCCATTTTAACTAAAACTTGGATTGATGGGCTTCAATTGATGTCTTGAATTCACTTGAATTTGGACCTTAAAATAATATTAACTTACAATATTTATGTTTATATAGTAACTAACTAAGTTAGAATTGATATATTTATCTTTTTACTTGCAACATGACATTAACTTAAAATATTTATGTTTATATGACAACTAATTATGTTAGAATGAGTATAGTCAATATTTTACTTGCAACATTACTTTGATATGCAATATAACGCTAACTTGTAATATTTATATTTATATGGTAATTAACTACGTTAAATGAGTATATGTAACATTTTACTCAACGTTATTACTTTTATACGCATTATGACATTAACTTACAATATTTACATTAATTGATAACTAACTACATTAAAATATGTATATTCAATGTATTAATTGTAACAAGATGTTAAATTATATTATAATATAATAAACTATTTTAAAGTATTTTATAAATATTATAAACTATTTTATTAACTCCTAAATTTATAAAGTCAAAATATTTTCTATTATTTTTATTTTCTTTTAATAAACTATTTTTTTTTTAAAACAACACTTTTAATAAACTATCTTTTTTATTATTATACTATATATCTGTTTAACTTTATTCCTTTGAACACTTTTATTATAAATTAATTTTTATTAAATTATTGATTTTTTAAATTATTACATTTAATTTGATGAATAAATTCACTGATAACCTATTACAAACTGTTATAACATGTTACCATTTTTTTTAATAAATGAAGTTTGGCCATCATATGGCAGCTAAATAAACCATTACTCTTAAATTGAGAGTTTGGTAAGCTTATTGGAATAAATCCCAATAAGTTAAACAAACTTTAAAAAAAAAAAAAAAGTTTGTTTCTTTCTACTTTTATCTAGGGGTTCCATTAAAAGTTGCTCTTTGATTTATGTGATTTATGTGATTTCATTTTTTACATTGTTTTTTCACACATCCGTTTTATGCCGACAACACATGAATATATTTGTGGTTTGCTTTTTTTCGTTCATCAATAATAAATAATTAATATATAAAATAAAAGCAATTCGATAATCTACTAAAAGGAATCATCTATAATTACATAAACAACATTTAAAGTTATCTTCCATGTAAGAAGGAATTGCAAATTACTTTATAGTAAAAGCATTTAAAATTATCTTTCATATAAGAAGTAATTGCATTTTACTTACCTAGGTTTGCTGAATGGCAAATGGATCATTACCTTTTAATAACAAAATATCCCCCTCAAGTTAGTCAACCTTAATAGGAGAAAAGATATTTTGGTCTTTTCCAAATTTTATATTTTTTTAAAAAAAATAAAAATAAAAATTTTTGAAATAAAAAAATGTTGACAATTCACCGTGAATGACCGGTGAAGATTTTACAAAATTGAAAAAAAAATAAAAAAAATAAAACAAAAAAAAAGAAACAAATAGTGGAGATTTTTTTTTAATAATTTATTTCTTCAAATCTACTTTTTAATGTACCGGTATTTTTTTTCTTCTATAAATTTCTTCTATGATGATTTGGGTGACATAGACAGAAGAAAGAGATGATGATCTAGTTTATGAAGAGGGTGATTTGTAACAGTGTTAAATGGTGTTTATAAAATGTGATTAATGATGTTTGTGGAAGGTGTTTTGTGGGGCTTGTTGAAGGAGTTCTTCTTGAAGAGCACAATCTGATTTTTTTTTTTTTTTGAATTTTTTCTTATTTTTTTTCTTCTTTTCGTTGTTTGATTTTTTCGTTCGGCTTTTTACTAATTTTTCTTTTTTTTTTAATTATTTATAATTTATAAAAATATTTAAATGTTAAAAACAGGCTATTAATTGATTATATATATATAATTTACATATAGATTTTATTCTAAGCTACAATTTTTTCATTATTATAATGATAAGGAGTCGGTGTGTTTTGAAAAAAGCTTAGACTTTTTTTTTTTTTTCGGTCTGCCCGCATAATTGGGGGAATGCTTATTTTATGATATTGCTTTGCAACGGTGGACCCCAAACATTTCCTACACACGGACTCTATCAATCACTACAATTTATCACCACAATATCACCTGTGTCGCTTCTAAAACTGTCAAGACTCTCTACTTCTCTCAATTCTCAAACTCTCTCTCAAATTTGGTATTGTTAACTCTATTTGTACTCCAATTTCAGGTCTCAAGCTACTCTCATTTCTAAGATTATCAAAAAATTAAAATCGAGGTACGTTCAAAATTATTTTTACATTTATTGTTAATTTTCATTTATTAATTTCATGATTCTATGGTTTTATGTTTTTATATTTATTATGTGAAAAAGTATCAATACAAGAATATCAAATTTTGTTTTTATCTATGTTTTTAAAAATATTTATTTTCAGCTCCTCAAACAAATTAATTGCATCATATATTCACTTTACCCAAATCGCTCTTACTTACTTTGTTCTCCTCATCCATTATTCATGGTATGTAATCTTTGACTTCATTTGTTAATTGTCTAAGTCTTATTGAGATTTTTTGAATTTTTTTTTTTTTGTAATTTTTTTGAGCTTTTTGTGTTTTGGATGTTAGGTATTGATGTTTAGATTTAGATTTGGATAGATTTGGTTGAATTTGACTTAAAAATTGAGGTTTCCAATGAGATACAGTGTTAAGACAATAACCGGGTAATATTAATTTTTAATTCTTGTTAAAACCAGAAAGTACATTTTACATTTGAATTGAAGGTAGTTTGATAAATTTTGGTATAGAATAAAAATAGTTTATTTAAGTGGTTAAAAACAACTTTTCATAAAAAATAAGTACAAACGAATTTTTTCATTTGTTTTCATATAAAAGCCATATTGTCCCTCTCTTTTTTCTTTTTTTTTTTTTTTTTTAAAAAGCATTTGTCCCTTTCTTTGTTGACAAGTCAAGTCTTTAAACGAAAATAATTATTTTTAAATTCTGCTGAACTTTGCCTAATTCATTTGTAACCATTTCATACCTCCTCTTCTTCTTTTTTTTTTTTTTTTTTTTTGACTTTGTAACCATTTTATAGTTAATGGACATGATTTATTATAGGAGTTAAATACACAACCCCTCCAAGGTTAATTTTAATATAGGCGTGTGAACAATTTGTTTTTTGTAACATCATGGCCCTCATATAATAGTCAATAGCTGTTAAATGAGATGGTTGAGTTACTTTTTTGGTAAAATAATCAAAATATCCTTAACTTTTCACTTAAACTGCCACGTGTCAAAAAAGTTTAAAAATTTAAATAAAAATTAAAAAATATTATAAAAATTTAAGAAACCAAAAAAGAAAAAATTTTGTCAGCTCGTCACTCTTTCTCTCCTTCTCTCTTTTCTTCTTCTCCTTCTTCTTTGAAACCATCACTCACACACTCTCTCTACTTTTTATTCTCTTCATCACTTCACTCAAATCCATAAAAAACCCTACCAAATGTCTCCGCCATCGAAGTCGCCGTCGACCTCTCTCTTCGTCCCCCTCTCTACGACATTTTCCTCTTTTCCTTCTCCCGCACTTTCGTCGAGATCTCTTGCCTGACCGACTTCAACTTCACTGTCATTGACATGAAGCATAGCTCCGGTGGCATCTCCAATGCCCTCGCCTATCTCTACACCTCACTATCACACGAACGCCATCCATCTCACATCTTCGGGGTTCGATTGATTATGGTTTTTTTGGGCTGTTTACGGTTGATTGCATTTTGATGTTTTTTGGGTTTTTTTTAATTGATTGTTTTGTTTTTTTGTTGGTTTTGATCTAGGGTTGGTTGGATCTATTGGTGTTTTGGTTGAAGATAATTTTTTTTATTGATTATTTAGGTTCAAGATGATGTTGATTTATTTTTTCTTTTGGGTTAATGCTCATTGAAGATTTTGGTTTGATGCTCATTGAAGATTTGGGTTGATGTTTAATTTTGGTTTTATTTCAATTTTCTGTTGTTTGAAGATAAAGATGAATTTATTTGTGGAGGATGGTGGAGAGAGAATTAAAGAGACATAATCTTCTTTTGGAAGTTCTAGGTTTGAAATTCAGATCTTTAAACACATTAAATTTATTTTTTAATATTAATAAAAAATTTAATATAAATAAATTTTATCTCTACAAGATGGACGGTAGAGATTTATTTTTTTAATTTATTTTTTATTAAATGAATTGTTATTAGTTTAAATTTTAAAAGAAAACTAATTTAAAAACTAAAGAGATTTTCATCTTTGTCTCTCAAATTATAGTTGATTGTCAAACTTAACACCCTTTGACCGTTAAGTGAGGGGTAATTTGTTATAAAAATCAAATTTCGTTTCCGCCCATATTAAGCTTGACCTCAGGAGGGTCTTGTGTATTTAACTATTATTGTAATTCATGTTGCTTTTTTTTTTCCCCATTTGCTCCCTCTAACTTATTCCAACTCGATTAATTAGCATCAATAATTTCATATCCATCTCCATCTCCACTCCAATCTTTTTTTTTTTTTTTTGAAATACACTCCAATCTTATTATTATTATTATTATTATTTAATTGAACCAAAATTCAAAATGCATGCCAAAAGCTCAAAATAAATAAATAAATAAATTGTCACTCTACTTTTTAAAACACCACTATCTATCAAATTATTCAAACACAAAACACTTATTTACTCAAACATAACTAGATTTTGGTCCTAAAGGAGCCACGTTCTCCACCACTAAGATTATAAAGACAATCGCAATGACTTTTTTAAGATTATCACTTTACTTTTTAAATTTTTGTTAGTTTTAGATTTATTAATTTTATTTTATTTTATTTTATTTTATTTTTTTATTTTTTTATCAATGATGACTTGTTTATAATAAAAAAGAAAATAATGAAATTGAGTAAAAATGATATTTTCGTGTTTTCACCCCCAAAAAAAAAAATCCATCACCTAATTTCTCATTGCACCAATCATTTAAGTTTGAAAGCTATAATTTTATTTTCAACACTCAACAAAATCAGAAAATAATCTTAATTAAAATTTACTTTCACTGTTAACATTTTATTTTTGACACCCATCGTTGCATCAACCACTCTTCATCTTCTCTGATATGCAGTGCCGAAGCCATTATATGGCCTGGTGGGGCTACGGTTCCGGGCCAACGAAAACTTTTAAGTTGAATAAATTTTTAATAGATTTTTTTTTTTAATAAAAAATATAAAATTGTGGATATTTTGGAGTTTGACTCCTTAAAAGTGAATTTAAACTTTCTAATCTTATTATTATTGCATGTCACTTTTATGATGGAATAAAGTAATTAATTTAATCTACAAGTTTTAAAATAGTAAAATATTAAATTAATTGATTTTTACTTTTTATTTTCCTTTAATATCTTTCCTTTTTAATTAGGTCTAACTTAAACCCTTATTTATTTCTCTTGTTCTCTTTTTCATAGCCACAATTTCAACAAATAACAATTGGTTACATCTTGAGTATATGATATCGGGTATTTTAATAGGTGTCAAAGTTTTTTCACAAATTTATATTTCACTTTTCCTTTGATGAGTTTATGCTTGAAAATCTTAACTCTTTTAATTTTTTTTTTTTTTCCAGATATTGGTTTGAATAATTGAGTTGTTCATCAATAGTTGCTTTTTTCTTCATCAAACACAAAGAAGAATTCAGGTTCAACTTGTCTGAATGGTTGAATTTTACTAATAATTTTACATAGTTGTGTTTTTACATTGATTGCTACACTTGAATTTTATGTTAATTTTTATAATTTTGTTACTTAATCATTTTATTTTATTTTATTTAAATTCCCACTTGCATGGGATTTGGAGACCCACCCACTTTAGTGGGTTTTCACAAATCCCGAACAAGTGGGATTTGGCTTTTTTAATATTATATTTTTACGGTTAAATACATAAAACCTCTCTAGGGTTAACTTTAATACAAGAGCATGATCATTTTTGTTATGTTTACTTAATGCATTAGGGTATGAGAATGAAGAATGAGATTGATTGATGGTGTTTATTTACTTAAATTCATTCTGTAATGAGAATGATAGTGTGGGTTTTACATCAATTTGGAGTTGTGGAATGAGAATCTCCTTCTCCCCACTACTCTTGGAAATCACATTCTCATTCCCAAATTTAATGTAAAACGTCTTTTATACCATTATTTAAAAATATATATATACATATAAATATTATTTTGCATATTGTAATTAATCCATAATTTTAACCAATGATACTTTTGTAACTTGTAATTAATCCATTTTGATTTATAAACAAATCAAAAAGTTCAGTTGAAATACTGCTGATTTCGAATCCGATCCTTGTAGTTGAAGTAAATAACTTATTCTGATTTCGATACATCATTCTGATTTCAAGCTATTATGATTCTAGATCATTCCGATTTTCATTTTGATTCCTACAATTAAAGTAAACGTATCATTTATGTTTTGTAACACCATACCCCTTATTAACAGTCAACAAGTGTCAAAAGTGAAGGTTGACCAATTATTTCAGTAAAATGATCAAAATGCCCTCAATTTTATAATTTTTATGTTTCAAAAAAAAATTAAAAAAATTAAAAAGAAAATTTTAAATCAAATCTCCAGATGGACAATGGAGATCAATTTGAAAAAATAAAAAATAAAAATTTAAATGAAAATTTTTTTCCATCATATCTCCACCGTCCACCTTAAGATGGACGGTGGAGTTTAAATTTGAAAAAAATATAAAATTAAATAATTGAATAAAATTTAAAAAAAATTTAGAAAATAAATAGGTGGAGATCCAGATTGGGTCTCCACTGTTACCAATAATGAAGATTAATATTCTTCATTGTTCAACAACACAAAAATCTTTTTCTCCACTGTTTCCTTTGTGTTCAATAACCCAGAAATATTCATTCTTCAAGAGTAGTGTTCATCTCCACTGTTTCTCCTTCAACAACAAACAACCAAAACTTCATCATCTTTATCATCACAACCAAAACCATGATCTTCATTTTCTTCATCATCATCTTCATCATCACAACCAAAACTTCTCTATTATCATTTTCATCTGGAAACAAAACCTACCATCAACTTCATGTTCTTAGTTCGAAGAAGTTCTAGGTTAGATCGAACCCAGAACAACTTCATGTTCTGGGTTCGATCAAACCCAAAATTCAAACTGCATCAATCGCATATTCAAACCCCAAACCACATCTTCAAACCCCAAACCACATCAGACCTAACTCATTAATTCAATCAATTATCAGACTAACATCATCAATCAAGACCCCAAATATCATCTTCAAACACATCTAGACCAACCAACATCAAAACCCAAACTAGGAGGAGCATGGGTTTGGATTGATTTTAAAAAATTAAAAAGTACCAAAAAAAAAAAAAAAAAACAAATCATGGGCATCAAACAAAATCAATTAATTTCAATAAAAAAATAAAAAAAAAAGTTGAAAAAATAAAAACATCCAACACAAAAAATCAAACAAAAACTTGAAAAATTGAAAACCAAAATCAATGGAACATCAAACTAGCATCAATAGAACATGGCAAACCCAGATGATGTTGGTTATTTAGGGTGGTTTTTGATGGTGGTAGGTGGGTATGGTGGAGAAGAAAGATGAAGATGAAGAGGACAATGACTATTAGGTTGGTTGTTGATGATGGTTGTTGAATCTACGGTAAGAGAAGAGAGAGAGAAAGAGAAAGAGAAATTTAAAGGAAGAAGGTAGAGACAGAGAGAGAGAAACGATGGGTAAAAAAGAAAGAGAGAAAAAAATAATTTTTTTTTCCTTTGCTTTTTAACTTTTATTTTTCATATGGACGGTGGAAATCTAATATGATTGAACTTTTATTTTTATTTTTTATTTTATTAAGTTTTGAAATATATTCAGTTTTTCTATTTTTTAAATAATAATCTCCACCATCCAATCCTGGACAATGGAGATCCAATTTAATTGAGTTTTTTATTTTTATTTTTATTTATTAAATTTTTGAAATATATTAAATTTATTATTTTTTAAAAAAATAATCTCCACCATCCATCAATAATGGTGGACGGTGGAAATTCAACAATTTTTTTTTTCAAATTTATATTGTTACCTTTTTTAATTTATTTTTCATTTTAAATTTATTTTTAAATTTTTTATATAAAATTTGTCATATTCATGGACATTTTCATCATTGCACAACATTTCTAGGTCAAACATCGACTTTAACCACATTTGACCTTTAACGTGAGGATTTTGTGTTACAAAAATGAAAAAGTGTTTCCACTTGTATTAAAGTTAACCCTAGAGGGCTTCTGTGTATTTAACTCATATTTTTAATGATTTTTTTTTATGTTCATTTAATAATTTTTTATCAATATAATAAATTAATAATTATAATATTAAATACATTTTAAATTATAAATTTATTGAAAATAATTTTATAAATTAAAATATTTTACTATTATTTAAATTATTATTTATTATTTACACTAATATATTTAAAATTAATTAAAATATTTTTATTTAAAAAATTAATTTAATTTAATATCAAATTAATTTAGTCAAATCCAATCCAATCCTAACTGCACTAAACACATTACAGGCTTACAGTACATACCGAATTCTATCCAATCCCATCAAATTCTATCTCATCCAATTTAATTTAATCATATCTCATTTAATCTTGTGCACCAAACGGGGTAATTTATGGGCGGGGAGAGTAATTTTTTTTCTTTTTTTGGATGGCAATAGAGCCATACTCTTTCACTTCTTGACTGGAGTATATGTTAGGATCAAAAATCAATTTCTAATATCAATTGTAAATGTCAAAATAAATATTGAAAGGCAATGGAAAACTAATATATATATATATATATATATATATATGAGCTTTTAATATTTTATTTTGATCATTGTTAGTATATTATTTTTTTGGCCTTTTGGCCTATATTTTTTTGAATGTTTCTTTCTTATTTGAATAATTCAACACGTCAAACCTATTTTCAGAAAATTAATTCCATCTTTCAAATTTTATCAATATTCAAACAATTTATTCTAACTTGGACAATGATAAAACTTAATATTACAAATTATAATTCTACTTAAACTTACATTGATTGAATTTCAACACAACTCTTTTTGGCATATGTGTTAGGTGCCTAGTAGTCACGACCTGCACATTTTATCGAACACCTTGCATGCAATCTCTTAGCACCATGGAGGCTCTTCTGATTCTAAAAGGTTCCAGACTTCTCCAGAGAGTTAGAGAAGATGGCAAAACATTGTAGAAGCTTATGAAACCTTGTAGAACAGTGTAGATATTGTAATTAATGTGGTAGTTGGGTAGATTGCATATCCATCGTAGGATCAAATAGATCTTAGTCATTCATTTGTATAGAAGCCATCTACAAATAGGGGAGGCCTCATTTGCTTTGCCAACCAAGCAATTGTATAGCATTCTTGGTAATAAAGCTCTTTTCTCTCCAAAGTTCTCTTGTGCATTCTTCTTACTCTCTTTCTAGGCTTGCTTAGGTGTTTCACAAGCATCTAAGGCCGCACGGTTGAGCTTTCAAAAGCTAAGTTCGTGACAGTTGGTATTAGAGCCAAGGTTCGCTCAATGTGAAAAGTTTGAAGAATGAAGGATGTCGGACATGACCAAGGAAATAAGGGGAAGAGATGCTAACCCTAATCCAAATTCCGCAAAGAAGGGTCGTAGGCAGAGCAAGTCTCAGGAGGTGATAGATGCCATGGAGACCAGAATGGTTAAGGCGGAGATAACTATTGCCAATGGTAGAGCAAAGCTAAATGAGTTGGAGCAAGACGTGGAGAAGCTCGATGACAAGTTAGATGGTGAAGTTGTAGAGCTGCGGGAATCCATGTTGGAGGCTCTCAACTCCGCTATAGGCATAAGTCACCAAGAGAGCGAGACGTTTCAAGCTAAGGTACTAGAGGCACTAACCCAAATCCAAGCTCAAGTGACCGAACTTAGGCCGAGCTTGGAAGAGACTCGTGCGGACGTGACCCTTTGTAAGCATGCAATGGCTAATGGGTCACTTGGTGGTGCTCATCCTCGGAAGGTGAAACTTCGGAGCCCAAAGAGTATGCGGGCAAGTAGGATGCGAAGGAGTTAGACAACTTTCTATGGCACATGGAGAGATACTTTGATGGAGTGGGCATCAAAGGGGAAGAAGACAAGGTAAGTAATGCTACTCTTTATCTTACTGACATTGCTGCTACTTGGTGGCGTAGAAAGTATGCCGAAAGGGAAGAAGGCAAGTGTCATATTCACACCTGGGAAGACCTAAAGAAGGAGCTTAAAAAGCAATTCTATCTGGAGAATGTGGCCCATGAAGCTAGGAGAAATATGAGGGAACTAAAGCACAAATGCTCACTTATGGAGTATGTAGATCAATTCTAGGCCCTAATGTTTTTAGTTCCCAACATGAGCCAGGAAGATCTATTGTTCAATTTTACGAAAGGATTACAGAGTTGGGTAGCTCTAGAATTACAACGTCGAGGTGTGAAAGACATTGCCACAACACTTACCACAACCGAAAGCTTGACTGAGTTTCGAAGAGGGGAGTCTTCAAAGCAAAAGACACCTAAGAACAAGAATAGCAAGCCTAACCATTTAAATGGTGGGGGAGCAAAAGATAAGGAGTCTAGTTCGACAGATAAGAGTAGCAAAGAGAAGTCACACTATAAGAGCAACAAAGACAGCAAGAAGGATTTCAAGCCGAAGTATAACTGCTACTTATGTGACGAACCATATTTAGCAAGAGATTACCCCAAGCGGAAAGCCCTTACAACCTTGATTGAGGAGTGGGAGAAATGCACTCAAGAGCCAAGCAACATGGGATGTCTTCAACTTCTTAACTCATTAAAGACCATTCTTACACCAACCACCCCTCTTATCTAGTCCTTTTTGTATGTGGAGGCATGTGTCAATGGTAAACACGTTCAGACAATGATCGACACCGGAGCCTCTCATAACTTCATTTGGCGTGAGGAAGATGCGAGACTAAAGCTAAAGGTGGAGAAAAAAGAAGGTTGGCTCAAAACAGTGTATGCTAACGCTGAGCCAATCGATGGTATAGCTCGTGGGGTAGAACTGCATATTGGGTCACGGAGTGGTAAGGTCAATTTCTCAGTTGTTCCCATGGACGACTTTGACATAGTGCTTGGGATGGAGTTTTTGAGGTAGTTCAATGTAGTTCCACTACCTCCTTACAACTCCGTATGCATCTTGGAAGGAGGCCCATGTATGGTTCCGGCAATAGTCAAGCCCAATGCCTCTAAGACAAGCCAACTTTCTGCCATGCAGCTCAGTAAGGGAGTAAAAAGGGGGAGGTAACCTTTATGGCTACGATACAAGAAGTAAAGGATGGGCAGGACCAACCTCCAATTCTACCGAAAGAAATTGCACAAGTGCTCGAGGAGTATAAGGATGTGATACCACGTAAGCTACCCAAGCACTTACCACCTAGGAGAGAGGTGGACCACAAGATTGAGTTGGAGCCAAGTGCTAAATGACCTACTAAGGCTCTATATCGAATGTCCCCACTAGAGTTAGCTGAGTTGAGAAAGCAACTAAAGGAGTTATTAGAGGTGGGGTACATTCAACCTTTAAAGGCGCCATATGGAGCTCCAATGCTGTTTCAGAAAAAGCATGATGGTTTGTTGTGACTATGCATCGACTACCGAGCTCTTAATAAGGTAACTATAAAGAAGAAGTATCCTATTCCTCTTATTGCTGACTTGTTTGATCAGCTAGGCCAGACGAAGTACTTCTCCGAACTGGATTTGAGGTCGGGCTATTATGAAGTTCGAATAGTAAAGGGAGATGAATAGAAAACCACTTGTGTGACACGGTATGAGGCTTATTAGTTTCTTATCATACCTTTCGGCCTCATAAATGCCCCAACTATCTTTTGCACTCTCATGAACAGGATTTTCCAACCATACTTGGAATAGTTTGTGGTAGTATATTTGGATGACATCGTAGTATATAGCAACTCATTGGAGGAGCATGCTTAACACCTACGGATTATGTTCAAGGCACTAAAGGAGAACGAGTTGTATGTAACAAGGGAGAAGTGTTCTTTTACGCTATAAGAAGTTGACTTCCTTGGCCATCAAATCTCAGAAGGCAAACTCTTTATGGATAAAGCCAAGGTGAGAGCCATTGAGGAATGGGACTTGCCTACCAAGGTGTCCAAACTAAGGTCTTTCTTAGGGTTGGTTAACTACTATTGGCGGTTTATCAAAGGCTACTCAAAGATCGTTGCCCTACTTACTGATTTATTAAAGAAGAATCAGAAGTGGGTATGGTAAGAGAAGCACCAACAGGCATTCAAGTCAAACTAGCCATAATGGAAGAGCCAGTACTAGCCCTACCAAACCACACTTTACCATACGAGGTGTAGACGGATGCCTCAGATTTTGCTATTGGTGGAGTATTGATGCAAAATGGACACTCGATTGCTTATGAGAGCTGGAAGCTAAATGAAACGGAGCGGTACTATACCGTCCAAGAAAAGGAGATGAATGCCATCATCCATTGCTTATGGACGTGAAGACATTACTTGTTGGGGTCTAAGTTCATGGTGAAGACGGACAATGTAGCTACTAGTTATTTTCAGTCACAGAAGAAACTCAACCCCCAAAAAGCTAGGTGGTAGGATTTCTTGACAGAATTTGACTATGTTCTAGAGTACAAGCCTGGAAAAGCCAACATGGTAGTCGATGATTCTAGTTGGAAGGCCAAGTTAGCCGCTATTAGCTAGGTGCAAGGCGACTTGCTCAACTCCATTAAGGAAGGCATGAAACATGATCCTACAGCTAAACAACTAGTATAACTAGCAACTGAGAGGAAGTCCAGAAGGTTTGGGTGGAAGATGACTTTCTCTACACAAAAGGGCGACGGATCTATATGCCAAAATAGGGAAACCTCCGACGAAATTTGATAAAGAAGTGCCATGATACAAAGTGGGCAAGTCACCCAGGGCAAAAACGTACGAGGGCTTTATTAGAAAACACATATTTCTAGCCCAACATGTGAGACGAGATTGAGATGTATGTGAAGACATGTCTTGTTTGCTAAAAAGACAAGGTGGAGAACCAAAGCCCAACAAGTTTGCTAGAGCCACTTCCCATACTAACGAGACCATAAGAAGACATATCCATGGATTTTACCGTCTCTTTGCCAACATCCGACGGGTGCAATACAATCATTGTGGTGGTTGATCGTCTTTCGAAATATGCCACTTTCATCCCAGCCCCTAAGGAGTGTACCGCAGAGGTGACATCAAGGTTGTTCTTTAAGCATTTGGTGAAGTATTGGGGGTTGCCAAGATCAATCATAAGTGATAGGGACTTCCGGTTCACAGGGCGATTTTGGATCGAGTTGTTCAAGTTGATGGGTTCTGAACTTCACTTCTCCACTAGTTTCCACCCGCAGACGGATGGCCAGACAGAGAGAATAAATTCGTTGTTAGAGCTTTACTTACGACACTTTGTGAGTGCTAACCAACATGATTGGGTTAAGTTGCTAGATGTAGCTCAGTTTAGCTTCAACTTACAAACGAGTGAAACAACTAATCGTTGTCCTTTTGAGATGGCTACGAGTTAACAGCCTTACACCTCACACACTTTGGTAGTCAAGTATACATGAAGGAGTCCAGCTGCATTCAAGGTTGCTAAATTTTGGCATGAATAAGCCGACATAGCGCATGCGTACTTGGAAAAAGCAACCAAGAAGATGAAGAAATGGGCGGACAAGAAGCGGAGACATGTTGAGTACAAGGTGGGAGATATGGTGCTAGTACGAATTCTTCCCACATAATACAAGTCCACCCGTTCCTTACACAAATGACTCATCCGAAAATATGAAGGACCATTCCCTATAGTAAAGAAAGTGGGAAATGTTGCTTATAAGGTGGAACTTCCCTCAAGACTTAGGCTAATCCAGTCTTCCATGTTAGCTGCTTAAAGCCTTATCATGAAGACATAGAGGATCCGTCAAGGGGCATACCAAATCGGATACCTTCGGGCACTTCCATAACTTATGACAAGGTGGCTGAGTACATCATGGCTGATCGTGTGATACAGAGACCAAGCCATCCACCAAGTCGTGAATATTTAGTCAAGTGGAAGGGACTACTTAGGTGTGAGGCAAGTTGGGAACCCAAGAATGCATTATGGCAATTTCAAGATCAGATCTGGCGGTTCTAGCAAGAAGGTGTTGAACGTGATGAGGACGTCACGCATTTAGATGGGGGAGAATGTCACGACTTGCACATTTCATCGAACACCTTGCATGCAATCTCCCAGCACCATGGAGGCTCTTCTGATTCTAGAAGGTTCCAGACTTCTCCAGAGAGTTAAAGAAGATGGTGGAACATTATGGAAGCTTATGGAACCTTGTAGAATAGTGTAGATATTGTAATTAATGTGGTAGTTGGGTAGATTGCATATTCACTATAGGATCAAATAGATATTAGCCATTCATTTGTAGGGAAGCCATCTATAAATAGGGGAGACCTCATTTGCTCTCCCAACCAAGCAATTGTATAGTATTCTTGATAATAAAGCTATTTTCTCTCTAAAGTTCTCTTGTGCATTCTTCTTACTCTCTTTCTAGGCTTACTTAGGTGTTTTACAAGCATTTAAGGCTGTATGGTTAAGGCTTCAAAAGCTAAGTCCGTGACACTAGGAGATACAAAGCCTTGTACTTGTAACTAGGTTACACCAAATTATAGGTAAATGAAATAAAATAAGTTGAACGTGGATGACATAGGTTATATTTTTATTGATCAATTGACATTGTAGCTTGTGAAGCACTTAAATTTACATATACTTTATGGTGTACGTGAAGGTTGTATGTTCATAGGCTCTTGGGTCCTTATTTTATAGAGTAATGCTAGACTTGGTAAAATATTTTATACAAATTTATGCTTAAATGATGTGGCATATGAGTTATCAATATCTTATTAATTATCACATCATCTTATGATTTACAAGATCTTGACAAGTTACATACCACATCATTTGGGTAAAATATTTGGAAAGTCTAATATTACTCTATTTTATATTAACAAACCCATGATGCTATTTAGAAATAATAACTCTTCACCTAAAGCATTGAGAAACAAAAAACAGAAAAAAAAAAAAAAAAACCTTAATTATATTCTCTAATAATTAAAACAAACATTGAGTAATGCTAACAAATGAGTATAAGTTTCGAGTAAATCCTAGAAAATAACATTTGTGAATTTTTTGTCACTAAAAAAAATACAACATTTGTGAATTTCATAATAGAACCAAATTTTTTAAGAGAGTAATTATAAAAAATACAACATTTGAAAATTATAAAAAATAATTAAGAATTAAAAAAAAAAAATCTCTACCATCCATCACATAATAGACGATGGAGATTAATTTAAAAATAAAAATTAAAAAATATTATTGTAAAAAAAGAAAATTTTAGAAAATAAAGAAGAATTAAAATAATAATAATTTATTTTTTCCTTTGTAGAAAAAGAGATCCCTACTGTCAATCACATGATTGGATGTTGGGGATTAATTTGAAAATAAACATTAAAAAAAAAAATACTGCAAAAACAAGAAAAAAAAAACAATGAAATTCTTTAGATCTTTAACTTCTTTTTTTGAAATAGAGAGATCTTCAACTTTTGCAATTGAAGATCAATTTTAAAAACTAAATCAGCTTGGTTGGCACCAACCAAATGATCGAAGAATCATCAGTGTTCTTCTTCTCCATTCTTCATCAACAAACATCAAATTAGCAACAACAACAAACCCAACCAAAACCACCAACCCTAGTTATAACCCCAACTTCAAACTCAAACTCCAACCCAAATTTGAACCACAGCCACAACCACAAGTTATGATTGGACCATCCAGATTGAACTTCCACTGATGGATGGGATCCATCCAATGGTGTAGATCTAATTTGGATTTCCATCAACAATTTAAACAAATGGAAAAAAAAAAAAAATCTTAGAGAAAATGAAAAATGAAAAGAATTAGAAAAAAAAAAATCTCCACCAAAAATTAAGTAAAAAATTTCTTAAAACAAGAAAAAAAAAATTTCATCTTCTTTATCATCCTCCACCGTTTAAAAAAAGAATATAAAATCTCCACCGTCCACCTCTAATATGGATGTTGGAGATCAAAATAATTTTAAAAAGTAAAAAATTGTAAAAGGTTTAAAAATAAAAAATATTAATAAATTTCTCAAACAAAATTAAAATGATTTCCACCATCCATGTTGTTGATGGATGGTGGACATTATTTAAAAAATAAAAAATCAGAAATTTTTTTTTTTTTAGGGGTGGAGATCCAATCTTTATGTTGGAGATTGGATCCCCACTTCCAATTAATCATCATATTCATTAGCCACCCAACAACATCAAATCATCATCCTCAACCTATCATCATCCTGCGATCCGATCATCTTCTCTCTCTCTGTCTCTCTCTCTCTGTCTCTCTCTTTTTGTGTCTTTGTTTTGTTTTGTTTTTGTTTTTTCTATTGATAATGGTTATGGGGTTCTCAGATGAACATCATTTAGGACGAACCCTAATGATGTTCATATGGGTTCGATTCGAACCCAGGTGAATATCAACAAAGTTTGCCCTAGATGATGTACTTCCAATCATGTGATGGATGGTGAAAATTTCTTTTATAAAAAAATTATTACTTTATTTATTCTTTTTTGTTTTCTTTATTTTTTTATTTTTACAATTGTTTAATTCTTACTTTAAAATTAATCTCCACCATCTATCATGTGATGGACAGTGGTGATCTCTTTAATTATTTTTAAATTCTTATTTAATTTTTTATAATTTTAAAATTTAAAATAAAATAAAAAATAAATTAAAAGATAAAATTACCCTTAAGTTAAATTAGTTTGACTAATCTTTACAAAATTTGACTAACGGAGTGAGGGTGTTATGTAACAAAAGGGTAAATGTGTTTCTATTTTACTTTAGGTATATCTCGGGGGCGAGGGGTTCATATAATTCGGTTTTTTTTTTTTTTTGTGTTCATGGGTAAAATGATCATTTGATCAAAAGTCCTCATAAACTGTTAAAGTTGATGGAAATCAACTGACGATATAAGAGTTTGATGCAATAAAAAGTAAATGTATTTTTATTTAGTTTTAAACATACCTCAGAAGATGTTGTACAATTCGTTATTATCAAATTCTAAAATTCTAAAATAAACATACAACAAATCTTTTACATCTTTATGTTTTTCTGAAGTATATCTAGTCTCCCAAAAAGCCAAAACACGCCAATCTCCTTATCCATCTTACATGTGAATAATTAATAAAAGCAATATTTTAATGTGCAGTAAACTTTGGCATGCGAGGTGTCAGCTTGCAAGTACAACCTTGTACTTGTAATGAGGTGATGCAAAAATTACAAGTAAATAAAATAAAATAAGTTGATTTTTATTGATTTATTCATGTGGTTCTGATGTGAAGACTAAAATTTGCCTATATGAGCTGCCTAGGAAGGAGGAACACTATGTTTGTTTTATACAATTAGCATGCAAATGATTCTAATAAGAAATAATAATTCTTAACCTGAACCATTAAAAAAATTTAATTTACTTATATAATGCTACTAAAGAGTTAAAATAATATTTTTCATTAACTGATTCCCAAAATTTTAAATAAAGCCTATTGGGCAAATTACCCACAACCTACTTGCAAATTTGATATTCACAAGCGCGTACAACTTTTTGATTTTTTTACAATGTCCTCCCTTGACTAACGAATTGACTGGATTTGACCGTAAAATGACCCCTTTGACAGTTTAAAATGTGTTAAAAGACGAAATTACTCTTGAGAACTATCAAATTGTCATGGATTGATTTCGCAGCCAAATGAAATTATCAATATACCCTTGAAATCATTTTAAACCAAAATCATCTTTAATCCCGAAAAACCTCTACTGGAAATCATCTTCAATCTCTCATCTCTCTCATCTTCAACCAAAATCATCATCAATCCAGCAAAATCATCAACATCAATCACCAACCCAAATTTATTATCATCAATTAATTAACAAAAATCAGTGTTTAATCACAAAAAATTCCCTAAAACAACCAATAATCAACCCCAAAACAATCCAAAACAACCCAACTGATTCAAACCCAGAACCTTCGAACTGGTTCGAAGTGGATTCGAACCCAACCAAAACCTAGTTCTGGGTTCAAAGGGTTTGAATCATCTTCGAACCTAGAATTGGGTTTGAAGATGATTTGAACCCAGTTTTGGGTTCGAATCCTTTGAACTTAGAACTGGGTTCGAAGGATTCGAACCCAATTCTGGTTGGGTTTGAATCATTTGAACCCAGACTGGGTTCGAAGGCCTCGAACCCAAGCTGGGTTCGAATTAGATTTGGGTTTGATTAGAAAAAGAAGAGGAAGAAGAAGAGAGACAATGACCGGTTAGAAGTAGAAGAAGACGAAGAAGAAGAGAGAGAGGAGAGAGACGATGTACAACAACCACAGTGATTAAAAAATATGAAGAATAGAGAGAGAAAGGAGAGAGATAGATGTGAATATTAGTTTCTATGTTTTTATTTTAAATCATTTTTTAAATTTATTTTTTTTTCTCAAATTAATCTCCATCATCCATCTTTAGATGGATGGCGGAGATCTAATTAAAAAATATTTTAGTTAAATTTTTCATTTTTTTAATTTTTAATTTTTTAAAAATTAATCTCTATCGTCCATTTGAAAATGGACGGTAGAGATCTGATTAAATTTATTTAAAGTTTTTAAAATTTATTTTAAAAGAAAATTAAAAAAATAATTTCGTTGAGGGGTAATTTCATCTTTTAATATTTGTTACACGGTTAACCATATTCAATGACGGTCAAACCAGTTAATCCGTTAGTCAGGGGAGGACATTGCAAAAAAATTAAAAAGTTATATATGCCTGTAAATATTAAATTTATAGGTAACCTGTGGGTAATTTGCCCGAAGCCTATTAGATGTATAAACTCTACAGCAAACACAAAAGAAAAAAAAAAACACTTCAAAATTAATTAATTAATTAATTAAAATTGATCGAAGAAGAACCTGAACCACCATACTTAGAATTTTAAATTGTTGATTAAAATAATATTTTAGTTGAAATTAAAATTAAATTAATCAATGGTAAATTGTAATATACATAAAAAAAAAAAAAAATTATCCAGTGGTTTTTTTAACCATATGCACTTTTTAAAACAAAATAATTGTGATCAACATACCACAAATTCTTAAAAATTTTTAATCGAAGATACTGCAAATCTTTTACATATTTGTGATTGCTTCAAGGTTATCTAGGATTATAGAAAACCAAAATATATCAAGTTACTCCAACACCTCATACATGTGACATGAGCAACCAAAACTTGAAATTGATAATTTTATCTGTTTTGAGACTTCGGTTTGGTATACTGTTAACATCATCACAATCAATTTAATACTTTAAATTTATCAAATTTTCAATCTATGTTGGATAGCTTAAAAATTTAAATATTGAAAAAAACACGGGGCTTTCAAACTAATTATATTCAAACAAAAGCTCAAATAAATACACACTAATATTTAAATATGAAAAATACTTTTGATCAACAAATTAAAAGAAACAACACATTAAAATACCAAATTTCTATCTATTAAAAAAATAATAGTTCATGTATTTCTATCTATTAACTAGTTTGAATATAATTAGTTTTATAGTTTCTCGAGGACTTACAGATATATTTTAAGTCACTACCAGTTAGTTTTAGTTTTCGAGATAATTTTACTTTAAAGTTCGTGTACTTGAGTGAAAAAATAAGGGAAGTAATATTGGAATTCCAAATTTCTACTTACAATTTCATTAAATTTATGAGCATGATGATCTTATAGCATATATTAATTTTTTAGAGACAACAGATCCTCAACTTCATTAAAAATTTATTATGCGATATTGCACGTGAAGATGCTTGGGATTGTTGAATTGTATCATTGTATGTTGTTGGTTTCTTAATATTAGCACTTTGATTCATTATCCATTTTAACTGATAATTAACGTTTCTTCTTCCTGTCCATGAAAAAATCCAGAATCATGCCTGTGGTGGAGCTCCTTGTCTCAACTATCTTTCCTGTTTTGTTCAAAATATTGACTTCTCCTGAGTTGCTGCAATTTCTACGTCAAGAGGGGTTGTATTCAAAGATCAAAACATGGGAAGAAAGTCTGAAGATGATTCAGGCAGTACTTGGCTATGCAGAGGAGAAGCAGTTGGAGGACAAGCGTGTGAAGGATTGGTTGGACGATCTCCAAGACTTGGCTTATGATGTGGAGGACATACTCGATGAGTTTGCCACTGAAGTTTTAGAAAGGAAGTTGGAGATGGAAAACCATGATCAGGCTAGCTCTAGCAAGGTTCGTCGGAAGTTTGTTCCTGGCTTTTTCAAAAAATTAAGTCCAAGAGCTATCAAGTTTCGCACTCGCATGGGCTTAGAGATTAAAGATGTCAAACGTCGATTGGAACGTGTCACGAGCCAATTGGAACAACTCTGCAAACTCAAAGATGGCCTTGGATTGGAAATGAATATTGCTAGAGGGACATCGGTTATTGCACACCAGGGACAGCCCACTACATGTATTCCCATTGAACCAGCTGTTTATGGGAGAGATGAAGACAAAGCAAAAATACTTGAAATGGTACTCAAAGATGAATCAAGTGTTTTCAACTTTCATGTAATATCGATTGTCGGCATGGGAGGAATCGGTAAAACAACGCTTGCTCGAGAGGTGTACAATGACAAAGCAGTTGAATCTTTTGAACTCAAAGCTTGGGTGTGCATATCTAATGATTTTGATGTTCTAAGAATCTCGAAAGCAATTCTTGAATCTATCACCAAGTTGTCTAACGATCCAAAGGATTTAAGTGCGGTGCAAATTCAACTCCAAGAGAAATTTATGGGAAAAAAGTTCTTGCTTGTTTTAGATGATATTTGGAGCAAGGATTATAGTTCTTGGGAAATCTTGAGATCTCCCTTTAAGGCAGGAGCTGGTGGCAGTAAAATCGTGGTGACGACAAGGCATGAAGATGTTGCATTAACGATGGGACATTCGACTCGATTGTATAGACTAAAGTGTTTATTGAATGATGAATGTTGGTCATTGTTTAAGGCACATGCATTTGAGGAAGGAGTTAATTCTACACATCATGATATTCAATCAATTCGTCAAAAAGTCATTGAAAAGAGCAAAGGCTTGCCCTTGGCATCAAAGATTCTTGGTGGCCTTCTTCGTGCAAAGCAAATAGATAAATGGTTGGAAATTTTGAATAGCAAAATGTGGGATTTTGAAGACAAAAGTGAAATTTCTACAACTTTAAAATTAAGCTATTTTTATCTTCCCTCTCATTTGAAGAGATGTTTTGCCCATTGTGCAATTTTGCTAGAGGATTATGAATTTCAAGAGGAGGAAGTTATACTTCTATGGATAGCTGAAGGTCTTATTCAACCATCGGAAGAAAATGAACCGTTAGAAGCTTTAGGTCATGAGTACTTCAATGATCTCCTATCTAGATCACTTTTTCAACAATCAAGTAGCGATGAATCCAAATATATAATGCATGACCTTGTTAATGATCTAGCACGGTGGGCTTCTGGGGGAACTTGTTTCCATTTGGAGGATATGTCGAGGGCCAACAAGCAATTGGGAAGCTTGAAAAAGGTTCGTCATCTTTCTTACGCTCCCAATTATATTGATGGCATATGTAAATTCAATGTCATTAGTGAAGTTGAACATATTGATGAGCAACTAAGAACATTCTTGCCATTTCCAACTAATCAAAGATGGAAGCTGCACTTCCTATCTCAAACAATAGTTTCTAATTTGTTACCAAAATTCAAGAAACTAAGGACATTGTCTTTAGAAGATTATTATATTACAGAGCTGCCTGAGTCATTTGGTGATTTGAAACATTTACGACACCTTAATCTTTCTGGTACAAGAATCAAAAGCTTACCTGAATCAACAAGTTTTTTAATTAACTTGCTGATTTTGAAATTAAAAGGTTGTTCTAATCTTAGGAAGTTACCGTCCAAGATACGAAATTTGATCAAATTAAGATATCTCGATATTGGAGGTGTTAATTTACATGAGATGCCATTGGGAATACATGAGTTGAAGTGTCTTCGATATTTGTCTGATTTTGTTGTGGGCAAAAGTGCTGGAGGTGCCTTGAAAGATTTGAAGAATTTGAAATTCCTTTGTGGAG
Organism: Nephelium lappaceum; assembly: GCA_021234005.1. Classification (NCBI taxonomy): domain Eukaryota; kingdom Viridiplantae; phylum Streptophyta; class Magnoliopsida; order Sapindales; family Sapindaceae; genus Nephelium; species Nephelium lappaceum. The sequence goes on along the minus strand of CM037998.1, from coordinate 28,719,620 downwards.
AACTACATCTTTCAAGATTAAGTAATATGGTTGATTTGCATGAAACAGAAGAGATGATATTAAATGATAAGCAAAACTTGAGAGTACTAGAACTAAAATGGAACTCGCAATTTGATCACACACGGAATCAGGAAATAGAGAAAAAAGTGCTTGACTTGCTACGCCCTCATCCAAATTTGGAAGGGCTCAAAATCAAATTCTATTGTGGCATCGAATTTCCATCATGGGTGGGAGATGCTTCATTCTCCAAATTGACCACTATAACATTGATAAGATGTGACAGTTGCACACTTTTACCTTCCCTCGGGTTATTGGTATCGTTGAAAGGTCTCACAATTATAGAGATTAACGGATTAAAAAGCATAGGTAAAGAGTTTTATGGTCCACGTTGTTCAAGGCCTTTTCAGTCACTAGAGACTCTTTGTTTTGAGGATATGCAAGAATGGGAGCATTGGGAACCAATCCAAGAAAATGACTATGATGGTGCATTCCTTTGCCTACGGGAATTTTCTGTTATAAATTGTCCTAAACTCTATGGAAGATTACCTAATTGTCTCCCTTCATTGGAGAAATTTGTGGTAAAAAATTGTGAGCGATTGGTGGTTTCACTCTCAAGGCTTCCAATGCTTTCCAACTTAAACATAAATAATTGTAGAAAGATAACATACAATAGTCCCATTGACTTAAGATCATTAAAGTATATGACCTTTTCAAATATTTCAGAGTTGGGCAATTGGGCAAGGCAGGATTGCTTTCAGGGTGTAAAACATCTATATATTAGTAATACGAGTCATGAGCAGCTCACCAATTTATGGCAAATGAATGGAGCTTTTCTTGAGAGGCCACCACAACAGGTACAAAATTTCATCTCTATCACAAACCTACAAATTACATCTTGCTCAGATCTTTTCTCATTTCCTGAGGTTCATTTCTTTTCCAATATATGTAAATTGGATATCAGAGATTGCGATGCTCTAACATCATTACCTGTAGAAATGAATCACAAAAATGCATGTCTAGAAAGTTTGAAAATAGTAAAATGTAATTCTCTAAGATTTATAGTAAATGGTCAATTACCTTCGTCTCTTAAAATGCTAGAGATAGAGGGTTGTGATAAATTGGAGTATTTGTGGGATGACAGAGAGATAAGTTGCACATCAATTTTGGACAAAGAGAACAACATGTCTCTACTTAAATACTTACATGTTTACAACTGCATATCTCTCACAAGCTTATCATTAAGTGGGCGGTTACCTGCCACTCTTTCTGCTCTCTACATCGATAGAGTTCCAGAACTTGAGTCATTGGTAGATAGTTTTCATAATAACAAGTCTCTTGAAGAAATTCATATATGGAATTGTAAAAAGCTTAAAACTATGCCCAAGGGCTTGTGCAATCTTACCTGCCTACAGAAAATAGAAATACATAGATGTCAAAGTATTGTGAATTTGGCAGAAGATGGGCTTCCCACGGATAGGCTAAGTCAACTTGACATTAGAAATTGTGAGAAGTTGGAAGGTCTACCTAAAGGCTTCCACAACCTTGACTCTCTTACAAGCTTAAGACTGAATGGATGTCTAAGTATGAGGTCATTTCCAGATGAAGGTTTTCCCACAAACCTAACAAGTCTTGAAATTGATGGTGAAGTCAATCTCTATAAGCCGCTGCTTGAGTGGGGGTTGCACAAGCTCACCTCTCTCGCAACTCTCTATCTTTATGAATGTCCAATGTCGGATCTAGAGCATGAAGTGGGAATGAGGTTACCCCATTCTCTAACTCATCTGTACATTAAGCAATTCCCAAATGTGAAATGGGTATTGAGCCAGGGTTTTCGAAACCTTGAACTGTTGGAAATCAATGGTTACCGAAATCTGACATCCTTTCCAAAGGCGGTCCTACCATCTTCACTTCAATCTCTGTCAATCATGAATTGCCCACGTCTCACATCCATTTCAGAGCTAGGTTTGCCATCTTCACTTCAATCTCTGTTGATCTGGATTTGCCCTGGTCTCACATCCATTTCAGGGCTGGGTTTGCCATCGTCACTGCAATCTCTGTCAATTTGGATTTGCCCAAGTCTCACATCCATTTCAGAGCTGGGTTTGCCATCTTCACTTCAATCTCTGGATATCAGGATTTGCCCAGGTCTTACATCCATTTCAGAGCAACAGTTGCCATCCTCAATTTTGAAATTATATATTGAAGATTGTCCAAGGTTGCGAGAAGAATGCAAAAGAAACAAAGGAAAAAAGTGGCCCGAGATTTCCCACATTCCTTGCATTATGATAGATAGGAAATCCATCTATGAACTAGAGGATGAAGAATAAATGAGGTCCACAAAACTCCCATCACTGGTATGTCAATCTCTAACACCTTAAACCTAATCTACATTTTTAATTAACATTTCAATTCTCTTGATCATACTCTGTTTTTTCAGTTGGAAGCAAGTGGTTTTCGAATTTACAATCGGTGAACAGCCCTCCATTGGACTTTAAAGTAGGCTTAATGGCAAGTATGTCAGCTTCATTTATCGAAATTTTGTTATACAACTAAAGTTACTTAATAGTTCTATGAAGTAGTGATGATATTAGTACTTTCTAAATGTCTAGCCATTGATTTGTCAAAAAATAGGGCTTAAATTACAATGTGTTCAACATGTAAAATGCAATTATGCTGTTCAAACTACTGTATCAAGAATTTGACTTAATTTATAACATGTAGAAAGTTGGTGATTATTTGAAATGAAAATTTGTAGGAGAGAGATGCAGCACTAGGGAATGGTGGTCCAGGAAGGCTAGCTTCATGCTTTCTGACCAACTCATGGGGGTATGGTTTGAGGTGCAAATGTCAAGCAGCAGAGCAGATGCGAATATCAACTCTGTCCCAAAGCGTATTTTTTTGCTTGAATGATGCAAAAGTACAAGAAAAGTATGTATTCCTTAGATGTTACATACCACACTTTTTATTCTATGGTACTGTCTATTTTTATCATTTTGAATCAAGTACTCCAAATTCAAGTTCTTTGCTACTGTCAAGCACATGACACTAGGTTCCTGAACAGCATGCATTTCATCAAGTAGGATCTAATTTGTATGCATTATATGATTGCACAAAGCTTAACTTTAAAATGTGGTCAATTTGCAGCTCTCTGTTGTTTTGTAAGCTAGGAATGCTAATGAAAGTGGGAAGCTTTTAGAGCTGAAATAACAATTCTATCATATAAATTCAGGTTGGTCAGTTCAACTTAAGTTCTAGTTCTTTATGTTTTCTTATTGTTGTCCTAAGCCTTATTTAGTATTATATAAACCGAGGCCCTACAACCATCGACAAGAAGATGGACAAAAGGTGGATGAGACTAGTGTTTTATTGGAACTGCTAACATGAATGGTAATTGGCTCTAAAATTTCTCTCCAGAGTTCTAATTTTCCTATGGTATTTCCAAGATGGATATTTAAGGAATTTTCTGGCCAACTGGTAACCAGATTTAAGGACCCTCTTTGCTTTTCTCATGTAAAGTTTGTCTTGGATCTTGCCCAACGACCCTCTGAGGCCAAACCATTTATTGCAAAGAAGAGATTCTTAATATGTGATGATTTAGTGGGTAATGTATAGAATTAATTAAGCATGGAATATTCTATTTTAATAAAGCGAGCACATTTCCTAGAATTCTAATTCGTGGAAAATACTCAAACTCAAATTTTGCTGTATCTTTGTCCCAAAGCCTGTTTTTCTGCTTGAATGATTCAAAAGTATAGGAATAGTATAGCTGCCTTAGATGTTACATATCACACTTTTTACACTATGGTACTGTTGGTTTTTATCATTTTCAATAAACTGTTCCAAATTTAGGTTTTTTTTTTTTTTTGGTTAACCTAGGGAAGTCCAGGAATTACCAAGTATTAAATAGAAAGGGGTTTTTATGATGTTTGTCGTTGTCATCATTCATATTTTGGCTCTAATCTTGAGTTGAATATAGGACATAATTCATGGATTCAAGGAGAGGGAAAAAAAACAAAAATGCCTCTTGGCATAGTGGCACCAGTCTGAGTGTCCCACCAAAGTTGCTGTACAACTGAGTGATACTCCTACTCTTGCAATTTCAGGGTTGTTATTTGATTCTAAAATTCGTGGGGGCCTTCGATTGGACGTTAAAGTAGGTTTATAAGAATTGATATTAAAGGTAAATGGTAATTAGAAGTATGTGAACTTAATTTATTGAAATTTGATAGATGAAGTTAATTTTGTTGTGCAAACTAAAGTTGCTTAATATTATCAATGAGTCAGTGACATAATTGGATTCCTTTCAGATGATATGTTCTTAATTAGCCCTCTTTTTTTTTTTTTATATTTATTATCTGTCTTTTCAGTGGAGCAAGCTGCTACTTGATTCTAGAATTGGAACATAGCTCTCTTCAAAATTGGCTCATTGGTGACATTTGCACTGCATTTCACATTCCATCACAGAGCAAAAGCAAGTGGCTCTATAATATCTGCTCCAATGCATCAAGGATCCTAAGGGGGTCAACGTCTTCATGAGCAATGCCTACAAAAACATGTTTCTTCAGAAGGCAGCCATTAGCCACAATATTGCCATGGTGAAGCATTTGGTGGAAGTCGTTAGTTGCTGCAGAGCAGTTTTAGTAGCAAATAGGTCTGGCCAGACCCCATTCTTCATTCCACTAGAAAAGATAATCAAGTGACTAGTGATGATAAGCTGCAAGAAGCTCATTGCACTAGAAAAGAGGGGACAGCACTTTGGTCATTCTCTCTCTCCCTTTATCTCTCTTTGTTATCATGTCTTTCTTCATGATCTATGCATTTACAGCGTCTCTCTTATCTTTCTTGGTCCATTCTCTCTTTCTTTCTTAATTTATCTATCTGTCTATTTATCTCTGTCTTTGGCATTGTATCTTTCTTTACAATATATACAACTACAGCTTTTCTATAACTCTTTATCATTGTGTCTTCCTTTACAATATACACATTTATAGAGTTATTTTCAGGTTTATTAACACATTTGGATTTAGCAAAGATATGATCAACACTAGGAAATGGTGGTCCAGGAAGGCTAGCTTCATGCTTTCTAACCAACTCATGGGGGTATGGTTTTAGGTGCAAATATTGACTGTTCCAGCAGCAGGGCAGGTATGAGAAGAAAATTGCCGAGGATTGGCTTGAGATTCAATCTTACCTACAAGTTTTGTCATTGTTGCTTATCCCTTGGGATTTTACTGATGGATTTCTTTTATGTAAATGTGCAGAAGTTAGTCCTTTGGAAGTTGTTTAGCATGATGTGGTCTTCCCAGTCAGATTCTTTGGTTTTATTGAGGATATGCAAATGGATTGTAAGTGTTAATTAAGAGTTAGTATAGGCATTTAGTAGAAACACTACCCAATTAGTGCTGGTTTCAACATTTTCATTAATGAAGAAGGATAAATAATCAATTATTTATTTTATTTTATTTTATTTTATTTTTTTGAGAGATATTTTATTTATTTTTTTTAATTGCATGTATTATAGGTAGAAATGGGTTGAAGGGAAACTTTCCAAGATCTAGCTTATGATGTACCAATTCCAAGATACAAAACGAAGACAGGTTGATTTATGGGAAGTAAAAGATACTTTTGGGTATTTCAATACATTTCAGTTCGATGATAACTTCATTCTAGAGCTTAACAGGTTGATCCTCTAGAATCCTTGTTGATATTCTGGTATCTCGAGAATTGTCCCATTATATGAAATTCATGCTACTCATTTCTAAATATTAATTGAATGGTACAACAGACTGTTGCTTCCTTGTGCTTAATGAGTTGGTTTACTACTACAAATGGTTTAGATGTTACTAAACTTCTATACGGCTGTTTTTGTTTCGGGCTATTACTCTAATTACATTCGATGAGCTTCTTTTATTATTTTATATTGTAAGAAAGCCAGCACATTTCTTGGAATTCAAGTTAAGCAAAAATAGTCAAACTCAAATTTGCTATATTTCTGTACCAAATTGTATTTCTGTGCTTGAATGATGCAAAAGTATAAGAATAGTATATATTCCTTGGATGTTGCATACCTCACTTTTTACTCTATGGTACTGTTGGTTTTTATCATTTCGAATCAAGTATTCCAAATTCAAGTTATTTGCTAGTGAATTTATGAAAGTCCAAGAATTACTAGGTATTAAGTAGAAAGGTTTTCCATGATGCTAGTTGTTGTCATTATTTATATTTTGGCTTTTTTTTTTTTTTTTAATTTTTAATTTTATTGAAATTTGATATTTGATGGTAATCTTATTATACCAACTAAAATTACTTAATATTATCAGTGACACAATTGGGTTTCTTTCAAATGATTTGTTTTTAATTAGCTATCTTTTCATTTATGTTTATTATCTATCATTTCAATGAAGCAAGCCGCTACTTGATCCTAGAAGTGGTATATAGCCCTCTATAAATTAGACTCATTAGCATTAACATTGAGGTCGGTCTGCCATCTTCAGGCCACTGTTCAAACCTTAGATCCTTAGCAGAGCAAGATCTATCATCCTCAGTTCTACAATTAGATATAGGAAGTGTCCCATGTTGAGAGAAGAATGCAAAAAGGATAAAGGCAATGAGTGGCCCAAGATTTCCCACATCACTAAGAATGAATAAGCTCTATAGAATTCCATCACTAGTAGGTCAATTTCTAACACTTCAAACTTTATTTATCTAAATTTTTAATGAAAATGTTAACATCTTAATTCTGTTTCACTTGAAGAGATCATTCCATTAAACATTTTATTTTCTTATTTTTAATTAGTCCCCATGCTCAAATTAAAAATTAAAGATTTTCTTTTGACTATAGTATATCTATATAACTCATAAAAAAAAACATCTAGTTCCTATTGTTTTACTTTTATATATTCTCTGTTCTTTCGGTGCCAAGCTTGCTATTATTTGATTTTAGAATTGGTGGACAGCTCTGCTGTGGACTTTGAAGTAGGCTTATTGGCATTGACATTGAGGGTGAAAGGTAATTCAAAGTATGTGAACTTAAGTAATTGAAATTTGATATTTGATGTTATACAAACTAAAGTTAATAATTATCATCGACACAATTTGGTTTCTTTCAGATGATTGGTTCATCTAGCTTATTAATGGGATAAATACAATTAAGGCAGCAATGTTTGTGGAGGCATCGAACTTTTACTTGAAAGTCTCATTTATAGACAGGTATTGGTATGTCTGGATTTACGAATGAAAATGAAGTTTGTACTTCTTATTAAGGTGAAAGGTAAAATGCATGATTATATTGTGAACTTTTCAATCGTTTAAGAATTAAAAACCATTGTCAACATCACCAAATCATCCTTGTTAATTGATATTTCAACAGACATAAAAATGGATATTTAAGATTGGTAACCTCCATGCACAATCATACTTGATCGATCATTTCCACACTCATCCATAACAATGTAGTCCACTTATTTTCACTCAGATTTCATTGCCCTTCACTAAGTGATCTGGATGTTTAACTGTTCAGCAATGCAGGAGCCATATAAAGATGTGATAAAAGAAAACCAGGGAGGTGCTGAAAACATTGTTTGATGATAACTTTCTAAGAATCAACTTTTCATATCCATTGACTGTCACCAAAGACACTACATATCACATCCCAGCCCATTACAAAAGCAAGGAGCCAGTTAAATGTCTCCTCCAATATGTGGATGATCTTATGGTAGTCAGCGTCTTCATGACCAATGACCACGAAAAAATGGTTAATCTTCACAAGGCAGCCATTAGTTACAATATTGCCAAGGTGAAGCTTTTGGTGGAAGTTCCTTGCGTTTCTGCAAAGCAGCTTTTGTAGCAAATAGATTTGGCCCTTGTTGTTCAAAGCTGCTTCTTTTGGGAGCACGAAAGTGGTTAGGTATTTAGCTTTTAGACCAAATCAATGTTAGGAAATTGACAAAAATAAAAGTAGAACCAATCCCACATGGAAATAAAAAGCAAAAAAATAAAAGTTGTGCCAATCCCACATTGAAAACCAAACAAGGGTAGATGAGTTTTGAAGACTATAAAAGGAGTCCAAGGTCTTGGTTTCAAATTGCCCCAATCAAAGGCACTTTAAGCCTTATTTTTTACTCTATTTAAATTCTTTTATTATTCTTCTTATTTTAGAGTGTAGGAAGGTATGAATTGATGCATACTTTGGAGAGTGTAGGTGTATTGGGGTCATGAGATGTAAGAGAATAGTCTATATGATTATAATAATTTTTTAAATAGTGAATTTTTTTCTAAGGATCGTGGTTTTTTTTTCTTGTTTTGGAGTTTTTTGCATAATTTCTTATGTTGTGGTGATTGTTATTATTTTCTATTTTATTTCTCTATTATTTTTGATATTCTTATAGGAGGCAGGTTTTTTAGAAGAGGTTTTGACAGGTGAATTTTTCCAACAAATGGTATTAGAGTCAGGTTGCCTGGTTGGTAAGGTATCAGATATTTTAGAAAATCGTTATTATGTTATGTGGTTGCAGTATTGTTTGATTTTCCACATCAGAAAAGAATTGTTCTTGGTTACTAGAAATAAGTGTGGTAGTGTGAAAGTGCTTATCTAGGGAAGGTTCTGACTAGGAAAGACTTGATATTTAATTGTGTCCATTGTGACTGATCTCTCTTTTCTGGGAACTTATCTGGTGTACTATTCATGGACTATGGGTACATTATTCCAGTATACAGTTTTGTCAAAGTTTTTAAGTCCTATGAGATTTGATATGGAGAAATTTGATGGAAAAATCAATTTCAGCTTGTGGCAAGTGCAAGTTAAAGATGTGTTGATACAATCTGAGTTACATAAGGTGTTGAAGAAGAAAACAAGCCCTGTTCTAAACGAAGATTCCAATGAAGATAAAGATTCTAACAAGTCTAGTATGAGCGATGAAGATTGGAAAGATCTAGATTTGAGAGCTGCAAGTGCGATTCGTTTGTGTTTGACCAAGAATGTTCTTGCAAATGTGTATGAAATATCGACAGTCAAGAAACTCTATAAGAAGCTTGAAGAGTTGTATCAGGCGAAGGGCATCTCAAATTGATTGTATTTGAAGGAACAATTTCATATTCTGCGTATGGATAAAAGTACGAAAATCTCAGATCATCTAAGTGTTCTCAATGGTATCATTTCTGAACTGGAGGCATTCGAGTTAAAATTGAAGATAAGGATAAAGCATTAAGACTCATCTTATTTTTTCCACCTTCTTATGAGCACATGAAACTTATTTTGATGGATAAGAAGGAGACTTTAAAATTTGTAGAAGTTACCAGTAAACTTCTTTCTGAAAAGAGAAAGTTGAAGAGTAGAGAACACACTTCATCAGCAGACATAACGTTAGGAACTAGAAATTGGAGCAACTGGAAGAAAAAGAACTCTGGGAAGAATATAATTTGCCAGGAGTGTGGATAATTTGGGCACATCAAGAAAAATTGTCAAGGTGGAGCGGGTTCGGTAAAAGACTCTGAGGTAAAATCTAGTAGTATCTCCCTCATGGAAGAAGGAGATTTCCTTTGAAAAGTGAGAAGTACATCCTCATAGTATGTCCGCGTTGCCATGGAAAAGTGTAACACCCCCTAACCCCTTTTAACGGAATTCAGGGAACGTTACCTTTTCAATACTCTTTTCAAATTCTTTTAATAAATTATTTATATAAAAAATATAACATAACAAATATCAGTTCGATTTCAAGTTTTAATTAGAGTACAATATTTACATTTGTTTTACAAAACTTTTATACAAAACTCAAAATTTATCAAATTCCAAATACAAATATATTACACATTCAAAATGTTAATACAATTTTTATAATACAATAAAATATTTCAGAAAGACATATAAGTTTCAGAAATATATATAGAGGAATGCATATATGTAACAAAAGGTAGAATGAAGGATGTAATCTCTGTAACCGACTGCAGATACTTCGTCTTCAGTTCTTCCTAATCGTCTACTCTACTACCTGCGCGCAGTAAACCAACACGCTAAGCATATTTCCTTAGTGGGTGTACACCAAACTCAATATTTACATTTTCACACAATCAGTTTATAAAATTATTTTATAACCTCTAAACTTCCACAATTAATAAAATGTAACAAAATATCACAATTTGTCAACAATTAAATTAAATGCCAAAAAAAAATTGAAACTATACATTGACCATATTAATTTTCATAATAACTTTCAATGCCCCTAGTAAACACATGCACGATACCATGGACTAGTATACGAGTTTTTCGGTATCGGACACTCGGTGACTACCCATCGGACTATCAAATAATCATGTATATCCGGGGACAAACACTCGGTGCCTCTCATAACCCCTGAATTAATATTCAAATTTAGAATTAATCGGTCCAGTACTGCTAAATGACCCTAATGGCATGCCACTCACCAATCCCCACCTATCTGTGTCAAAACTTACTAGGGCTTAAATAACAATTTATTTTCAAAATTCATTGAGTTAGTTTCGTTTAAACTTTCGGTTTTTAATTATTTTTCAAACAAAAATCCGACAACATAACGGCTGCATTTCGGAGGTTTCCAAAAAACCTGAAAATATGAAATAACACTTCTAAATATCTCGTCAATCCAACCTAACTTCGTTTTCCCATAATCATACAAATCAATTTTGAAATTTACCATTTCGTTTTTATTACAACCATATAAATCCCATCAATTATCACAATTCAAAAGAATATATATTTCACCATACACACATCAAAATACTCACAAACAATATTACAATTCCAAGTATCAAAGTATTTAGAAATAGATAGTATTTCATTTATAAAAACAAATTGAATAAAGTGTACACCAACCTTATAATGTTTATTAAATTCACCAGCACCCTATGCTCGCTCTTTTCCTTTGTCTTGTGAGCACTTTCCAACGTTCTCGCCTTGCCCTTTATTTATTGACAATCACAACCAAAATAATCAAAAATTAATAACTCGTCAATTTAATTTAATGCGATATTTTCTAATCTATATGCCCAAAATGTATTCTAACAGTTCCTTTTGGTTTCTTTTTCTACCGTTCACCTCGGTAACTTGTTTAGGACCATAATTACTAAAAATTACAGTCTACGCATCGTTATTTTTACTTGCCCTTCAACTATGCAAAAACAACGAATTTTCGTCCAATTTCAATTCTAACATTTTTGTATGATTCCCTCACTTGAAATCAAAATGGAATCATATTTAATTCCATTTAATTTGATTGATTCACGTACCCTTCACCAAACGTTCGAAATCCTAAATCACCCTAATAAGGTTTCTTTACTAAATTTTTGAGTTTCCATTAATCGAATTTATTCTAATTCACTTAAATTACCATCCGAATACATCGAATGAGTTAAAACATCATTCGAACCTCAAATTTTTTAGCATGGACAAATTTGCCCCTATACTTTCCGATTTCTGTTTCTTCAATTTTCTTGGTCCAAATATCATTAAAACAATTGATCTAGCGTCCTAACACCTCTCCATAAATAAATTGAAGTTTATAGCTTGATTTTATACAAATCCTAAATATATAGGTACTAATTTTTTTTGCACCTAATAATTCTTTACACTTTTAAACTCAAATCGAAGTATCATCAAGCTCAAAAGGATGCCAAAAACATGATACAAATCATCAAAAACCAAAACAGCCCATATAAAAAAAATCACTCATTTTTACCTTAATTTCCTTTGCTCTTTTTGCTTGATTTTTGATGTTTGATCACTCCAAATGATCTCTAGGGCTGTTGACCATCATCTAAGCTTGCAATTGGTGTGATTTATTGAGAAGAAAATTAAAAAAAAAATTTGAGAGAAAAAGGGTGGATAAATTCGGCCAAAACAGTGACAAAGTTGATTTTTTTTCCAACTTTTCTTGCTCCAAACACTTGCTTTTGATGCTTGCTTCAATCCCAAAGCTACCTAGAACTTTGCCTAGCATTTGGACTTCAGATTGATGTGTTTGGTTGGAAAGAAAATGGAGAGAAAATGAGAGAAAAATGAGTGTCCTCCCACTGCCGAAGAAGAAGAAAAGAAAAGAAAAGAAAAAAAAACTGGTGAAATGAGACCCGACTTTTAAAACTTTTTTCTTTACTCATTTTCAATTTAGTCCCTCAACCTTTTACGATTATTAATTATATCTCTATTTCGATTTCAATGGATTTCATTTGCTAATTAACTAAATAATCATCACACTAATCAGTTGCTTCAATTTCTATGCAATATCAATCAATTTCATAAATTGTTAATTGTTTTAGGTGACAATTCTTGATTGTTTTATTTCCATTCAATTGGATAACCATATGATGGTTATTCTTTTACTCCATAATCATTTAGCCACCAATTTCATCTCCTCATTCATTTCGAAATTAAAATCTCTTCGGTTAATAACAATAAATTTAAGTCCTAAAAATAATTGCACTTCCTAAATAATTTTCCCTCTAAATAAATTTGCACCTCTTGTTCTAATAAAGTGCATATGCCCCATTAAATAAATCCTACATGCTTAATAATATTATAAAGCATGGTAATCATATTTAACGGGAGTGCAATTAGGGGTGTTATAAAAGGATTTGTTGTTAGCGGATCCACAATTGCACACGGGCATTGGTTTGACATTGATGTAAGGTGTGTGGTGGAATGTATGTCAATGGCTAATGAACTTTCGGTAAAGCCAAACGTGAAAATTGCACCATAAATTTTCAGTAGGTTTTTCGACATGTGATGAAGTGAAATTCTTGGAATATGGTAATTCTAAGTGAGTGTACTTTTTTATGGTGGAGTATGATAGTTCTCTGGGTTGAGAATTATGATTATTGGTATAGACAATAATTTTACCGTAGCTGCAACAAATGTTTATTTTATTTTGCTAATGTGGAGTTTGTTAGGAAATTGACAAAAATAAAAATATAGTCAATCCTTAATCGGAAACAAAAGGCAAAAACATAAAAGTGGTGCCTATCCTACATTGAAAACAAAACAAGGGTAGATGAGTTTTGAAGACTATAAAAGGAGTCCAAGATTTTTGTTTCAACTCACCCCAGTCAAAGACACTTTAAACACTGTTTATGACCCTATTTAAATTCATTTCTTTTTTTTTCTTTTTTTTTTTTTAATTTTAGAGTGTAGAAATGCGTGAGTTGATGTATGCTTTGGAGAGTGTGGGTGTATTGGGGTCATGAGATGTGAGAGAATAGTTTATGTGATTGTAACAATTTTTCACATAGTGAATTTCTTTCTAAGGGCTGTGGTTTTTTCTCTTATTTTGGAGTTTTCCACGTAAATTCTTGTGTTATGGTGATTATTATTATTTTTTATTTTATTTCTTTATTATTTTTGATATTCTTACAGAAGACAGGTTTTTAGAAAATGTTTTGAGAGGTGAATTTTCCAATAATCAAGTGTCTAGTGATAATAAGCTGCAATAAGTTCATTACATTAGAAAAGATGAGACCTCAATTCTCCTTGCTGTTGTTGACCAAATCAAGTGTTAGCATGTTTGTGGGGAGTTTTCTCTCGTTCTTGTGAGAATAAATATCTTTTGATATTAGCTGCACATATAGTGTTTAATTTCAGTAAATTTCTTACTATTTGTACCAAATTACGTTGTAACTATATCCAAAATGTGTATATAACATAACTAATTTTAATTATTCATTAAACTATTTTTTTTTTTTTAAATGTCATAAAGCCGGCGCCACCTATTTTTTAATGTATGTCTTTTTTGAGATTAGGTTGTTGAGTTTGCTTACTGGACAAGAATTGCCACCCCCACCACTACCAATATATCTACTATCGCATGTCCATTGATGCTACTACTTCCACCATTGTCAATGCCATTGCCATTATATCAACCACTACGTCAGCCACCATCACCGCCTCTACCATTATCACCACCACCACCACCAATGGCTCTACTGTTATCATCATCACCACCACCACTCTTACCACTGCCATCATCGTTGCTTCAAACTCCGCGCCATCATCGGCAACACCATTGCCCTCATTATGACCACCACTATGACTACTGACATCATAACTGTCTCCACCGTCATCACCACTACTTCCACTAACTACTCCACTACCATCATCACCACCACCCCCACTACCTTCTTACCATCTTTATCACCATCACCTGAGAATTATAATACAAGAGATTTTCGAATTTAGTTTTGGTTTACAAAGGCCTTTTAGAAGATGATGAAATATGACTTTTAGTAGAAAATTTGAATTCATAATATATATGCGTATTGATATAATAAAATTAGGTGTCGTTTGTTTTTTTTTGTCTATAGATTGAACAGTGCTACTAAAGACTAAAGACTAAATAGTGACTGAAACCTAAAATCTAAATGACATGTTTGTTTTTTTTTCTCTTACATCTGAATGTATAATAATTTTGTTTGTTTTTTAAAATTAAAATTGTCTGAAAACTAGTCATTTGACATTCATATCTTTATACTATTAGTTTTTATGTATCTTCATTTAGTATAATACAAACAGTTATAATAAATTATTTAGCAAATACTAAAACACTTTTATGTATTTATTAATAATATATATTTTTTGATAATTAAGATATGCTCAATTATTATAGTAAAGTATTTTTTTTTTTAAAAAAAAAAATCATATATACATAAACAAATTATTATAGTAAAGTAAATTAAATAAAAATAAGGGGAAACTTCATTTTAGTCCCTAAGGTTTGGCGAAATATCAAAATTTTAAACATCTTTCAGAAACAGCTCTTTTCATCCCTAATTTTTCCAAAACTCTTCAAAATAGTCCAAATCGTTGGTCAACTGATGGTCAACGGTGACAAATTGTTTGGACGGAAAGGGCAAAATGGTATTTTTATAGAGAATATATTAATTTAAATAATTTATTATATACATAAAATTAATTTTATAAAATAAATAAATAATAAATCAAAAGTGGAGATCCACCAGATTGGATCTCCACCGTCCACCCATAATGGGTGGACGGTGGAGATCCAATCTGGTGGATCTCCACCATCTTCAACAAACCAACATTCAAACCCTTTACCAACATCATCAACATCATCAACAACCCCATATACTACAACATTATCAAGACCATCACAACATCATCAAAAACATCTCCCACAACAACAACATTAAGAAAAATAAATCAAAATTGTTTATAAAAAAAAAAAAAAAAATTGGAAACAGGGGGTTGATGATGAACCCAGATGAAGCTCCTCATCTGGGTTCGATCGAACCCAGCTGAGGACCTTCATCTGGGTTCGACGAACCCAGACGAAGTTCGTCTTCGTCTGGGTTCGTCGAACCCAGACGAAGATCAGGTTCGACGAACCCAGACGAGTCGAATCGCTCCGTCTGGGTTCTATCGAACCCAGATGGAGAGCGGCTCCATCTGGGTTCGATCAAACCCAGACGAGTCGAACCGCTCCGTCTGGGTTCGATCGAACCCAGACGGAGACGCTCCGTCTGGGTTTGATCTGGGCAGAAGAAGAAGGAGAAGGGCGGAGGCGGCGGAAAGGCGGAGGAGAGGCGGAAGAGAGGCGCAGAGGCGGAGGAGACAGCGAAGTGTGATTTTTTTTCCTAAAATCTGTTTTTTATGTTAAATTTTTGTTTAATTTAAACAAAAAAATAATAAGATTTTTTTTTAAAAATATATAATTATGGTATACGTGTCAGTTTGTCATTGGTCAAATATTATGTAATATTCTAATTGTATTAAGGGTAAAATAGTCATTTTAAGTTATGAGGGGTAATTGAGTCTTTTTATGTTTTTTGGTTAATTTGACCATTAGTTGACCAACGATTTGGACCTTTTTGAAGAGTTTTGGAAAAGTTAGGGATGAAAAGAGCTGTTTCTGAAAGATGTTTAAAATTTTGATATTTCGCCAAACCTTAGGGACTAAAATGAAGTTTCCCCTAAAAATAAACAAAATGGTATTAAGTTGAATTACTATTGTTATATATTTAAATAAAAATAACATTGAAAGAAATATTATTAAAATGAATATGTATAATATAAAATTATGACAAATTTGGAAATATATTTGTTAAAGTATTAAAAAAAAATTTATAATGTAAAATTAGAATAAACTTGGAAATATGTTATTTTTGGGAGGATAAAATTGAAATAATAAATTTACAAAATCATCAAGTGATTTGGTATTCAGTGAAAAACAAAAAAATATATATTTTTATTTTCAGTAGTTTTCAAGTGGTTTTAAGTGGTTTGACCACTTAAAAAAAAAATCACTTAATTAGCTCAATTCAGTACCATTAAGTGTTAAGTGTGAAAAACAAATGAACTCTTAGTTATCAACTATCAGCGGTAATATTCATCTATTTTTACTTAGTTAAATCCCATAATTAATGGCTCTCAAGGCTTGCACTAACATTATTATATTTAATCACAACTGAGAAGATTAGTTGTATACATGTGTATGAATAGGTTAAGCATCTTTGGTAAAGTTAAGTAGACTTGCTGAATTTTGATGCTCTTTGTTGTATGGATGATAACAATTATGAAAGAGACTTGTAAAAATAATTTTGAATTTTGGCTGATGTAAGTTTGTAAGACTTTGTACATTACATATTTTGAGCATCTTTCGGTAATTTGAATATAATTATTCAATTTTGATATGTTTTGTTGTATGGAAGATAACAATCATAAAAGATACTTGTGAAAATAATTTTGAGTTTCAGCAAACGTAAGTTTATAATGAATAGAAGAAAATAAAATCTTATATTACTTACTTGTGCACATTCACTTATTTTGATTTCTCATCGAAATTTATTTTTGAGTTGTTCGGAATTCATTCAATATGGCTATTATAAATTATTAAGAAAATAATATTGATAAGAAGAGTGAGTTCCTAGTGTTTCCTCTTGAATATAAATGCTTTTTATATTTAATTTAAATAATTTAAGTATTTAGATTAATATTATTGTTTTGGTCGGATAACCTATAGGCAGCAAGACATTTTAAGTTTTGTATTTTTAACTTGTTAAACATGTTCAAAACAATTAAAAGTAAAAATAGTTAAACATATCTCACAACAACATTTTTTGAACTATAACTAATCTGGGATTTGAGGGAGAGAAATATGGTATGAAGCCACAATTTCAGTAAGATAGATGTAATAAACTTATTATTATTATTATTATAATTATTGAAACTATATTTATTATTGTTATTATTATTATTATTATTGAAACTATGTAATGAACATAATATTAGACCACCTCAACAAGCAATAAGAATAAAATTGAATGATCAGTAAAAAAAAAGAAAAAATTATTTTTTCCATTTCAGAAAGTTCATATGGTTGAACATTTGATTGCTATGTCTTTTTTTTTTTTTTTTTGTTATACCACCAGCATTGTAACGACTGAAGGTTTTAATATCATAAAATCAATAATAAAAGACGAAAAAAACACGCAACAGAAGTCCCATGGAATATTCAATCATATTCAAAAACTAATTAGGAATTAGATTTTTTACCTAGATTTGAATTGCATACAACTTAAATAATTCCTAAAAGTCTTCTTTTGATCTAGCTGCACCCATCCTAGTGATTTCACCATTTTTAACATCCTGCACTTTAATAACCCCATAGTATTCATATTGATTCTTTATTTTTCAAGTGAAAAAGAGCATAATATATTTTCCTTGACTAAACACATTTTTATAGCATACCAATGGTATAATATTAATCATTAGAGGCTAACGATTTATTTTCTATCCTATTTCCCAAAGGAGAAGGAAATAAGGATTATTATATTTAAAGAAGAAGAAATAGGGAGGGCCACACCTCCATAACCTTGAACACACTAGTGCCTATTTTTTTTCTTTTTTTTTTTTCTTTTTTTTTTTCTAAATGCATAAAGTCTTCCTCCTCTACCAAGGTTTACAAAATTTTTTCCACTCCCTAATCTAAAGATAATAACTTGCTTATATAGTAAATAATTAAATTAATAATTATTTAATCATAAATTTATTTGAGCCTTATACTAACACAAAAAGACACAAATTTACGCTGAAGAACAATGTTCAAAATCGTGGGAGAATTGAGATTTTTAAATTTTTATGATTAATTTGTGTTCAATATTTTCAAACCTAAGTTATATCTATTTGTAAAATTAAATCTTTAATATTAACACAAGTTTTGAGTGCAAGAAACTCTATTTGACTCATAAATTAACACTTATATACGCTAACTTACACTAACTAATGATGATCAAAATCATGTGAGAATGGAGATTTTCTAGGTTTATGATTGATTTATCTTGTGTTTTTTAAAATCCAACTAAGATCTTAGTTGTAAAGATAAATTTCTAGTATTCACGTAAGTTGAAGTGTTAAAAGTTTCATTTGACCCTTAAATTAACACTAAAAGACACTAACCTAAGTTAATCAGCGATGATTGAAATCTTGTGAGCATTGATATTTTCTACTTTCATAATTAATTTATGTTTTATATTAATCCCACTTGTAAAGATAAACTTCTAATATTAATGTAAATATTAGTTCCAAAAACTTTATTTGACTACTAAACTAACAATAAAAGACGTTGTCGACTAACTATGATTGTGAGAATTGAGATTTTGTAAACTTATGCTTAATTTATGTTGTTTGTTTTAAATTGAATTGATATCCTATTTCAAAAGATAAAGCTCTAATTTCATGCAAGTTTCAAGCATTAAATACTTAATTTGACCTTTCAATTAATACTAAAACATGTTAAATTTTGTTGACCGACAATGATTAAAATCATTAGAGAATTGAGAATTTTCTAGTTTTATGATTAATTTATGTTGTAAATTTTTAATCGAACTAAGAGCCTACTTGTAAAGATAAAACTCCAAAATTCATGTAAATTTCTAAAATTAAGAACTTCATTTGACTTTAAACTAACACTAAAAGATGCCAAACTTACATTTAATAAGATTTGAGATTTTTTTTTTTAATCCTTAATTTATGTTATATAATTTTAAATTTAGCCAATATTCTAATTGTAAACATTAAGTTCTAATATTTACTTAATTTTCAAGCGTTACAAACTTAATTTGACTCCTCATGTAACATTAAAATATAGCAACTTATGTTGTTCGGCGATGATATAAATCAAGTGAGAATTGAAAATTTTCTAGTTTTATGATTGGTTTATGTTGTATATTTTTAAATCCAACTATGATTCTATTTATAAAAATAAAGTTTTAATATTCACACAAGTTTCTAACATTTAAAAACCTCAGTTGTCTCTTAAATAAACATTAAAATCACAAATTTATGCTAATCAGCAATGATTAAGATCATGTGAGAATTGAGATTATTCTAGCTTTATGTTTAATTTATGTTGTATGTTTCTAAATTAAGCTGATATCCATTTATAAAGCTAAAGCTTTGATAATCATGCATGTCTGAAGCATTAAAAACTTAATTTGATGCATTAACAAACACTATAACCCGGTAACTTACATTGACTTGTTATGACCGATATCATGTGAGAATTGAGATTTTTCTAGTTTTAAGATTGATTTATGTTTTATGTTTTTTTTAGATCTAACTGAGATCCTATTTATAAAGATGAAGCCTCAATTTCGTGCAAGTTTAGAGCATTAAAACTAAAATTACATGAGGGTCAAATTAGTACAGAATTATACTACTGGATCTGGGTACATAAAAATGCGTCCATTTACATAATTGATCACACATAAAAATAATTCATTTACTTGATCACACATCAAATGAACTAACATAAGTGCTCCAGAATGTTTGACATTGACAAAATGTAAATCCAAATCCAGACAGGGATTACTATGCTAGTCCACAAAATAGGAAATAAATATAACAGCGTCCTCTATTCTACAGCAACGAAGATGGATGTCTCCTCCATCAAAAGAAAGAAAAAGGGCAGTACTGCCTCCTCCTTCCATAGCAGCTCTCCTATATGTATATTTAAATTTTTCAAACTTTTATTTTTACTTATTTTAGAACTATATTTAATTATAATATTTTTTCAAATTTAAAACAAATCACATATTTGGTAATGTATATAAGGTGCACTTACATATTGAATCTTTTAAAAATTTTAATGGGGGTGTACATATAGTTTTTTAGGGTGCAGATATCGCAACTCACCCAATAATTAGTAGTTTGGGATTGGATTTATTTCTTAAAACTCATTAAAATCCTCTATGACATATTAATTTTAATAATAATATTATTATTTTTAACTTAAATTGTATCACAAAATGAAACCCTAATTTTTTAATTTAATTAAAATAATAATAACGTTATTAAGATACTAATATAGAAATCAATTGTGTATATACGTACATACACACATAAATACATACATACATATATATAAGTATATGTATATATATACATATACATACATATATATATACATATACATATATATACATACATATATATATATATAAAGATGGAGAGAGTGAGTTCTACACATATACAAGTGTTTGCTTATTTTGGACATTTTTTGTTGTTAGGATTATCATACGATAATTTTGATATATTAATTTAATTTATGTAATTTAAACATGAATTTTTAATGCATTATAATTTGCTTCTTTAAATTAGAGTATTCAAATATTCTTATACTTTTAGTTTTTTTTGTCATGGCTTTTATTTTTTATTTTTTATTTTTTATTTTGGCATTTTATTCTCTTTTATTCTTCTTTAGTCCAAACAGATTTTCTAATAATAATAGTAATAGGTTATGGGTTAAATTTATGGATTTTTGGTTATTCATGAATATAAGGAATTGGTTTCGATTTGAGTGGTGATATTTCCACCCCACAAAAATTGTTTGTACACCCTTTTTGCCATAAAAACTTTAAAATTTTTCTAGTTCGTTTTAAATTCCACTTAATACTAAGAATACCCTTTTTGTTAATTTTATTATACTATATGTTTATAAATATACCCCATTTATTACACTATATTTTTTTATAAGGAATAATAACACATTCATTTTAGAAAGATTTAAACTTAAACCATTATTGATTATCATATAAAAAATTATTATCTAAAATTGTGAATAGTTTTTACACTAGATAAAAATTATATCTACCACATACAACAATTTTATGTAAATAATTCTATATTCGCTTTTAGAGGAGCATTACTTTTGTCATAAATAATAATCTTTCATTATAAATACTACAAGATTTAAATAGTAAGCAAATGATATATTGATATTCATAAGATTAATTATATAATTACCATGCTTTTGGGATATATTTTCTAATTGTTCAAATCTATCTCATCCGGTAAATTGTCATTCAATATTTGAGAATTGGATTTGGATGTTTGAAGCTTCCCTCCAATGATAGAATAAATATTAAATCACAAATCTTGATTTAAAATTTTAAATTAATATATTTTTACTCATATAAACATATGCATTCGATTAATATAACAACGTGGACCTCGATCTAATAGCCCACCAACAATGGAGTTTTGCTATGGTTGTGATGTACTATTGCAAAGTTAGCTTTATGTTAAGTTGTGTTACAATTTTGAAAGAGTAGTAACATTTATACTTATTTACATCTTAAAATTATGATTCATTGTTATTATAATTTCAAAACTAAAAAATAATAAAACAAACAAAAACAAAAACAACAATCAAAGTTACTATGTATTTTTTTTATAGGCAGCCTAGTATTTTAAAAACAATGTATTATTATTTTTTATTAGTTAATAGTATTTTTTATAAAATTAGTTAACTTGATTTCAAAGGTTGTCTCAACTAGTATATTGATTTTTTATAGTAATTTTTGATATGATAATCGATGATGGTTGAAGTTTAATTTTTTTTTATAAGGAATGTGTTATCATTCCTTACAAAAAAAAAGTGTGATAAAATGAGATGTACTTATGAAAATATGGTATAATAAAATTAAGAGAAAAGGGTATTGTTGGTATTAAATGAAGCTTAAAAACAAACTAAAAAAATTTTAAATTTTTTATGGTAAAAAGGGTGTTCAAACAATTTTTGAGGGGTGGAAATATCATTACTCTTTAGATTTTCATTTTCAAACCCAATAAACTAACAAGTGGGCTTGGTTTAAGCAAAATTTAACCCAATCCATTAGTACTTCGACACATTCCATTCGAAGCGATGTATTACCAAATCTATGATATGATAACAGGTGAATTTGTACATTTTACAATTGAAATAAATGAATATTAATGTATATCCATTTATCATTTACTACCTCACAAAATGGGATACAATTGTGTTTTCATAAGAGGTGAAATATCTAGTATCATTTAATTGTATATTTGAAAAGATCTTCTACCAGTAAAAGCATGAGATTGTCAAAAAAGCTTCCACTTTTTTCCACTTACGCCTCGAAAGACTTAAATGTCAACCTAACCAAAAAAAATTACTGGCAAATAACGGTTAAGTAAATAAAATTTTCTTTGTTTGAAGCAATAAATGTTTACGAAAGTTTTGACAACAGAACTCATTTTAACTATTTTGACCATCTCTTATATGGTTTTCCTCTTCACTTTTTTTGTATAATTTAATTACATTTGGTCATTTACAATTATTATTCACCATCATGTATACGTTGCACATTACCATACTGGTTTAAATGATTCCTCCTTATCTTCGCCATGATTATTAAATCTATAATCTATACCTTTATTTATATTTGATTAATAATCATTTTATATATAAAAGAAAATTTTTATCTAATAATTTAAAAGTATTTTATGATTCTTTTTTTCGCAACACACTTTTTGAATATTTGATATAGAGTAAATAGTACATTATGGGCAGTCTTATTCTAATTTAATTTCATTATTTAAATGTGCAACTGCAAAAATGTAGCCAAATATTAATTCTTGACTTAATTGTTAAGAAAAGTAAATGGATACCAAATGAAAAAAATAATTGACCTTATCCATAAAATAGAAAAACATAATTATTTTAATATTAAGGTCACAATCCTCATTGAAAATTAATTGTAACGGTCATATACGATTTATTCTTACTCTATTATCATCATAACAAATTATGATATTAGCTAAAAAAGAAATATATTCCCATTTTGGACAACTTATAAACAAATTTTCGTGGACATATCAGTATATAAAATCATAGACACTGAAATTGAAAGACACCGACGCAAATACGAAAAATAAAGGCTTGATAATTTCGCTCCTTAGAGTTCTATTCTATCATTTGGTGGAGTAATTACTACAAGGGGAAACTTCCTTGTAATCCTTGAGGTTTCAAACAATATCAAAATTTTAAACATATTTTGAAAACAGTTCTTTTAGTCCCTAACATTTCCAAAACTCTTCAAAATAGTCCAATCTGTCAATCAAATGATAGTCAAAAGAGATGAAAAATATAAAATGACTCATTTGCCCTCATTTCATTTTGGATATAATATATTGAATTACTGTTTTACCCCTAATTAAATAAAAATATTATAATTGAATAAATAAATATATAATTAAAATTTTTAACTTAATTAGAAAAAAAATAATAATAATAAGAAAAATCTAACATCCTATCATCCCCAAACTAAATGCCCAAAATCTCTCTCTCTCTCTCGCCCCTATCTTTCTTCAAACTGTGTTCTTCTTCTTCTCTAATCTTTTTTCTCTTCTTCTTCTTCTTCTTCATCATCATCCTCCCTGTTTCCTTTCCAACCTCAAGTTCTGGGTTTCATCAAACCCAGAACCCTCGAACCCAGAATGTTTTGGGTTTCGATCGAAACCCAGAACCTTTTGGGTTCGATCACCTAGAACCAGAGGGTTCTAGATGAGGGGTGAGATCGAACCCAGAAGGTTCTGGGTTTCGATGAAAACCCAGAAGGTTATGGGTTTCGATCGAAACCCAGAACCTTCTAGGTTCGATCTAACCCAAAACGAGAAGGTTCTGGTTGATCGAACCCAAAACCAGAGGGTTCTGGGTCTCGATCGAAACCCAGAACCCACAATACAACATCAGTACAAAAAAAAAAAATCGAAGAATTTGGAGGGCTTCAGGTTGATATTTGTTGTTTGAGGGAGGTTGATGTTTGTGGTTATTGGTTGGAGTTGTTTGAGTTTAATCTTGGTGTCTGATAGATTTTTATTTGGTTGGTGTTTGAGGTTGCTAGGTGTATTCTAATCAGTTGTTCTGTTTTACTTTTTTGTTTTCTAAACTTGTTTTGGAGATCTGAGGTCTGATTTGACAACCCAGATCTTCAACCTTTGGATTCAAACATAGGTTTGAATCTAAGGTTTTTTTTTTTTTTAATTTTCTTAATTTTTTTATAATTAATTTTAATATTTTTAATTTTAATTAAGCAATTAATTAAGTTTTTTATTTTTAATTATTTTAAAATTTTTATATGTTTAAAATCTCAACCGTCCATGTGTCACAATCTTAATCTCTCACACGAAAAGACCATTTTACCCTTTCATTCAAACTACCTGTTATGGTTGATCGTCAGTTAACTGACGAATTGGACTATTTTGAAAAGTTTTGGAAAGGTTAGGGACTAAAAACGTTGTTTTTAAAAGATGTTTAAAAGTTTGATATTTTTTGAAACCTCAAAGACTAAAATGAAGTTTTCCCTTACTACAATGAATTCAAGAAGGTTAGCTATTTTGCTATTTTGTCACTTTCTCTTGTGGTTGTATACATCCATGTCTTTTACCTTTTGAAAGTATGCTCCATCGAAGAACAAAATTCAATTTAATTTGAAACGAGCTTTTGGATTAGTTCTTTCAGTCAAGTAGACAAGTATTAAACAAGCATTAAAATAACAAAATAATAATAATAATAATAATAATAATAAATAAAAATCATTACAGTTTTTATTTTTCAATGTTTATTTATGTTTTATCATATTACATAGTTTGCCCAAAAGCATGTTTTGCAGATCAATTCATTCATGATAAATTATTTTGACATTATTTAATGACAGGGATTCAATACAAAAACCAGTTCAACAAAATATTGAGCGAATGAACTACCTTCGAAGGAAGATCCAGAAATTAGAAGAAGAGGAAGCGGAATTGACAGACAGAGTAAATATGCTTATGGTATATATGCTTTAATACTATGTTTTTTATGTTGTGTTTGGAAAAGCTTTTGATATCATTGCATTTATTTTATATATCTATTACCCTATATAACAAAGCCAATTACATAATTGTAAGTACTGTGGCTGCTTTCCCACTTTGTGTAGGCCACTGCCCTCTCACCATTGTGTGGATCGACCTCTTTTTTATGATAGTTGCTCTCTACGCCGCATCACTAGTGTCTCATCTTGCATGATCCTGGTAGTCCTCTAGGCCAGTCCTAATAATAGGAAAAAAAAAAATTGTCCCAAAATTCTTAAAATACCTTTACACATGTCAACACCCTTCTTTTTTTTTTTTTTTCCCACTTGAACACATTCTCTTGTAATTCAAAGCACACCTATATCTCAAGTCAGATTTGACCTAAAGCACAATTTTTCATGATTTGGGCCAAGCCTAACCCAAAATGGGTCAAGGGTGAATTAAGACACATTTATATTATAAATTCTTTTTAAAATATATATAGTATAAATTTAAAAATATTTTTGCTTTAATTAAAAAGTATTTCTTTTACCTCTTTTTAAGTTGTTAGATGAAAAGATTATTTAAAAAAAAAAAAGTTAGTTGAAAATAAGAAATCACTTTGTTTTAATTGTGCTTGTTCATAAATGTTTGGGTAAAAAAAAGCCCCCCTTTTTTTTATTGAAAAAAGCAAATGAAGCTATTGTATGAAACAACTTAGAGGTGTTTTTTTAATTACACTTTGATTTTTTTTTTTTTTTTTGGCTTAACTAATTACGTAAAAACGCATTCTATAAAAACACTTTTAAATCTTCTTTTGATCTAATTTTTGAGGTATTTAATCGTATGTGACAGAATGATTTGGATGTGAACTTGGTTGCAAACAATATTGATCTTAGTACTTTTCAAAGAGAATTGGAATATCATATTCAACATCAAGAAGGTGAAATATATTTTTAGTCCTTCAATAGAATCACATATGGTCATATGTCAATATTTGTGCTCACCATTTAGATTTTTAAATTGAACATGTTATGAATGTTTTATACAATGCCAGCAATCACCATCACACTACAAGAGGATATCAGGCAATTCGAGAACTAAATGGGAGAGTATCGCCACCGGCTCCACCACCATCAATAATGCCACCAATACCACCATCACCCCCAACTTCGACTCCGCTACCACCACCAGAAGACCACGACTCGGGCGAAGCTGGACCTTCCTCTAACTGAAGGAGTAAATGCCACATACTTTACCTTGGCGTTTTGGATTTAATTTCAATTTGTGTGACTTTATGATGGGGGACTTGAATTTGCTAAGGAATTGTTGTTGGCATAATGAGAATAACTTATTTGCAAATATGTCATGTGTTTGTCACTTTGTGATTAAAACATAAGTTTTGGATAAGTATGCTTGCACTATACAATTGATCATCCATTAACTAAACATTTCTAAAAATACTGATTCCAAACAAGTATAAAGCATAAACTATTTGATCTTGCTTAGAACTGGTATTTTTTTAAAAAAAAAATTAAGGAGTTTAAAAAATACATACTATGACAAAACAGTTTAAATATAAAATATTATTAGGTTGAATGATCCATCGTTACATCTAATTCATATTGAGCACTCACCTTTCAGCTAAATTGATGGTACCAAGCCAGTCCTTCAGTCAATCTGATATGAAAATATTTAAATTTAATCTGCCACTATAGTCAGACATCTGCATTTCATTGTCAGCAAAGAAACTACTGGGCTTTAGTCACTCAAACATGATGTGACTTAAACTACACACATCTTTGCGCAAGTTTAATGAGCCACAGGGAAATTAAGGAAATCTATAAACAATGAACATAAAGAAGTAGTTAATATATATATATATACGCGTGACAACATAATGGTTGCAGTACTTTAACTCAGTAGTATTTAGACTCCAATGTATATATCTTTAATGACGTTAGACACTCCAATTAGTATCTCAAATATTGTTGTGCAATATATTCTCATAACAAAGTGAGATAACAATGTTCCAAGTAAAAGATGAGTCATATATGATAACAATCTGACACACTTCCAAAGGTTGCAATTGTAAAGAAAATTTTGAAGTTTTAGTTGCATACCTTGTTTCAATTCATGAGAACAAAAAATTTAAAGTTACACTATAGCATGTACGAGTACACATTTTAGCAATAACACACTCCTTCGCCATTCACGACCTCACCAATATGGTATGCTGTATAAGCTCCATGTCCAAGTATTCATTGGGATAATTCCTAGCTCACAACTAATACCATCCCAGTACCCATTGTTGGGTTTTTTATTTGGGTTATGAATCAGATCCATCCAAGATGACCCAAACTCGTAACTCGATCCAAGATTAAAGTTGGAATTTGATTAAATAACTACTCGAACAGTTATGTTCAGTTTTTTTGGCAGTTACCTATAGGCAGTTACATCCACTGAATATATTTATGTTTTTGAAGTGGGATAAGTTTAGTAGTGTTTGAAACTCCAGACAAACAGAGACTCAGAGAAAGTCCAGACACAAAACACAAACACACAGACTCAGAGAGAGGAAGACAGGGGCACCTACACTGTGGAAAGAACTTTAGACTCCAGATTGTTGGTGATCAAAGTCAAGCTGGCTGAAGAACTCTGTTTTCAAGGATACTAAGGCGAAAACAGTTTGTTTTTCAATTACTATTTTGATTACATAGTCTGTTGTTGTCTATTACATTGGTATCAAAGTCATTGTTGAGTTGTTTGCTGTTAATTAATCAAATTTTATATGATTAATATTGCCATGAAACTTTTATTTTAGTTGAGAATCTTAGAAATAGAAATTTGACCCCTACACCCTAATTGTATGATATCTCATTCAATAGATCTCCATTTGCTTGATTCAAGTTTATATGAAACTAGGCTTGGAGATGAATCCATAGCAACATGAATCACAATTTTTGGTTGAGAAATGAGTGAGATCGAATTAAAATAAATTAGGAGCCGGAATCTTTTTTTTTTGGTTTTGAAAAATTGTTGATTTTAGGTTGAAATGTTAATTATACTTGCACAATTGGGGAGTGTACATCATCCCTAATATGAAAGTATATACTAAGGGCATATTTGGAACTGGGATGAAATTTTGATTAACTTGGTAGTGATTCGGTCACGGGACGGGATTGGGAAGCTGGTGCATGCATCACATGCATCGGAACGACACGTGACATAGGTGCTACATTGGTCTGCTAGTGCAATGGCCACGTGGTCGACATATGGACAACCACGTGTGCGACATGTGGCCAGCCACGTGTGAGACACATGGCATTCTTCCTGACACATGCGGTTGCCACGTGTCTTCGTCTCAATGTGACATATAAGCTTCCTATGAGATGCATGCCTTACTGTTGTGGCGACATGTGTCCTGTTGTTAGATGAGTCTGGCCACATTGCGGTGTGTGGCTAATGCTACCGGGGATGGCTGGCTTTGCCGATGCGTGACCACCATACCCCGCCACCTATTGCAATATCGATGAGAATCTTTTTTTTTTTAAATTTTTTTCTCCTCTTCGCATCTCAATTGTTTATTCGTTCTAATGTGTGAGTTGAATTATACTATTTTATTTATTTTGCTCTAACGAAAGCTAAATTAAAATGTTTTAGTTTTTATATTAAATTTATTTGACCTAAAATTAATATGCATGTATGTGTATACCTGAAGGTCATTAAGATCTCAGATGACGATAAGAACTTTGAGATCATAGAGATCTTGCATGACGAGGAGCTTGAGGTCACAAAGAACTCTAATGATGAGATACTGAAGGTTATAGAGATCTTCGACGATGAGATGCCTGAGGTCATAGAGATCTCAGATGATAAGGTTGAGGTGATTAACATCTCATTGGACGAGGAGGATCCAGAGATGACCATTGGGTTCGACCAATTTCAAGACCTTTGTTATAGTATTTATTTTCAAAATATGAACTTATCTAATTGAGAAGTAGATGACATTAGTTCTTTTGTCATGCATTTACTTTGTATATAGTTCATTGATATTTTGAAACCATTTCCATTATGGCAAAAGCAAAGGTTTTAGTAAACTGGATAGTCTTTGATGCTCGATATTCACCTACTGATAGGTCAAGCATTGCTCCATATCCTTCACTACCTTACCTTTCATTTCGACCAACCAACAATGAGCTCGTAAATGGCTATAAATCTTTGTACTAGGTCTAGTGTCTCGTGTGATAATTTTAATTTGTCCTCTTCTTCTTCATGGTCTCCATTTCTTTCACTTTCTAGTCACCATTTTCGGCTCTCTCATCATCTCTACTCTTGACCATCTTCAAACCATCACTAAAAAAATTAAAATCTCCTACTTTGCTTGCCCTATTGATGTCGGTACCTATATTAAGATCCAACGGCTAGGAATTGATCATCAGAGGCTCCCAGCTCAATGACTCCACCATACTACTCTGGCTAGGGCTCCAGTCGATTCCTTACCTTGCTCTGGTCAATTTCTCACAACGCTCAAAATTCACCCACAAACATAACCAAAATTTGAAGGCATGTGAAAGAGGAGAAAAAGAACAAAGAAATCAGAAACCAGAGATGGTGACTGTAATATACCCTCCCCATTTTAGTGTTATAAAAGAAATGTCAAGTGTACGGATTGTAAAAGTATTGTACAAATATGCCCTCATTTATTGGAATAATGAAATCGATTAAATTTTTCGGATATGTGAATTGTATTCTAGTGGAAATTTTCGAATGGATCGGAAATACATTCGAATTCGAACAACGATATGATGATTATTAAAGTATATGATAAGAATTAGTGGTAAAGAAATTTTTATCAAAGAGTATGATTAAGTGAATCAACTAGAGATTTATAAGGACACATGTGAAATTGAGTTCACGGAATTGATTTCGGATTCGAAAAATGGTATGATGGTTGATTAAAGTGTATGATACAAATGGGGTTGATGAAATTTTAAAGAAATGGCATTAGTAACTCAATTGGTTGGAGATATATGCAAGAAAATTTTTGGATACACAAAAAGTATTGAAATACATTGAAATGGAGGGCAAAATGGTCCAAATAACTTAATGGCATGAAGTGTAATTAAACGACCAACTTGAGGGGCAATTAGTGAACAAATTGGAGACTATAAAAAGGGGAGAAGCTGCTGGAAACTAGAAACCAAAGTCAGCAGAAGCAGAAACAAAACAAAAACCAAAAACAGAGTAGTTTGTCCAGCAAAACAGAACCTGGGACAGCAGCTGTTCTTCACCCATTTCAAGCCATTTTTCAGCAGATTTCAAGCCCTCAAAGGATGGTAGACAGGCCTAGAGAAGTTTTCCAACAAAAATCAAGTGATTTGGAGTGGTAAGGATTGAGTTTTTATGACTTGAATGTGTGAAAAATTGACTAATGGATGATTCTAATGGAATTTTTGTGCATGGATTCAAGGTTTTGAAAGCTTGAATCAGTGGAAGAGTAAGCCAAAAAGTTCCAAGCCAGTTGGTAAGTAAACTAATGAAAAATTAACTTTGAATACAAGGATGATTTGTAGTTGAAATTGTGGCTAGTTTACTTGCCATGATATGTAAAGTGTTTGATGTTAATTTGGGCTTGAGAAATTGAAGGAAACATGATGCTATATATTTGCTAGAATATGATCAAGTTAGGGTTTTGATGGTTTAAATTGAATTGAATGGATATGAGTTGTTGTGGTGCATGGAAATAAATTGAAATATCAAAGTTTGAAGCTTGAATAAAAAACTAAAAGTGAGATAGGCATGTGGGTGATATTCAGCCAAGGTAGGGGTGCATATGTTAGTGTGTTGTATTTGAATGATTTGGATGATTAAATGATGTTAAATTGAAGTTAAATCGATGATAAAAGTGGTGTAAAATGAAAATGGAAATTGTTATCTAGTATTGATGTAGATTTGGCCTAAGAAGAAAAGTTGTATTAGATGATGGTTTTTGAATGATTTAAGTGTTTTGATTGATCATATGGGATGTGTAGATGATGGGATTAAAGTGAAATGAAAATGAAAATCAAAGATAAAGTGGGTGGTAAGCATTCGGTCAACATAGGTTAAAAAGGGATTCAATTATTTTCCATGTCTTTGATATGAATTCCAAGTTTATTTGAAGAATTATATGTGTTAGAATGACTTAAATTGAAGTTAGGAAAGGTTTGGTGAATAAATGATATGTCTGTGGACTAGAAGAAAAAGAATGTTTATGGATAATTAAAAAGGTTGCTTACTAAAGTAAATGATTAGGATAGTATGTATATCAATTGGTTTGGTTGTAAAATTATTGAAACTAGAATGTAAAATGTATAGGGAAGTGGAGACAAGAAAGACGGATTAGGATCCAAACGTGAGCTAAATATGTAAATGTTCTTATGAAATGTTTTTGCTATGATTTATTTTTAAATTCATGCTTTAATATATCAAGTTGTAAATTGATATCAAATGAATTTTAATTGAAATTGTTCCATGGATTATGGAAATGATTTATAAGAAATGTGGCTTTAATGAGAAAGGAAATTGAAATTTAAAACCTATGGTACTCCTGATAGTACTTTATATATCTCCGGTTTGGTTGAGTACCTTAAGCGTGCATTGGTCGTGTCGGAAGAGTCTGTCACTAACAGCGGGCGGGACCGTGTCTGTATAGTCCTGTGAGTCGCCCAATGCATGTATGAAGTATATTATTAACTAGCTTCTACCTCAGCGATATAGAATTTTGCTCCATAGCGACGTAGAATTTTTGGTACTTAAAACCGGATAGATGGCTTGAACGATGCAGAATTCCGGGATGGCCCAAACGATGCAGAATTCCACTCCACTCTTAAAGTGTCATGTGGTACGGACCACCAGTGGTTAGCCTATTTTATTAGAAATTCTTTGAAAATTATCATTGCCACTGTTAAAATGCTTTGATAGAACCCGAAATCATGCAACCTATTGTTTGTAATTTAATTTAATAAGCATGAATTTTATTATATTTCGATTGATTTCCATTGTTATTAAATGAATTATGAATTATGGAAGGGTAGAAAACCGAACCTAATTCACCTGTAACCTTGGGGATGTGCAGGTTATATACATGATTTATCAAATAAATATGGAAAATTGGGTGCAAGAGGTAAAAGATGTATCTTTATTAGATACTCTGCTCACTCCAAAGGATATGTACTAATCGGAGAGCATACAGATGGAGGAGTGACTGAATTAGAATCACGAGATGTCAATTTTCTTGAAAATGAATTTCCTAGCAAAGGTGAAATTGATAAAGATATTTGATTTTATGAATTGGATGATCAAGAAAATGATGTGCATCACATTGCTCCTACAGAGGTTATTAAAAATGTAATGGGACCATCAATCCCTAGTGGAAGCAATGTGATGGATTCGCCATCTCGCCGAAGCAATCGTAAGCTAATTCCATGTCGTCGATTTGAGATTGAAGGGGAAGCGTTTATGATTGCTTCACATGATAGCGATGAGCCAAGAAATGTGAAAGAAGCTCTCAACTCATCTGCTAAAGAGTTATGGATAAAAGCCATGCAGAAAGAAATGGAGTCAATGAAAAACAACCAAGTTTGGGACTTGGTTGAATTAGCGCCTAATCGAAGAACCATTGGAAACAAATGGGTTTTACGAAAGATATAAGGTGTGATTGGTCGCTAAAGGTTATACCCAACAAGAGGGTATAGACTATGAAGAAACTTTCTCACCAGTAGTGAGATTTGCTTCTATACGCCTTATCCTAGCAATCGTTGCACATATGGATTTAGAATTGCATCAGATGGATGTAAAGACGACATTTCTCAATGGAGAACTGGAAGAAGAAATTTATATGGAACAGCTAATGGTACCTTCGTTTCCATATATGGATTAAAGCAATCTTCCAGACAATGGTACCTTCGTTTCCATCAAACTGTTTTGTCTTATAATTTTACAATGATGGAAAAGGACCATTGCGTATACATTAAACGATGCGATGATAAATTTATGATATTATCCTTATATGTGGATGACATTTTATTAGTAGAGAATGATAAAGAGTTTGTGATAACCATAAAAGGTGGTTATCCTCAAATTTTGAAATGAAAGATATGGATGAAGCTACCTATATATTAGGAGTCAAAATTACAAGAGACCGTTCAAGAAAACTTCTTGCTCTATCACAAGAGACTTACATAAGGAAGATTTTTGAACGTTTTAATATGGCTAATTACAAGCCAATAGATACTCCTATATCAAAAGGACAAACTTTTAGTCTTGATATGTGCCCTAAAACTCCACAAAAATGCGAAAAAATGAAGAAAGTTCCTTATTCTAGTGCTATTGGAAGTCTCATGTATGCAATGATGTGTACAAGGCCAGATATCTGTTATGCTGTTGGACTTGCAAGCAGATACCTTTCAAATCCCAGACAGAAACATTGGATTGCTGTTAAAAGAATTTTGGCGTATCTCAAGGGTACTGCAGATTACTCTCTTTGTTATCAGGGAGGTGATCTTCATTTAGTCAGTTACACAGATGCCGATTGGGGAGGTGATTTAGATGAACGAAAATCCACCTCGGGTTATACAATTTTGCTTAGTCGAGGTGCCATCTCATGGTGTAGTAAGAAGCAAACATGCATAGCCCTCTCAAGAATGGAAGCCGAATTTGTGGCATGTTTGATGGCAGTACAAGAAGCAGTTTGGCTTAAGAGATTCTTGGAAGATCTTAAGATTGTCACTGGTGCAGAACAACCAGTAATTGTTTATTGTGATAGTCAAGCTGCAATTGCGTATACAAAAAATTCCAAGTATCACAGCAAATCTAAACATATAGAGACAAAGTATAATTTTGTGAGGGATATCATAATGAAGAAGGAAGTGAAAGTTCAATATATTTCTACGCACATGATGATAGCAGACCCATTGACCAAAGCAGTGACTAGAGATGTATATAAGTCACATGCTAAGTCCTTAGGATTGCGTAGATTATAATATTGTTTATATATATATTGAATTGTTTGAACTGATTTATTTTTCTACTTATGAATATAAATATCAGTTCAATTTGAATCTTCAATTTTATACTAGCATACATATTTCATATAAGAATTTGTTGAAGATATGTCGTCAGGTAGAGACTAGCATTCTTGCACATGCTGTCGCCTTGGTTGTTTGAGAAAGCAAGCTAAGATGAGACACATATATCATTGAAAATTATAAGTGATATAATTTTCTTGGAGCTTAGATATATGATTTTTGTCACCTTGACCTAGTCAAGATGAGGTTTTCTCTACATAAACAAACAATGAAAATCAATCAATGACAATTACCCCACTGTCATCGAAACCTGATTGAGCCAGATGTGAGATCTTAATATGACATTTTGAAAGGTGAGCAATTAAGAACTCAGGTTAAACGCTCAAATTGCGTTTGAACTCAGATCTGTATAGTGAAATAATTATTGGACATATGCATTTAAAAATGAAATTCGCTGTAACACATGTCTCATACCATGTGTGCTTATGTGACCAATATGGAAAATGAGAGAATGAATCCCTGCTTTCTCATTGTGTAAGTTCCATTAGAGTTGTAAAAACTCCGAACCATATCCTTAAGACCATTGGCTTTGTCCTGAAGTCACAGGATGATGTTAGCGCCTTTAGCATATCTTTCTATGGTCATGATAATTCGACTTATGTGGTATGTCTATGGTAGCAATTGTCTTTGTGGGCCAAATGACGAAAGTCGAATGGGAAGATTCGACATTTCTTTCATCAACGGTGTATTCATTGGTAGACCAATTGTGATCAAAGTTGTGATTACAATTATGAATACATAGAATTATTAAAGCCAAGTATATCTTCTTTATCAATTAAAAGGAGGGATTAAGTATACTTGAGCCGATGAAATTTTGAGATTGAATCTAGGATACATTTGAACAATATGTGATATTTCATTATTAAAATATCAAACTACAAGCTCCAAGATTAACAATTGTTCACGGGTCACACGGTGTATTTACCTGTATGAATATTTGATAATAGATTTGTATTTGAATGTTTACATCCCTTCATAACCATTGTCTCATTCTGTGTGAGTGGGAGATGCAGAAAATTATGAATAATTGGGTCCGCCCAGAATAAATAATTGGGCCTTGGGATTTGGATCGGGTTTGATCCAGAATCCACAACCCAACCCAATAATTTGGATAGTGGCAATCAACTACCATAGCAGTTGAGATCAGTTACAACTGCTCTGGCAGTTGTTGAAATAAACTATTAATACGTTGTTAAAAAACGTTAACAGAGGATGTTGGAAAAACAAAGAGAAAAATATACAGAAAATCTCATTCTTCTTCTCAGTAATCAATACAAATCTTTTCTGGGTTCTTACACTGTGATCAGAGTTTGCTTTCCATTGTAATTGCTTACCAGACCTGTAGCATTGTTCTTGTTGATCCTACTCCAATTGAAGGTATGTATTTTATCATCTTTTGTAATTTTATCATTGTTATTAATACAATATATTACATGTTGATGATGTTGTTTAATTGATGAATTTATGAGTTATAATTCGTCACTAACTTTATTCAATATCTTCATTATCCATTGTTTGACACATGTTGAATTCCTATTGATAGATAACTTACAATATAATAGTAATTTTAGGGTTAATTAATGATGGACAAAGTAGATTGTTTACATTTTTGGTTGAGTTTGACTATTAAATTCTTAGTTAGAGAGACTAATTAATGTATTGAAGAAACTTTAGG
This sequence comes from Nephelium lappaceum, assembly GCA_021234005.1. NCBI lineage: Eukaryota > Viridiplantae > Streptophyta > Magnoliopsida > Sapindales > Sapindaceae > Nephelium > Nephelium lappaceum. The sequence goes on along the minus strand of CM037998.1, from coordinate 28,683,700 downwards.
AAAGGTTGGATAATTTTTTAATTGAAAAAAAAAAAAATTGATACTTTCTAAAATAGAGGGACTAAATGAAGTTTTCCCTAAAAATTAACCAAAAAGTAAGGCGGTTGTTAAAATTTGATAGCAGGTGAAAGCAACGTCAAATCTTAATAAAACTAGTCCGTCTGGGGACAGTCACAATTTTAAATATTTGTCTGAGAGAACATAAGAAGCTTCTAACAAGAATGATTCTCTTATTCCTTTTTTACCTCATAATCTAACAAGTTTCTCCAACTAATTAATTTCACCATCCACGTAAGAAATATTACATACAAGTACGAAGTAAACATCACGTGAATACCAAAAGCATAGGTTCATATAATTTATGATCTTTCTTGAATTTTGAAAATCTTGTCATGCTATTTTTGGGGATTTAGTCAAGTGTTTTGAAAAGGATCTAGAATTGATGTTGATGTTGTTAACGTATCATAAATTTCATCAACTTCAGTTTTAAATACTATTGCTGGAGTCATTTCTATTAGCGTCACTTTTGAGTTGAATAATTATTGACATAGTATTAGATTTCGAATGTTTCGAGTTTAAATTCTCTCTTTTATCTTATTCATTTCACATGTTAGATGGTAAGGAGTATTTAGCATTTAGCATTTATCATTTCTCTATATTGTATGTGAAAAAATGTGTTAATATATTATAAATTTTGTTAGTTCTAATTTTCAATACTATATTATTGAACTTTTTTATTAATTTAAATTTTTGGTTTAGCAATTATTGACACGTATATCACGAAACTTCCAAAACACAACTTAGATTAACATAGGACGATGTCTAAGTTCGTTCGTATGTACATGCAGCAGGTAGCTTTGGTCAAGCACTACAGTTTGACGAGAAGTAAATATCCGCTGTATTATTCGTAACAAATCAGAAATCGCACCCACTCCATTCTCTACCTGCACCAGAAGAAAGAAAATTAGAACCCAGAAGACTTTGGCTCTCCATTTGAGTCTGATAGTCTTTTGCTTAAGTTCTTAAGAAATTAAATTTGGAGTGTATCAATTGGTTACGTTTTGAAAGTGTCAAAAATGGAGGAGGCTGCTTTTCTTATTTTTATTTTTTACTTTTTTCTTGAAAAGTATAGTTTTAGTTAATATGTACAAAATTCAATCCATTCTACCCTGATCAGTATATTTTTTTTCTTATGATTTAGGTCGAATCATGAGAAATTAACTTTGAATGGTTCACATTAATATTCAGAAGTCTCATTCAACAGCTCGAAGAGCAGTAATGATGAATTAATTTACTCAATGTACACACTAATCCATAGACAAATTCTACCATTTTTTTTATTATATATAAAAAGAAAATTTCCTTTTGACAACATGCATACTTTTTATGTTATAAATTTAGTTTCTAAACGATAGATACATATTATTCCGCAACTTGAACCTAGATTTTTGGAGTACAAATTAATTTGCCAATATTTTTTTCTTTAACTATAACAATTAATTAGGATTTTAGAGAATGAAGCACTACTCAACCTCACAAACTCAAAGTTATAAACATAAAAAGTCTATCACTGGACCAATATTATCTTCTCTTAAATTGTCAATTTGTTAGGCCAAAGCTTTGCTTAATAATTAGAATAATGCAATATTTTTCAAAATTTTTCCAAACTTTTTCTCCAAATGATGTGACAAAATAATTTGTAACAACCACGATGATATATTAATAATATAGTAATTAAACATAAACTTATCACATTATTTTGATAATAAATTTGAGTAATACTTTAGATAGTATAACATTACTCTAATATTAATTTATAATTATTAAAAAGTTTGTTCTCGAACTTGGTACCTATAAAAGCAGCATATTAATCATGCCATTATAGAAGTGCCAAGGTCTCAAATTCAAATTTTTTTCCTTCATCAAAACATAGAAACACTACAACAAAAGTTCTTTTTTTTTTTTTTTTTTGACTTGTATAAGCCCAGGAATAAGTCGGGATTAGACATGATATGACTTTAAAGCGCGATCCGGAAAGCAACTCCCATACGAGAGGCAACAACCCACAAGTGAGTGGGGGAGCAAAACAACCCACTCAAATGTGAAGGGCAGACCCATATTTATAAGTGGGGGAGGCGTTGATGGTGTAGAACCCGCCACACAACTATGCGGTTGGGCTGTATTCTTTGCCACTGAGGCATAAGCCCATCTACTACAACCAAAGCTTTTATTCTTTTGAGTTATTGCGTACAATGAAAAACATTTAACCAAACATATATTCTATTGTTTCAAATAAATAAATAAAAATTACAAGTAGAAATGAACCTGGAACATGATCTTTGGATTATGATTATGATTATAAATGACTATCTTTCTATTGTTGAAATTGTCAATAGAATTTAATTATAGGCTTTGCAGATGAATGTAAGGTAATGTGTTAAATAAGGTAATTAATGAGGAGTTGTAGACATAGTTTGGCTATTCTAACACAAAATGGACACAATGGAACTTAAGTTTATTGATTGTGTATAAAGCCAGTAGTTACGTGGAAGAAACGTCTCTCGCTACTTGAAAGGCTCACATACAATAAGCATATACCATTAACAGAAAATGATGCAGGGCATGGACTTTACTATTACTAATTTATATTAATTTCAGATATATATATTAATAAAAAGAAGAAGATATATGCATAACAATTCTAATGTCCAGATAACCAACACCATGAAATCTTAATCGATAATACACGCTTTCAAAAAAATATTCATAATTCACTTTACATCATGCAAACATTAATTTATTTTACTTTTCATAAAAGTATAAAATAATTATTTTTAACTTTTCATAATAAAGCAACTCGTAACCATTGGTTGTACCCACGATTGGTTTTGAACTCGATGGAAGAAAAATAAAAGTACAAATGCCCATAAAAATAAACAGAGGGTTTATTTGGGATTAACCCTTAGTTCAATTATAATTATTTACCGAGTGCTGTTTAATTAATTGACAAAAGAAAAGTATTTGGATTCTTTTAAAAAAAAAAAAAAGTTGATTAATTTATGGATACGTTCAACGTTGAGAGGGATAGCGTTGAAAAGTTCTGTATGAAAAATTATTAGGTGTAAAGAATGGATGCGAAGAAAAGTTCAGTAACTTCAAGTGATAATCATTTTAGTCTTCGTCAACTGAGACATATTATAAAATGGGGTAAGTATTGAATCCAACTTGATTGAATTGAAGAAAAACAATTCGGTATATTTGAATCAAACAAAGATAACTTTACCTAATTCTGTAACTATGTTAGCATTTACCTTATTATTTCATTAATTTATCAAGTAAATATTGTCTCAATTTCTTAAGATCACCAAAGATTTGTACTTATTTAAACATATATATTTAACTACTACACAAAAATTATTTAATTACAAGATAATTATGATAGATAATTATTATAAATATTTTGAAAATTAGACTAGACCAACTCAACCTTAAAATTCGTACGTATCAATTTTTTAACAATCTCTTGGTAGATTATATATTCCCAGGCTCCTAGCATTTTAATTTTAAATATATTTAATAGAATAGAAGAGACCAGTTTCAATTTGAGAAACAGCACTCTTGAACTTCATAAACTATTTAAATATTGCTCTCACACACAATCTGATCAACTTTAATCTTATACATTATCTGGTCATGAAAGATGAGAGAAATTAAGGACCGCTTCCCAGGCATAAGCAAATCATCAATTAATTATAATTGCTTTATGATAATTAATCTGTGTTGCTTTTGTTGAATATATAAATATATATACATGTAGGGCTTTTAAAATGATAACTCCCTTACCTTAAAAAGTAAGGACCAACCAATGAAATTCATCCATTGTATTTGAATTAAATAGGACAGAGAATTTATTTTAAGAGAGAGAATGCAATTGATAAATTTATTTAATTGGTTCTTATTTTTTAAAGTAAGAAAGTCTCTATTTTAAAAGCATTATATATATATATATATATATATACTCTTGCATTATGAAATATGTAGCCAATTAATCAAGGCTTGCTAGGGAAGTCTTCACCTGCTTCCAGTGAAAAAGAAATTTAACTTGGATTTGTTCAAGGCCTCCTCACTATAAATAGTTGGTTTGCCATGCAAGTTTATCATCCCTCACCAAAGCAATAACAGTCTTAGACAAATTTTGACATAGGCACAGCTAAATCACCATGAGAGCTGTTCAATTTCTTTTAGCTTTTGTTGTCTTGGCTTTGGCTACTTCATTGGCATCTGCCGATGACCCAAGCCCTCTTCAGGATTTCTGTGTTGCCATCAATGACACGGATGGAAGTAAGTGTGTGACATGTGTGTGTGTGTGTGTGAGCGCCCACTTTCTGTTTATGAAGTAACGTTACTAGCTAGTTCATGCTTGGCATGTTTTACATTTCAGTAATCTATGGTTTTGTTTTTGCAGTTTTTGTGAATGGGAAGTTCTGCAAGGACCCCAAGCTTGCCACCCCAGATGACTTCTTCTACAAGGGATTCAACATTCCTCAAGCCCCAATGCAACCGATTGGTTCAACTGTCACTCAAGTAAATGTCGAACAAATTCCAGGACTCAACACTCTTGGAGTTTCCCTGGCTCGTATCGACTTTGCACCCAATGGTGGCCAGAACCCACCCCACACCCACCCTCGTGCCACAGAGATCTTGTTTGTCCAGGAGGGCACTCTTTTGGTCGGTTTTGTCACATCAAACCCGAACAACACCCTCTTCAGCAAAATCTTGAATCCAGGAGATGTATTTGTGTTCCCAGTTGGCCTGATCCACTTCCAAGTTAATGTAGGAAAATATCCTGCAGTTGCCTTTTCAGGTTTCGGCAGCCAGAATCCTGGTGTCATTACAATAGCAAAGGCAGTCTTCGGATCACATCCACCCATCGATCCTGTCGCTCTTGCTAGAGCATTCCAGCTGGATGTCGACGTGGTTAAAGGTCTTCAGGAAAAGTTCTGGCCTAGCAACTAATGAGAAAGATGAACTTTAATAAGTGTCCTGTTTTAAGGTTTTATTGTTTGTGCTTCACTGTGTGGGGTCATTATAATATTGTGATGTAATAAAGAGAGGATTCTTATGAATCTCTCTCCAGGTTGATTGCTGCTTACTATGATTTATAAAGCTTTGGTTTGTGGTTTCTGATCAAGCATCGCTCCTCTCTCTCTGTCTCTTTTGCTAGCTCCAATTGTCCAAAATTTTGCTCCTATATAGACTTGATCACACTGCGGAGCAATAAAACTCACCAAGTTTTACATAAACAAATCAATACACACAAATATCTAATTATGTAAAGATGAGGAAGATTTTCAAACCATACGTCATTGCGCTTCTTGTAAGAAAATGTTAGAGAAATGAAAACGGGATGCTTCCGCTGCAACGTTTGATACAGTCTAATGAGAAGACCTGGATACAGTTATCACTTGGGGGAGATAATTATGTGACTCTATATGTACGCAAAGAGGATGGACTTCAATCACTTGGAAAAGTCAATTGCCATTTTACATGGACCCTACACCACACATAATAAATCTACACGAAAGAAAATATTTTCAGGCTTGCTGGCTCTGGGTACAAAAAGTTGTTGCACACTGTAGCTAGAAGCCAAGCTATAGCAAGCCTGTGTCAAAATCCGTACGCAACTATGCAATATTGCATCATGGTCTCCAAGAATACATTTAGCCATTAAAATTCATATATTTCAGCTGATGTTTTAAAGACTATTGGATGGTTTAAAAATGTGTGTTACTTAACTTTAATGATGTAGAGACATCATTCGTTCACTCCATGAGTTTATACAATGAAGATGTCACATAAATCCCAATTTCTAAGAGCACATTTTCAAGTATGAGTTGTAATAGAAGGATTAACTTAACCTTTCTAGATAGGAACTTTAATTACTTCTACCAGAAGGAAGCTAATATAATTAACGATTTCTGATATTTTAATTTCCATTTTTCTTCTTCTCCTTCTTTTGTTTCCTCATGTCAAAACACAAGAATAGATAAGGTCATGGAATATTCTTTTTACTTGTGAGCGTCCAGGCAAAGTCCTCTGCTTCCCATTTGTCCAAAATCATGTAATCTGACTTGGACCATGGAAAACTCCTAACTAATCTTAGAAGTAATTGCAGATTAGCTAGAGTAACATCCGATCATAAGCGCACCTTTATACATCATATATATATATAGACAGTGGCATGCATGTTTAAGTTCAGAGTATTTGTCCAAACATATCTACCCTTATAAATGGCTAACAACGAATCAAATAATCACATATAATAGTTTGGTCATTCAATATAATAATATTTTGATATAACTTATATTTTAATCGACCATAAAAATCTTATAAATGGCTCTGTTTCTATTCATTTTGGTTTTATAAATTGGTGAATTTTATTGATCTATTTTAAAGTTTGACTAATTTAAAAACTGAGCCAACCTTTTTTTCTTTTTTTCAGAAAAGTAGGTCGTATCATACATTCTCTGCGGGAGAGTTGTGACTTGTGACCAAATAATTTTGGAAGGAGTCCTTACAAATGATATTATCAAAATATTATAAATATTTTAGATAAATTTTTAATTTGTTTTGAGGTTTTCATGTGTCACTTTAATGAGACTATTAAAAGATTAATAAAAGTTTTCTAACGCATGTATTATACCTTGTAATTAAATAAAATTAAAACAAACGGTTAAATCTAATTTAATGGTAAAGAGTAATCATTTAGTCTTGTAAATAAAAATGAAAACATAAGATCATGATTCATGAAGAGAGAGTCGTAGTATAAAAGAGAACTATATTAACTATTGGTAGGTGATAATGACATCAAATCGATGACTTGAAGGTAGTTAATAAATTTGGAAGTAGTCAATATATTTGTCTTAATCATTACAATTAAAAATGTACATATATACATATTTCCACAAAGAATGGGGTATGTTTTTATCCCATTTCTCTCCCTATTACAAGCCACATGTTACAAACAACCATAATTAATCATAAATAAATGTCACATTTTATTGACTTGATCCTTTTGCCTAGTGTGAATGTCAAGTGTCAACAGATCTATTGAAACAATATCATTAACGATTTTTCCTTTAGAAATAATGTAAAATAACAGAAAATCTAAGGCTTTGTTTTAATAATTTTTCTCTTACCATGAGCGAACTGTCAAATTTTCAGCTTTTCATATCTTAATGTAGGCAAATGGAAGCAGATAAGAATGACTTTGTCATGGATATGCTCTTGCAAGTAAATAGAAAATTGAGGCCTAATGACCTCTGGCAGGCAACTTTTTATGTTTTTATTAAAAAACAAATTAGCATTTTGAACACTTCAAATTCCATCCTTGGTTTTGCTTTTAGCAGTGTAAATCAGATGCATGATATCCTCTAAAATGTTATTGTATTAATGACGATTTTTCTTTGCTTTTAATTTTTCCTATACGTTGGCTTGCTCATCAAATCTATCACATATCAACCTCAAATCTTAAATATTATAGTTAGACCATTTTCTATTAGCTTAAATTTTTAAGTCTAATAATTACTAACATAGTATCAGAACTTATAGGTCATTGGTTCAAATCCACTCTCCCCCATTTATCTGAATTTTTGTATCCATTACACATGATGTTATACGACTAGGGACGTTTAGCATGTATTCGACATTTGTTATCTGTCTATGTTACATGTGAGGAGGCGTGAAACGTGTTAACCTCAAGTCTTAAGTACTATAGTTGAATCTTTTCCTATCAGTTTAAGCTTTTGGATCTGATAGTAATCAACAAAATCACTTTAATTATATGACAATAGAAATCAATTTAGCAACAACGTAAAGTTGGATGAAATATATATTCTTCAAAACTGCAGTAGTGCACATGTAGTTCCATTTAATTAAACCATATTAGCCAGTATTTTTTGTGAGTATTTTTTGTGAATGATCTCTTTTAATATTTAAGAGAAACATAATTGCAAGAATAAACCAACCCGTTGAACTCTCCTATAGATATAGACTTGTCCAAAATTGTCTATATAATTATAAGATGATGCGAGAAAATTTCCAAGTAAGACAAATTTGCTTTGAAAATTATTCAACAATGGGCTAAACATGGTTCTAGAGACCTTTAGGAAGATAAAAGAACTTCAAAATGAAGTTACAAACACTAGTATTTTGGTTGATCACTTGATTGCCTTTCAATTATGAATTACAAACCTATTTATAGAGTTACAAAAAATATTAAAAAAAGAAAATGTAAGAAATCATTATAGTGGTTAATTTCTTCTAAAATTAGGCTTGAAAGTGATGATGGGGAGTGGTTGATTCCTTTTAAACTTAGTTTGAAACTAGGCTTGATGGGGGTGATTGGTTGCTTCTGCAATTAGGTTGAAGTTTGCAAAGTAACGGTATTGTGTACTATAACCTGCTTCTATATCAGATCCCTCAATCTTTGGAAGAATTGGTCCTTAAGTGTTCAAAAGGAAGAAGGTGGGAGTTCAATACGTGGTACTCATATAGATTTGGAGTATTGAAGGTGGGAGTCCAGTCCATGGAACATTGTTATAAGCAAACCCTGCTTGTAGTAATGTGTGATCTTACTGTGGCAGATGCTCTTGATTGATGCAACCTAGAATGTTGCCAAGTATTCTATTGGAGACCTCTATTTGCCAAGTATTGCTAAATTTTAAGGATGTATCTAGTCTTTTCCAAAGTGTACTCCAAAAGTGACTCAGAAGTTTACTGTCATGATCAAAGAATATTATTTTCAGTAATCTATGCAAACGAAATACCTTCTTGAAGAATACTCAAGCCATCTGACTAGCATCTGAAGTCTTCATACATGATATGAAATGTTGAATATCTTGTATGGGTGATAACTTAGTAGGAAGTTCATCTAGTACAATGTCTTGATATTCAATAAGTAAAGATTTGATAGGTCTTGATACTACCTCTAAGGTGGTTGTTGTTGGTACCGTCTCTTCTGCTATGATCAACAATGAACTTTCTTTACAAGTTGAACTCACCAGTGCTGTATCTCATCTCATGGGAGCAAGGATGATCTTGACATTATCTTTATAAAATGTATAGGTGTTATCCTTACCATTATGAATAGTGTTTAAATCAAACTATCATCACCTGCCGAACAATAAATGACAAGCATTCATGTCAACAACATCCCATAATACCTCATTTTTGTAGTGTTTTCCGATGAATAAAGGTACTTGATACTGTTCCGTCATTGTGATTTTTCCTACATCTTTAATCCAACTTATACGGTATGGTTTAGGATGTTTTTGTGTCTGCAGCTATAATTTATCAACCATTATTTTGGATGCGATGCTCTCACTGGATCCTCCCGCTGGATTTTCTGTCGATGATCAAGTCGTAAACCCTTTTGTTGATCGTACATCGAGTTTTGAAAATATTATGTCTCTGAAGATCAATCTCCTTCTTTGGCGTGTACGTAAGTCGTTGGACTCCAAAAGATACACCTTCATCTTCATATGTCCATTCCTCCAAGTTTTCTTCTTCTTCTACCTCCTCTTCTTCCAGATTGAATCCTTTTTTCTCATTTTCTCATATAGACATGTGAACTGGTTGTCTCTTAGGACATTAATTAAAATAATGAGTATGCCCACATCTGAAACTTTTGTTGCCTCGGGAAGCAACATAAGGATTGTCGGTGATGAGTATCTCACTGATTTGATTCCCAATCTGTCGCGCATTCGGTGGAGTTTGAATAAGAGGAGTTGATTTTCTTTGGTTGGTTCTGATTAGAGATTCTCTTAATGGAGTCCTTCCACTATCATTAGTCAACTAATTGGAGGACTGAGTTGCTGTTGCACTTATAAAGCTTTGCCTATTAAGCTGTGACTCAACACGAGTAGCTAATTATGTAGCATTTTGTAATGTAAAAGTGGTTTGCAAAGCTACCTGTTCTTAGATATTAGGTCGTAATCCATTTTTGAATCTAGCAACTCTCTGTCCTTCATCTCTATAAGATTATTTCGACGTGAAAATTAGCAAAAATGCCCAATTGAAAATGACGATTTTTGTTTTTACTCACAATTTTTAAACAAATTGAATTTAACCCCTCAAACAAATTAATTTCATTTTATACCCAAATTACCCATAATGCCATTACACATATTTATTTATAAGCCCTTAATTTTCAAAAAAATTAAGAAAACTAAATTATGTAATTACAAAATAGCCCCTGCCTATATATTTGTAAGAAATCGGTGGAAAGTTATTTTTCATCACCGATTACCATTCAAAAACTCGACCCGTGCCCACTCGACGCTTTGCACAACCCGACCAGTCGTTCGACCGTTTTCGGCCATTCTCTCGCCGTTGTTGACTTTGGCAAACCATCTCTAACCGCCGGCAACCATCTCAACTTGGCAAGGTACTCGAATCTACCATGTTAGGGATTTTTTAATTTTGTTTTGCAAATTTGAGATGCTTTATGTGTTATGATGATTATATTTGGTTGGATATGTGTTAGGTTATGATGATTAGATTAGAATAGGTTAGATTTGGTTGTATTTGTGTTGAAAATGGCCGATGGTGTTGTATTTATGTTGAACATGATCATCGCAGCGTCATCGGTTTTTGAAATCGGTTTTTCACAAGCGGTTGTTGACAATCGGTTTTTCACAATCGGTTGTTGACTTCGGTTTTCGACTTCAGCTATATTGATCGATTTTACACATCGGTTTTTCACTTCGGTTTTAACAGAATGGCTGTACTGTGAAAAACCAAAGTGAATAACCGATCATGCCATGAAAAACTGAAGTGGAAAAACGATGGAACACAGATCATGATGTGAAAAACCGACTTGGAAAACCGATTAGCTTGTGAAGAACCGAACTTCAAAACCGAGCAATCATGTGAAAACCGAAATGAAAAACCGATGAATCATATGTACCGGTGATGTTTCACACTTGGTTACAAACCGATCACTGATATTGATCGGTTTTTCACCATGGCTGGAAAACCGATCAATATCATTGATCGGTTTTCCAGCCTTGGTGAAAAACCGATCAATGATACTGACCAGTTTTTCACACATAGTTAAAAACCGATTTTGTTTGTTCACATTTAAATACTAATCATTTGCTGTTTTTGATTGTTTTCTACAGATGGATTTCAAGTACAAATATAGTTCACAAACAATTAGCAAGAATTCGAGCGGGAATACACATATTGGGCAAAAAAGGCTTGGTAAAATCATTGCGGCAATTACGAGACGAGGCTTATACGACCGGTTCATAAGAGAGTGCCCATTCGGACATATTTTAGAGATAAGCATCAACAATACAACAGTTGCTTCAGTGATATTATGGTTTCTTGTTAGAGAGGTGGAGGTCCCCGGTGGGCGCCGTGATGAAATGTGGTTTGAAATCGAGGGAAGAACATATACGTTTGGGAAACAGGAGTTTTTATTAGTGACAGGACTTCCTTTTGGGGGTATAGATTGAGAAATCTTCAATACGGTGCAGAATGACGAAAAGAGCATCCTATGGCGATTGTTTGATGGAGTGTCGCCGAATGTCTCCAGTCTAGCCACCTTTGTTAAGGCAAGGAGCCATACAGCACGTCAGGGCCGTGCGGGTGAAGATGTTTTAAATAATGAGGATCTATTGAAGTTAGCAAATGTAGGAATCGCTTTCCATCTCTTCATGGGGCAGGATGATAGGGCTAGCATTGGTTACTTTATATGGGTGATGATAGAGAATGCAAAGCTATGGAACTCGTTCCCTTGGGGTACATTGAGTTATAATACGCTGATCCATTGTCTCCATATGACAATTAATGAAGAGCGGGTGAAAAACCCACCGAAGACCATTAATCTTTATGGTTATATTCCGGCATTTCAGGTATACCTAATATGGTAAATAATTAATGATAGTTTCCTTTTAATATGGTTGATATATAGGATTTTATTTTATATATATATATATATACACTAACTATATGTTTGTTATTTGTTTAATCAAATTATAGTGGTGGTTGGTGGAAATATTCCCGGTCTTACGAGAGAAGATAGCGAAAAATAATCAATCCTTGCAAAATAAACTGCCAAGGTGTAGGAGACGGACACCAAAGAGGACCCCGAAAGGCATAACCAACCTGAATGATTTTCTCCCTGTGAGTGGTGAACGTAATTGAAATTGGTTTCCTTCATTTTTTTTTTTTGTTTTAACCATCATTAATAATAATTTGGTTATATATGTATATTGCAGATAGTTGGTATTGCACAAACCCTTGAGCCTACTGATGCCGAAAAGGAGACGGATTATTGGACATCTTTCAATCCAAAGCATTTGTTTGGCGAAGAGGTACATAAAGTTGGCGGTGGATGGAGTGAGAAGGATGATGATGATGATGCACGAGGTGATGATAATTATCAAATGGAGGATGAAAGGGGTGATGATGAGGTTGATGAGTTTGCAAGGGAGGATGAGGAGCAGCATGAAGACATCCCAAGTGTACAGCCCGAATCAAAGGATAGCTTTACGGAGTTACGAGCAAAAAAGTCGTACGATGTACCCACAGTACATTCTAAGGTACGAATCTTAATCATTTTTTTTTTATTTCATTGTTAAGTGAATGTGCATTTGAGTAAATGGAAAAGTTGTGGACATGTTGTATAATCATATGAAGTGGGATAGAGAGACGGAGTCTCTAAACATGAAAGACGAAGTGTAATTTTAAATATGCAGGTTATATTTCCCTGGATACTCAAAAAACAAGGGAGACTCTGTCGAAATTTTTTTTTACAATTGTGTACACTGTGTAAATGACTTATTTATGCAGATGAAGCAGTTGTTTGAGTACCTTATGGGTTTACAGAAGGCAACCTACAAGAAAGTAAGTAAGATGGATAGAAGGCTGAGACGGGTGGAAGAATATTTAAAGATTCCTATGAATGACGATGACAATGACGATGATGACGATGATGATGATGATGATGGGAGCTTTGTCCCTGATGACCATATCTATAGCCCACCTCCATCCCCACCCCCACCCCCCTCACCACCACCACCACCACCTCCACCACCACCATTACCACCACCCCCACTACCACCACATGAGGACGAGGGGGTCCTCAGTCACCTAACCATATCTATAGCCCACCACCACCACCACCACATAAGGACGAGGGGGTCCATCAGTCACCTGGCCATGATGATGAGGTAGTTCATCAGTCGTCTATCCATAGAGACCAGACAGCCATTCATTAGGAGGAGCATGAGGTCCATCAGGAGGATGAATGTGGTGATGACCAGGTACGTATAGTATTTCAATCGTGTTACAGTTTGATTTATAATTCTAAATGTTTAATTGATGGTTTTGATTTCCTTACAGTTGCATGATGAGGTCATCCAGGAGCGGGGCAAACGAAAGACGAAGCCAGCAGCATCTCTACGGACATCATACACTGATCCTGGACTACCAAAAAAGAAAAAAAAAGGTGCCCCAAATGCAGGTTGAGGAGGTGGCAGAGTCTGTAGACCCCGTAGAGGCTGTCTACAATGAATACAAAGCTTCTTCCACGTCGTTGGATCTCAGGTTTTGATAATAAGCAGTTTTATATTTTTATGTTGGTTGCTATTAAAAAAATTTTAACCAATTTTTTTTTCTTTTATTTTAGGCGTGCAGTTGCTCGTTGTTAGTGGTGCGTGATACTAGACACATTGCGAACCATTGAGGACGAGAACAGATGGTTGACTTCTGAGCACATCGATTCTTATTTGATGTGTTTACGAAAGAAGTGGAATGAGGTTGAGGACACTAGATATGCGGTTCATGGGAGCTCTTTATTTTTTAGTGTTTACATTTTAATCAGTTATGTCGCTACAATTTATCATCATATGTCCCTTAAGTGTGATAACATGTTTAATTTTTTATCTTGCAGGCATTGATGACATTATACTATAGAGAGCAATACGTCCTCAAAGGAAAAACATTTGATCCGGTTACAGCTGATGTACCCTCAGAGTGGCTAGCATTCGGCTCTGGCAAGTTAGACTCATTAGTACCGTGGTGGGAAGTTGAAAATGTGAGTGTTGTACGAAAAATTATAAGTTATTATTTGATAATTTAAATATTTAAATTAGTCTTATATCACTGACGTCTTCAAATTGCAGGTGTTGCTGTCATGTAGCGTAGATCAAAATCATTGGATCCTTTGTCAGGTGTGCCTGAGACAGAAGAAGATATTAATATATGATTCTCTTGCACATACTGACTTAGCTGTCCGCATTGAGCCACTTGAGCCGCTGGTGTCTTTGATGCCCATTTTATTGCGGTTCGTAGGATTTTATGAGAGGACCCTGATAGAGATGCCACCTGTGGATGAGCGATGGACAGTTGAACGTCTTGATAGATCGGTTGTGCCCCAGCAACCCGATGGGTGAGTAAATTTGTAACTTAATGAAAATTTTACATTTATATATATAATATATATATTTTTTATTTTATTTTATATTTAATGGTATGATAACATCATTTAATTAATTTGTTATTAATACAGGACGAGCTGTGGAGCATATGTGGCCATGTACATACGTGATTTGTTACAATCAAACGAGACTACATGAAATCAAGACGACCAGATCAGGTTGCAGATGTCATTGCACTGAGGGCAAAGATTGCAATGGATCTGTATACCTTTTCGACACCATTGTATAAAGTAAATAAATTTGGAAAATGGATAGTTAACTCTGATGGAGAGGTTGTATATAAGTAATTGTATTTATTTTTATTAATTATTCATTCATTTAGATACCGTTCTTATATAACCTAGCTTATATTCTACGTAAAGTTAATAATAATTGATTGGATTAAGTTATTACAAGTAGAACTTATAATGAAATTAAAGTACGCTTTTTGATATACCTGATTGAGAGACAAAGTAGGCTTGCACCATTAGGGTTATAAAACCTCAAAAATTTTCTCAAGTAGCATATAATAGGGGATGATTGAAAATTCAATAATACCTCTGATATTTCCGTAATCAATAGTACTGATATTGATGTATAGCCTTTCATAAAAAAATCCTCAAAATTTTCAGAAATATTTGTGATATTTTCATAAAATATTGATATGGGTAAACATGTAGTATAATTTAATAAAATATTGGAAAAATTGTTGCAAAGGGAAAATATCCATTAAATATCTGGTATATTTCCATCATGAAGAATGATAAATTGATGACATTTTCTAATATTTTTATTTACCTTTTTATTTATTTTCTAATTAAATAAATTATATATACACATTTTACCTTTTATTTGTGTTAATATCAATGAACTCCAAATAAAATATGTAACGATCTATAATCAATGAAATCACGTTATAATTTTTTTTTAATTGTTTTCAAATAAAAATCTCATAATATCATATTCTTTTATAAACAAGAATTTGGTAGCATAAATATATATATATATATATAAATGTATTAACTTGGTTCGGTTAAAATTTAATTAATAGGTTTTTTTTTTTTTCTAAAGTAAAAGAATGAAGGTTTTTTAAAATGATGGGTGTGGAGATTTCAAGAATTCCATTTATTCTTCTATACAATTTTTTGTACATGGCCAGAAGATGAAAAGAAATAAAAAAGTTTACACTTGATGCCTGTGTGATTATATGGAAAACTATTTAAAATTTATGTCATTCTATCAATATTATATAAATAAAAATGGAAGCCACATATACGTTTGGATCATCTAAGTTTTCATTTTCATATTAAAATATCTATAATAGTAAATTATGAAGTAAACAATTAGAAAATGAAATTTAATTAATAGAAAATTACTAAGTTTCATGTAATTCATATGTATATTAATTATATTCATATTTATACCATATAGTTGTTAGAAATTTTATATTTTTGCAAACTAATATGTTTTTCTTAGAATATTGATTATTTTAATATTTGTTTTATGAAGCTTCATTAAAAGAAATTAGATTTTTAGCTAAACTTCCTACTTTCCGTAAATTAGCTAAATTTTCCCACTTTCAGTTAATTTCACATCGATTTCAATCTTTTTGTAGGTATTTCCATCAAATTGCAGTATCGACAATTATGTCGATATCGATATTTTCATTCTTGATGATAGGTTATCGATTACAATAATAATAAAGCACACAAAATAATTTTTAATGAATATAATAATACTATATAATGAATAAATATATAGTATTATTCAATAATATCCAAAAAGAAGAAATAATCGTTTGATCGGTTTTTCAGGGGTGTGTAAAATTCGATTTCAGTTTCTCATACGCTTGAAAAATCGATCAGACGAAAAAGGTGGGATAAATTATTGCTCGGTTTTTAAGGTGTATGGAAAACCGATTGCGGTTTCTTAACCAATATGGAAAACCGATCATATCATTTTGAGAGATTTTGACCCCTTTTCCCTTCAAATGTTAGGTTTCCAGTGATCAAAATACACTAAAAACCATAGAATTAATGTTGCATTTCAGTATGGACTAATATAACAATAAAACATGGTTAGATGAATCTACATTAAGATTTGTATAATGTGAAAATGTTATCACCGAATACCAGGTTTAACTTCAACTTCACCATACAGAGTCATTACGTAAGTTATTTACCCAATTTTACTTTAATTGTTTAAATTTAAGTAAGTCGGGGTCATTTGTTGCCCACCAAAAGCCATCAGAAAGGGATGAACGCAAGAAAGACAAAGATCGGTTTTTTAAGTGGGCTTAAAAACCGAAATCGGTTTCTCCTTTAACTGAAAAACCGATCAGAGGAAAAATGACAGATGAAATCATTGTCGGTTTTATGAGATATTAAAAACCGATTTCGATTTTTTATCAATAATGAAAAACCGATCAACCTGAATAACGAAATCAGTTTCTTTTACCAATTTAAGACCTGTGTATACTATTGCAATCTTATGCTAAATAATGTGTCATATAACTGAGGAAACCTGTGTCATTATAAAAGTTTGAGTTCCCAAAATTTAATCATATGCTAAATAAATGTACATTTACATGCTAGATGTGTTCTAATTAATAAAATACTTGCAAGACGTCATTAAACAAAAAATGATATAAGTTTCATTGTACTCTGATGAAGATTAAATCAACATAAACAAGTAAGCGTGAAATAACATAATACATATTATTAAAATAAAAGCTTCAATTAATTAATGTGTCTAATCATCAATGTTTGGATCATTACCCATCATTTGATTGGGAGCAGGAAATCGTTGCGCGCATCGACGTTGGTTGTGTCCAGTCTCATGACAGAGGCGGCATCTTTGTAAGGGCGCAATATTTGGATGAGCATTTGCACTTGTTCCAACTTCTGTAGTAACGGCTTGGCTAGTTTGGGCTTCCGCACTTGTGGCTACGCTCATCCCTCCACTGAAGGATGTTGGGGGGTTAGGGCAACGAAGACGGTTATGTCCCCTCTGACCACATTTTCCACACTTCTTAGTTCGACGAGCTTCCCCAACTGAAGGAATCCGAACCTCTTTTTGCCTACCTGTTTGTCTTTTTCCTATGGGTGGTAGTATAATCATGCTTCTAACTTCCGTAAAAACATTCCAATCAGACAATTTAGGAACGGGATTGATCGGACGTGCATATGTAGCTTTCAGCCACTCTGTGCTATAATAATGACTGCAAAGTGTATCACAACTGACGCCCTTAAACCTGACATGTATCATAAATATTTATTTAAATGTAAAAATATGATATGGCATTAAATATAGAAGTTAACAACGTACAATTATGATACCTGGCTACAGCACATGCATGAATACATGGCAACTGATCTAAGTTCTACTGCTAGCAAGTGCATGTGCTCGTTTCAATATTAACCACCGTATCGCCTTTGCTAGGATGTAGAACACTGTATGTGATCGGTTCTGTAATAGGATGTACGGTACCTTCCGTTGATAAATTTTTGGCCAACATGATTCGATCGTACGCAATAGTGGTAACAAAAGTCGTGAGTTTTTCAGCAACACCACGTCTATTATTAAACCATCTTTGTAACACATTTCTCACATATTCATGTGCGGTAGTTATTGGCAAACGACGTGCTTACATCATGCAATTGTTGAGTGATTCTGCAATGTTAGTGGTCATCATGTCATATCTTCTGTTTGAACAATATGTCCGTGACCACCTGCTTACCCCAACCTTAACCAAAGTTTCATATGATTTCGGATCCAACGCCAGAATTTCTTCCAACATTCTATCGCAGTCATATGGCACATGACTGTATGCTGCACTGTAAAATGCTTTTTCCACCACATTCAAATACTTTTTACAGTGTTGCTTAAGGTTTTGGCACGGGTGGAAAAAACACAATATGTGTGGGACTTCAGGAAAAGCTACACTCATCCCATTTGATATGCTTTTGTGACGATCGGATACGATAAGCAAATCATTTGACACATCGATCGCCTCTCGTAATCTGCTTAAAAACCAAGTCCATGAACGGTCTGACTCTCCATCAGGAAATCCAAAAGCGATGGGATAAATCATCTCTAACCCATCTTTACAGGCAGCAAAAAAATCACCCCTTTGTATTCACCTTTCAAATGGGTGGCATCAATAGCAACAACCGGTCTTATGTAAGATCGAAAACCTTCAATACAAGCTCCAAGTGCAACGAACGAATACAAGAACCGGTTGTTTTCATCCCTCTCAATTGTCGTCATGGTGCCGGGGTTTGATACTTTTGACATTTTAAAGTAGGACGGAAGCTGTTGATATGACTCGTCCGCTTATCCATATGCTAGTTTCTTTGCATATTTTAAAGCCTTCCAAGCTTTACTGTACAAGATCTGCACACCATACTGCTCTAGCATTTCTCCGATCAAACGATTAGGTGTATAAATATCTCTCCCCACCTTTCCTGCATATAATTTTCCAATAACAATAGCCTTCACACTTTTCATATGTGATTCCATGGCTACCTGACGGCACGTGTGTTTCGCCACATACTTCAACACAAACCACATTGAACAACCCTTTCTGCATCTTGTGCGAACTATAAAGCTACAACTCTTATCCTTGCAACCAGCTTCAAATCGTTCCGCGTCTGAGCGTCTAACACGATATTCAAACTTGGATTTCAGAGCATATTCTCCAATAACTGTACACATTTCTTGTTTACTATCAAATAATGCACCTTTATACAAAGTACCACATTGATAGACGGTTGACACAACGCTTGAAGTAGCCTCAATGTCTCCCAGTTTTACACCGGGAACAATCCAGTATGGTTGTGAAGGATTGTTATGAAATTATAAACCCGAAAATCTTATTTCTGGAAACCCTTCATCCTCGACGACATCATTAAATCCAGCTTCCTCTTCATCACTATCTCCAGTTTCCTCTTCATCACTATCCCCTGTCCCATCACCATTATCATCTGTGTCTTGCTCTTCATCATCACTAACATCATTCATATAATCATCATTAATGTCATGAATGAGACTTTCCATAGATGTAAATTGGGTGACCGAAGCATCAACCTGATTGCTACCAACACCTGAAGTCAGATAAAATTGACTTTGAACCATATATGGATCTACAGGTCTATTACTATTTGGCATCTCATGTCTTGTGTCTGGTATTGAGTCGGTGACATTTGGACGAACAATATGCCTACTAAATCCAGCTCCAAAATCTCTTACAACCTTATCAATATAAATCTCTCTAACATCAACATTTTTCACTGCCATCAAACCAACCACACTAAGATCGGACATGATACGTATTTTTTTCACTTGGCCATTTGTCATGTTTTGTAGTAAATAATATATACGAATATCCCACCTTCTTCTATCAATGCTAGCCTCTCTATACACAACATCCACCAACGATAAAAAACTACTATCTTTGGAGACCCCACACATGATCGACTCACCCCCAACGTAGTTAGATCCATTCCACTCTCCATCAAAGTTGATGATGATCGTTTCATGAGTCATTCCTATAATATTCAAAGAATGTTTAATTAGTCTCACTATAATGGGACAACATTACAAAGTACAATCATATATAACAAAATCTAACACTATAAATCAATATCCATCATTAAAAACACAAGATATATCACAATTATGCTAACACTGCTTACGATCATATCTAACCACATATAACACTAAAATTTAATACACGGCATCCAAAACACAACAAATATCGAAAACATAAAAAATTGCTCAAATCGGTTTTTCATATACATGAAAAACCGATTTCGGTTTTCCAGTGGCATGAAAAATCGATCACAATAGAGAATCGATTTTACACCTCTGTAAAAACCGAAATTGATTTTTTAGTTAATTTAAAAATCGATTTCGTCGCAGACTTTACAGAAACTGCAAATCTACAAATCTATCTTTCGGATGCCATTTATCACAACCAAATCACTCTTAAAGCCTTTAGCTTACAATTTGAACAAAATAACCTAAAAACCAACCAACAGAAACACATACATTACCTTCGAAACTCAAATCACTTGAAATGGAAGAAGAAGCTTCAAAACGGATCACACTTGAATGGATTAAAAACCTTCAATGGACAAATAAGCTCAAATGAAGAATCCCTTACTAGGAGGTTTGACTTTCGGCTATAATGGTTAATGGAAGAGAACAAAAACCATGAATAAAGTAAAGAGAAAGAGAAGAGAGGTTTGGATGCTAGAAGGAAGTAGGAGGAAGAAGAAGGCTATTTTGGTAATTTTGCTTAGGGCAATTGGGTGATTTTAATTTGAAGAGTAATTTAGTAATCTTGGGTATAGAATGGAAATAATTTGTTTGAGAGATTAAAAACAAATTTGTATAAAATATTGGGTAAAAACAAAAATTCTCTTTTTATTTGGCTGAAAATGATAAATCTCCCTTATTTCGACCTGACAAGCATTGGAATTCTACCACGTACTTCGAAATAGATTGAGATCCTTGTCTGTAATTTTGGTAATGCTGAAATACAATCTGGTCATAATCAATAGGTAGAAATCTAGCTTTTAGCAACTATTTCATTTGATGCCAAGTTCTTATTAGACCTTTTCCTTATCGAGATCGAGTAAGCCATAATTGTTCCCACCAAGCTGATGCATTTCCTTTTAGTTTGTAGGCAACTAGCTTAACTTTCATATCCTCCCTAATTCTTAGGTACTCAAAGGAATGTTCGACCTCTAATATCCAGTCAAGGAAATCTTTTATTCCTAAATATATGTTGAATATAGAAAGGTCTAACTTTACCCAGTATTCACTTCCTTGGTGTTGGGATTCTCATTGCTGAACTTGTAGGATGACATCTTCTATCTCTTTATCAGTTGAATCATTGTCTAGAGCAACACTTTGGGGAATAAACCGCGTTCTAGCATTTTCAGGGTCAACGCATTGTGGAGAGCTTTGGTTGTGTCACATATCCTCAATCAAAAGTCATAGCTCTGTGATTTGTTAGTTCAATTAGATCAAATCATCTTTGGTTGCGAATCTAGACTCGATTTGCTCTATAATGTTCGAACTAAAAGCCATTTTGTTTTTTTTTTTTTTTTCTCTTTTTTTTTTCTTTTTTTAATTCAAGGTGAAAACTATAAATATCAAAAAGTAAAGGACTAGATTGATATTCTACACAACAAGGGAAAACAAAACTTGACAAGATTGAATTGTGATTTTTTTTATTGGACTAAATTGTAAAAAGCCGCATGCAGGGACTAAATCATAATTTTACTACAAAGTGTAAAATGCCAATGGGTTTTTTGAAATAAAAAGAAATAGTGAGTGATAGTTTCGTCCAAGGGTAAAAATATGTGGGGCAGTTTGGTCATAAAGCAAGGATATAAAATCTTTCTTTTTCTTTGAACATGCAACACCGAAAATCAAAACCAAAAATGAAGAGTGAGAGTAGAGAGAGAATTAGAGAGAGAAAGAGATGGAGAGATGGGTTTGGAGGAGAGAAAGAGGGCAAGATAGAAGATGAAAGGAGAGAGGTCAGTCGGCCAACGTCGGTTTTCGGTAAAGGTAAGTGATAGGGCAAGTGAAAGGTGGTAGATCTTGGATTTTTATTTTTGTGGGTTTTTTAGTTTTTGTTTTTGTTTCTTTGGTTCTGGTTTAAGTGTTGATAGAGATGATTGTGGTGATAAAAGGTGTGTGTCTATGGTGGATTTTAGTGGTGGTGGCTGACAGGTCTATGAGGGTGGTTTTTTTTTTTTTTTTTGGTGGGTTTCATTAGTGATGGAGATGAGTTTAGGTGATGGAAGGTGTGTGTATGGTATGTAGAGTAATGGTGGCTGAATTTGTGATAGGTTTCTTTCCTTTATTTATTTATTTTTTTGGTTTTTGTTTTTGTCTTATGTGTGGGTTTTGGTGGTAAAGCGATGAGTTTGGGTTACAAAAATGGTGGGTAGTATGGTGTTTATAGTGGATTTGAATGGGGTGGAGACAGGTCTGAGAAAGTGATTTTATTTTATTTATTTATTTATTTTTTGTGTTTTGGGTGAGATAATGTTAAGGATGAAGTCGAAATTATTGACTATCTTAAATTGATAGATGGCAAATTAATTGGTTTAGGTTAGAGACAAGTAGGTGAGACGTAAATTGATTCATTAACACCATATATTGCCTATAAATAGGCCATTGAACTTTGTAATTCATTCATCCCATTTCCAAAATCTCAATTATATATTTGAGAAGTTCTTCTCCCTAGTTTTCTCCTAAAGGTTTGGAAAGAGGTTGTATTATTGTTGATGTAATAAAATTCTTTTAGTCTAGGTCTGTGGATGTTCCCCTCACATTAAGGGTTTTATCACGTAAATCTTGTGTTCACTATTTTTATTTTATTACTTCTATTTTTTTTCAATTTTATTCTTAATTTAAGGTTTATACTAAGATCAGAATAGTATCGGGTCATCATAGCAATTATATCAGAGCCACAGGTTCTTTAAAAAATTTTGAGTATGTTCTATAGTTGTAGCATTGTCTAATTTTCCACATAAAAAAAGAATTGTTCATAGTTACTAGAAATAAGTGTGACAGTGTGGAAGTGCATGCCTAGGAACAATTCTGGTTAGGAAAAACTTGATTATTAAGTGTGTCCATTATAACCCACTTTTCTTTTCTGGGAACTTACTCAGTGTATTATTCACTGATATGTGTACTATTATGAAATACAGGTACTGTTGACGATACTGTTCATTAAATATCTTATGAATATTTCTTAAAGATGGCAGCGAAATTTAAAACTGAGAAGTTCAATGGAAATAATTTTTCATTATAGAAGATGAAGATGAAGGCTATTTTGAGGAAAGATAATTACTTACAACCAATAAGGAGGTATGCAATCTTTGACAAAATTGTATGACTCCAAGTCACTACACATGAAGATTTTCTTAAAAATAAAGCTTCGTAATCTTCGAATGGTGGAATCTACAATAGTAACCGACCACATTAACATTTTAAATATTTTATTTTCTTAACTTTCAGTGTTGGTTCATATAATAGAGGCAAATGAACGTGTAGAAATTCTACTTCAAAGTCTATCTGATTCGTATGATCAACTTGTCATTAACCTAACAAATAATATTCTTTCAAACCATCTAGTTTTCGATGAGCTTGTAGCTACTGTCTTAGAAGAAGAAAATAGGTGGAAGAATAAGGAAGATAGTGGAGGCTTTATCAATGATAAGAGGAAGATCAATGGAACATGGTCGTAGTAGGAGTCTCAATCATGGTAAATCAAAATCAAGAAGTAAGAAGAATGTTAGATGCTACAATTGTGGCAAGAAAGGGCACATCAAAAGTGAGTGTTAGCACAATAAGAAGAATAAAGCTTCTAAGTCATCAAACTCACGGGAATGTGTAGCAAGGAACTTAGATGATGGTGATGTCTTATACAGCGAAGCAACTATTGTTGTGAAAAGCATATTACAGTTTGCTGACGTCTGGATTATAGATTCAGTAGCCATTTGGCATATGACCTCTTATAGAGAATGGTTTCACACATATGAACCTAACTCAAGAGGTTCTATATTTATGGGTGATAATCATATTTTGAAAATTGCATGCATTGACACAATCAAGATAAAGATGCACTATGGTATAGTTCGCACCATTTAGGAGCTACGACATGTGAAAGACTTAAAGAAGAATCTATTGTCTTGAGGACAATTGGATGATCTTAGATGTAAGACCCATGTTGAAAATAGGGTCTTAAAAATTGTCAAATGAATGCTTATTGTCATGAAAGGAGAAAAATTGTTGCAAATCGATACATGCTTAAAGAAAAACACTATTGGAGGTTTATTCATATGTTGCATCAACCAACCATAGGAAAGAGTTAACGATGATGTGGCATCATAAATTAGGTCACGTATCTGAACGAGGTTTGAAGATTCTCTTTGAACGTAGATTACTTCCTAGGCTCAAAACAATAAATCTACCTTTCTAAAGC
Source organism: Nephelium lappaceum (assembly GCA_021234005.1). Classification (NCBI taxonomy): domain Eukaryota; kingdom Viridiplantae; phylum Streptophyta; class Magnoliopsida; order Sapindales; family Sapindaceae; genus Nephelium; species Nephelium lappaceum. The sequence continues at coordinate 28,659,199 of CM037998.1, read as the reverse complement.
ATTGTGTGACAAGTAAGCATTATAGATTGAAGTTCAACAATTCTACTGCCAGGAGCAAATGCATTCTAGACGTGATTTATTTTGATGTTTAGGAATCATTAGATATATCATTACAAGGAGCAAAATACTTTGTATTATTTATTGATGATTACTCCAGGAGAAGTTAGGTGTACCTTATCAAGAGGAAGTCAGATGTGTTTCTAGTGTTCAAGGCATTCAAAGCATGGGTTGAACTTGAATATGAGAAAAAGATTGAGTGCTTAAGGATAAATAATTGAAGAGAATATATAGACGAGGAGTTTCTTGCTTTTTGCAAGCAAGAAGGAATCGAACGACAGTTTAAGTCACATACACTCCTCAATAAAATAGGGTGGCAGAGCAAATGAATAGAACTTTTGCAGAGAGAATAAGAGCTATGTTAAAGACTGTACGTTTACGCAAGTTATTGTAGGCAGGAGCAGTAAAGACTGCTTGTTATGTGATAAATCAATATCCATCCATAGCAATTGAGTTGCAAACACCAATAGAGATGTGGACCGATAAACCTACTAATTATTGTACTTTACATTAGTTTGGATGTTCTATGTATGTAATGCATAATGCCCATGAAAGAACAAAGCTTGATCCAAAATCAATGAAATGTATATTCTTGGGGTATGCTAATGGAGTGAAAGGGTATCGTCTATGGGATCCTACTGGCCACAAGTTTATTATCAGCAAGGATGCTATCTTTGTAAAAGATCAACTTTAAAGAAATGGAGATGATAGCACTTCAAAAGAAAATTCAGAGACTATAATTGTACGAGTGGGAAATAATTCAGAACATGAAAATTTAGGTTCTTTTGAAGCAAAACCAGAGCACGAACAACAAGAACTAGTAGAGACCAAGGCTCTAGAAATTCAATAATCAACTCTAGAGATGAGACCACTAGTATAGCACTCACAGTATGTTACGGAGAGTAATATTGCATATTGTTTTCTAACAAAGGATGGAAAGCCTTCAACATTCCATGAAGCTATAAGCAGCCCAGGTACGCCTCTATAGATGACAGCAATATAGGAAGAAATTGAAGCTCTACATAAAAACAAGACATGGGAACTTGTATGGTCCTAGCAATATGTGTTATATTTGATCTACATTTAGAGGAAATAAATATGAAAACTGCATTTCTTCATACAGAACTTGAAGAAAAAATTTATATGCTTTAACCAAAATTACTGAAGAAGGCAATGAGATCTTAGTTTACAAGTTAAAGAAGTCTCTATACGGTTTAAAATAGGCACTAAGGTATTGGTACAGGAGATTTAATTCCTTCATTATAAGCCTTGGATACAACAAACCTAATTTAAACCATTGTACATACTACAAGAGGTTTGGAGATAGTGATGATTTCATTATTTTGCTGTTGCAAGTGGATGACATGTTGGTAACAAGCTCCAACAGAGATCAAGTCTAATAATTAAAGGCACAATTGGCTAGGGAGTTTGATATAAAGGATCTAGGACTAATAAAGAAGATTCTAGGGATACAAATTCACCGAGACAGAAAAGGCACGATGATTTGTCTCTCTCAGAAAAAAGTTACTTAAGAAAGATTTTGTGTTGCTTCAACATGCAAGATTGTAAGCAAATTTCTACCTCTTTTCATGTGAATTACAAATTATCCTCAAGTATGAGCCCTAACAATGAAACAGAGAGGATGAAAATGTCTCGAGAGCCATATGCATCAGTAGTGGGATGTTTATTGTTCGCTATAATATGTACAAGACTGGACAATTCATACGTAGTAGGAGTGGTTAGTAGATATATGGCAAATCCTGGTAAAGAGCATTGGATGCTATGATGAGGATTCTGAGGATTCTAAGATATATCAGAGGATCCTCAGACGCTGCATTATGTTATGGGGGATCAGAGTTTATTGTTAAAGGTTATATGGATTCAGATGTTGCAACAGATCTTGATAAAAGAAAATTCACTATAGGCGATATGCTTATGATTGTAGAAAGAGTTGTGAGTTAGGTATCCAAGTTACAAACAGTTGTGGATTTATCTACAATAGAAGCGGAATACATGGCAGCTACATAAGCTTGTAAGGAAGTAATTTGGATTAAAAGGTTTTTGGAGGAGCTTGGGCACAAACAATAGAAAATCTCTTTGTTTTGTGATAGTCAAAGTGCCTTGCATATTGCAAGAAATCCAGCCTTTCATTCCCGAAGAAAGCATATAAGAGTTCAATATCATTTCGTTCATGAAGTAGTAGAAGATCATAGTGTGGACATGTAAAAGATACACACCAAAAAGAACCTAGCAGTTGTAATGACCAAGCCTATAATACTAATAAATTCATTTGGTGTAGATCCTCATATGATCTTGCAAAAACGTAAGCAAACTTGATCAAAGATTAGAAGGATAAACCAGATCATCAAAATGGCTTCAAGTGGGAGAATGTTAAGGATGAAGCCATAATTGCTAACTATCTTAATTGATAGGTGGCAAATTAATTAGTTTAGGTTAGAGACAAGTAGTTAAGAGACAAACAAGTGAGAGGTAAATTAATTTATCAGCACCATATATTGCCTATAAATAGGCCATTGAACTTTGTAATAAATTCATCCCATTTCCAAAATCTCAATTGTATATTTGAGAAGTTCTTCTCCCTAGTTCTCTCCTAAAAGCTTAGAGAGAGGTTGTATTGTTATTGGTTTAATAAAATTCTTCTAATCTTGGTCCATAGATGTTTCCCTCACATTGAAGTTTTTACCATGTAAATTTCATGTCCGTTATTTTATTTTATTACTTTCATTTTCTTTCAATATTATTCTCGATTTCAAGTTTACATTGAGATTAGAATAGTATTGGGCCGTCATAACAAATAATGGTATGAAAAAAAGCTTAGGGTTTGATAATCCTATTCGACGTTGACTATAGATGAAGAAGATGACTAGATTAGTGCTGCTTCTTCTTCTTTTCTTCTTCCTTTTTCTTTATTTTTTAATTTTTTTTTTTGTTCTGAGTAATGGTGTTTGGTTGAAGGTGGAAGGATTTGTGTTTTTTTTTTTTTTCCATTATCATGTAATTTGGTTTTGCCTCTAGCTCTTATAATTATGCACTGTCTTTTTGCAAGACCAGTCATGGTTCTGTTTTCTTATTACTATATATAGATGACATGATTATTATAGGTGATGATATTGCTAGTATCTCTTACCTTAAAACTTATCTCCAGCAGCAATTTGAGATGAAAAATCTTGACTCTCTCAGTTATTTTCTTGGTCTTGAAGTCTCTTCTGACTCTAATGGTTATTGAGGTCTATTTTAACTGTGATGGTTACTCTCTCTCACAAGCAAAATATATTTTGAATCTTCTTGCTCATGTTGGTTTAACTAATAGTAAAATTAGTACTAATCCTTTGGAAGTCAATGTTAAACTAATATCTTTTAAAGGTACACTCAGTGATTCTGCTCTTTATCGCTGGCTTATTAATAGTCATGTTTATTTGATCTTGATTCAATCGGATATTGCATATGTCGTCTATGCTATTAGCCAATTTATATCTGCTCCTCATTCCACTCATTTTGCTATTGTTAGGGGTAGACAAAAAAATTGGCACCACCCGACCCAACTTGACTTGAACCGAACCGATCCAACTCGAAATTATCAAGTTTGACTTATTAATTGGGTCGGGTCGGTCTTTGAAATTCAAAACCCAAGTAAATTAGTCTTGGTTTGGTTTTTGGTAGAAAAAAATCTGACCCGACCCGAATCTGACCATAATTTTTTTTAAAAAAATTGAAAAATATAAAAGCCAAAATAACCCACGCAAATCAGCACCCTACTCATTTTCTCTCGAATCCCTAACCTTAGCAGACAAACACCATGTCATTTTCTCTCCCTCTCTAATCTAGTTCAAAAGTCAAGTACTACTCTAATCAAATCAAGATTCAGTGTAAACTCCCTCTCAGCAGCAGCAAGCATCATCGTCGCGGCTGTAAGAAGTGAAACCAGCTAGTATGTCTCTTCTTTTTTTATGTTTCTCCCTTTCCTCTTCTATTTTTCTTCTTTTCTTCTTTATTTTTCTTCTTCTCCTCACTGTGTTTCTTTTCCTTATTTCTTTTTTGGTTTTAGGTGGAGGAACCGAAACCAGCTAGTAGTTATCATCATTATTGTTGTTCAAATAGAGGAAGGACTGCTGGTGGTAGGAGCACTGGTGGAGTTGCTAAAAAGTAAGAAGTATTTTATTTTTTATTTTTGGTTTGATTTTAATTTAGTTTTTTGGATCTAAAAAAGTTTTTTCTTTTATTTTTTGGTTTCATGCAAGTTTTTTTTGTATTTATTTTTAGTTCAGGTAGGGGAAGAATGGAAGATGAGTTTGGATCTAGTTCGTTTTGTTTTGTGTTAATGTATTATTTATATATGGTTTGGTTTATATATGTTATGTGTTTAATTTGATATATCGCTTATATATGGTTTGATTTGTATATGTTTTGTGTTTAACTATTTATAAATGTTTTGTATATACTGGTTTGATTTATATATGTATTGACAGGACCCATCCATAATTTTTTTTCTATTTTTTTTCTCTCTCGGCATTACCTACACTAGTTTCTCTCATTTTCTGTTTGTCCAGGTTCTCTGTGTGCATGCTTGCTTTGCTTCTAATTCAATAATAAATATATATATATATATATATAATATATAATATAATATGACCACTCAATGTCCTTTCATGCATGCATTTCTTTTGTTTACAAAGCATGTGAGTGACACGTCTTTTCTTCATTTTAATATTTGGCCACTAAATATTTCTTCCTGACTTTTCTTTCCATTTTGTTTGCTTTTCTTATTCTACTTTTCAATGCCCCATTCAATATTTATTTGTTTGATCTAGTTCGTTTTGTTTATATATGTGTCAGATCTGGTTCATTTTGTTTTGTTTCAATATATTGTTTTTGTTTATATACTGTTTATATATGCTTTATATATGTTTTATGTTTAAGTGTTTATATATGTGTCATTGCATTTTTGTTTTTATGCATGTTAGAATATTAGTAATATTATTAAAATGTGATCGTGATTGTGTTTGGGACTTTACTTGTGTATTTGTAGAGTAAATGGATGTTGATGATCATGGAGATATTGAGAATTATGATTTTGAGTTTAGTGATGGTGATGATGAGGTGGACCAAGCGACATCTAAAATTAGAAGAATTTCATCAAATAGAGGGGGAAGAAGTGCAAGAACTTCAAGAGGTCCTAGAGAGGGGTATTCGTTGTAAGTAGGGGGGGTGAGGGACAAAAATAGTCAAGGTGTTGGGTGCATTTTGAGGCATACAATACACTCAAAAGGAGAAAAAGAGCTAGATGCAAGCATTGTGGGAACTCATATGCTTGCAAACCCTTTCTCTAATGGGACTAGAAATTTGAACGATCACATTGATTATAAATGTAAGGTGTTGCTTGCAAAGAAAACTGAGATGGATCTAACCCAAAAAACATTAGTGTTTGCTAGACAAAAGACTATTGAGGACTATGCTAACAATTTGTCTTCTTACTCTTTTAGTAAGGAGGAATGTAGGAGGGTATTGGAAGAGATGATCATTGAACATGAATTGCCTTTTAGGTTTGTGAAGTATTCAGGGTTTCGAAAATTTTACCATGCAATGTCCCCTAGGTTTGAAGTGTTATCTAGAAAAACAATTGTGAGGGATTTGTACCAATTATATGTTGATGAGAAATCCCTTTTGAAGAAACGGATTCAAAAATCCAAGTTAAGGATGTCTCTAACCATCGACACATGGACTTCTACTCAGAATATGAATTACATGGTTGTAACTACCCACTTTATTGATAAGGATTGGGTGTTGCAAAAGAGAATTATTAGTTTTTCTTTTATAGGTGATCATAAAGAGGAGTCCATTGGGCATTGTATATAAAATGTTTTGCTAGAGTGGGGTATTGATAGAGTGTTCACCATAACTGTGGACAATGTCATTGCCAACACTAGTGCCATTTCCCATGTCATTAGAAGGTTGAATAGTTGGCAGGAGGATGGCACAATTTTGAAAGATAAGTATGTGCATTTGAGGTGTAATGCTCATATTTTAAACTTGATTGTGAATGATGGTTTGAGGGAGGTGCATGATTCAGCGGTGAGTATTTGAAATGCGGTCAAGTATGTGAAATCTTCTCCAAGTATATTTGCAAGATTTAAAAAATGTGTAGAGCATGAGAAGATAGGGACTAAAGGCCTTGTAGTGTTAGATAGTGTCTACAAGGTGGAATTCCACATGCTTGACGTTGGAAAGTGTAATTAAATTGAGGAAAGCTTTTGAAAGAATGGAAGAGTAAGATGGGCATTACATGAATTATTTTAGTGAAAATAAGAATGGTAGAAAACGAATGGGGCCACCAACTTTTGAAGATTGGGAAAATGCTAATGTTCTTAGCAAATTCTTGGTAACTTTTTATGATGTTACCTTAAATTTTAATACTTTATTGAGTGTGACATCAAATTTGTATTTTGTGTATTAGGGCCTCAATTTGTGATGAATTGATATCATTAAGTATTGAAAGTGATCCTACTCGTTAGCACGATGGCTACTAGCATAAAAGTAAAATTTGACAAGTATTTGGGGGATTTGGAGAAAACCAATAATTTATTGATAGTAGCTTCCTATGCTTGATCCAAGTTATAAGTTTAGGTTATATGCATTTTCTATTGGAGAGTTTTTTTAGAGTAGAGATTGCAAATTTAATATGTTCAAAGGTTCGATCTTTGTTGAACAACTTTATGAATGTTATAGATCTTTGAACCCAACCTTGGATCGTTTTGGTGGTGGCTCACCGTCCACTATTGTCGGTGGTGGTTCGTCTCTGGATGATCAAAATAGAGATCAACCTAGAAAATCACTTAACAAAGAAGCTTTGTTCTGGATTAATAGACCAAAAGAGGCAAATGTGAGTGCTAAGAAGAATGAGGTGGAAGCTTTGTTGTTGGAGAAATGTGAACCAATGCATAATAAATTTGACCTTTTAGGGTGGTGGAAGAATTTTTGTGCAAAATATCCTATTTTGTCATGCATTGCAAAGTATATATATATATATATATGCAATGCAAGTTTCCACTATATCTTTTGAGTCAGCTTTTAGCACAGGCGATCGTATTCTTGATCCATTTAGGAGTTCATTAACTTCTAAAATGGTAGAGGGGTTGGTATGTTCTCAAAATTGGTTGAAAGCTAGAGACCACATTGATCACTCTCCTACTGTTGTAAAAGAGCATGCTACTGAATGTGAAGATGTTTGTGTTTGCCAATGAAGAGCTTTACAACAAAGTAATAGATGGTAATTTAACTTCTAATCTTTGAAATTTCATTTCAATATTTATGTTAAATGTTTATTTACATTTTATGATTATAGACTTATATTTAATTATTATGTTTAAGATGTCGAGGGTTTATCAATAAGCGGGCCATCAATGACAACCAGTACCCGATGACTTTGCAAGTCATTTATTAGGTGAGTGATGTGTATTTATTTTTTATTTATTGTGATTTGTGAATTGTTATATTTTAAAAAAATGTGCATTTGTTGATTATAGACTTATAAATGGTTTTTTTTTCTTTTTCTTTTTTTTTTTAAACTTGAATGGAAATGATTGACAACTTTTTGAAGGCAAATAAGGCTCCTTTTGTGAACTTGAATGGGAAGGATTGATAACTTTTTGGAAACAAAGAATGATCGAAAAGGCTGCTTTTGTGTCATCAGCTCTAAAGCTAGTTTATTGTTATCTTTGGAAAAACTTGAAGTAATTTATTGGGTAAGTAATGTGTATTTGTCTTTTATTTATTGTGATTTGTGAATATATATATATGTACATATATACATTTGTTGATTATAGACTTACAGGTTTTTTTCCTTAAACTTGAATGGGAAGAACTGACAACTTTTTGAAGGCAAACAAGACTGCTTTTTGAACTTCAGCAAGGATTGACAACTTTTTGAAGGCAAAGAATGACTGAAAGAATTGCTTTTGTGTCGTCGGCTCTTAAGCTAGTTTATTGTTATATTTGGAAAAACTTAAAGTCAGTTATCGAGTAAGTAATGTATATTTGTTTTTTTATTTATTGCGAATTGTTATATTTTAAAAAACAAAATTGTATATCTGTTGATTATATGGGTTTTTTTTTTTTAGCTTGAATGGAAAGAATTGACAACTTTTTAAAGGCAAAGAAGGATTGAAAAGGCTGCTTTTATATCATCAGCTATTAAGCTAGTTTACTGTTATCTTTGAAGAAACCTGAAGTCATTTATTAGGTAAGTAATGTGTATTTGTTTTTTTTTTTATTTATTTTGAATTGTGAATTGTTATATATATATATATATGTATATATATTTATATTTAAAAAGTGTACATTTGTTGATTATCGATTTATAGTTTTTTTTTTCTTTTTTTTCTTTTTTTTTAACTTGAGTAGGAAGGATTGACAACTTTTTGAAGGCAAAGAATGATTGAAAGCCAGCTGTTTTTGTATCATTAGTTGTTAAGCTTGTTATCTTTCGAAAAACTTGAAGTCATTTATTGGGTAAGTCATGTGTATTTGTTTTTTATTTATTGTGATTTTTGATTTGTTATATTAAAAAAAAAAAAGTGTACATTCGTTAATTATAAACTTATAGCTTTTTTTTTTTCTTTTGTTTTAACTTGAAGCTAAAGTCATGGGAAGAATTGACAACTTTTCGAAGGCAAGCAGAATTGAAGGGACTGTTTTTGTGTCATCAGCTGTTAAGCCTATTGTGTTCGAAAAAACTTGAAGTTCCAGCCTTTTTTTATATGTTTGGTACTGACATACTGTTGTTCTTTTTGTTGATAAGCAGGTTTCAGGTTAAGGACCTTTTTAAGCTATATTAGGGAACTTTTATGGCTGTTTATGGTTAAAATATATATATATATATACACACCGTTTTTACGGACTTCTGTTTATTGTGATTTGTGAATTATGTCAATGTGATAATTGATAGGTGAATAAATAGGTGATATTGGGTTGTTTTGTAGGCTTATATTTGGGAATTTTTGGACTATTTCTACTTGTTAATTTTGGTTTGTTAGTGCACGTGATTAGGCTTGTTAAATCTTGTGGTTAATGACAGGTTTACAAAAACAAGTTTGAAGGCTATTTTTGGGGAATTTTATATATTGAAAATTGTGTGACTTGTCATGAATTGATTGACATATGTTGAGAACAAAACCACATATTTTGTTTTTCAGGACTTTTACTTACACTTGTGTATAATATATTTTGGACCGTTATAAGTGATATTTTGGAGTTTGGACTGTTGTTCTTAGGGATGGCAAAAACACCTGATCCAATCCAAGTCCATCCAAACTTGGTCTATTTGGAGCGGATTTGGGGCAAAAAGTAGTGACTCATTTGGGGCATGAATCGAGTTTGAAGTAACCCTAAAAAATTCCAAATCGGGTTTGGGGCAAGTTTTTTTGTCCCGATTCAATCCGGTAATCCAGTCTATATATAACATAAAATAATTTTAAATCTATAATTGTGTATTAAAGGGACTTATTAAATGGGGTTTAAGTCTTGCGCTTTTAACTGTTAGAGTTTTTATATGAATTTAGAATTCTTATAGAAAGATCGTGGCTATCATAGCCGATTTATCTTTTTTTTTTTTGTATATTAGTTTTTTATATTAATTATATTATTTAGTTAAAAACTAAAATCGGGTTAACAGGTTAGGTTTGGGGCAAGTCCCTCTAATTGGGTTTGGGTTTGGATTTGGAGTGGAAAGTAATAATCCGTTTGGGGCATGGGTTGGGTTTGGGGCACCTTTCAAAATTTTCGGGTCGAGTTTGATAAGGGTCAAACTCAATCCGATCTGATCCGTTGCCATTGCTAGTTGTTCTATTTACTATGATATGGATTGTTTTTACTTGGTAATTTTGGTTTGTTAAGAGCCGTTAAGTTTGAAGGTTTCACATTGTTTACAAACAACTCTTAAATTGTTTAAAGTTACAATAGTTTGGACTGTTATAGATGATATATTGGACTGTTTTTATTTAGTGTGATATAACTCTAATTTAGGATGCTTTTTTATGTGCAAAAATGTTTTAAAAAAAGTATTAAATTGGATTAGATTTGAAGGATTGAGCCCAATTGCAGTTTAAAATGGTCCAACGACATTAAAATGGAAGTTAAAATCAATCCAATTGAATAAATATGAAAGATTAGAAAAAGCCCATTAGGTTAATTGGAGGCCCAATTTTGAAGGCCCAAACTAACATGGACTGACCCGAATTGGCTTGACCCAATTTAAGTCGGTCCATGTTGGTTTATACTATTAATTTAAGTCGGGTTGGTCTTTAAAATAGAAAACCGACTACGGTCGATCTCGGGTCAATTTTGATGAAAACCAACCCGACCCGTGCCCATCTTTAGCTATTGTCCTTCATCTTCCATGATATCTCAAGAGCACGATGTTTTATGAACTTCATTTTTTTACTAACTCTTTTATAGAGTTAAGTACTTTTTAAGATGTTGATTGGACTTACGATCCTACTGATCAACTATATATTACTGGTTTCTGCTTCTTTTTTGGAGATTTCCTCATCACATGGTGTAGTAAGAAACAGACTGTTATAACTCGATCCAATACTGATGCTGAATATCGGGCCCCCGCTAATACCACTCAAGAACTTATTTGGCTATACTAGTTACTTACAGACATGAGAGTTCACCACACCACGACTACTCCTCTTTGTTGTGACAACATAGTGCTATTTAAATTACCCACAATGATGTCTTTCATGAATATATCAAACACATTGAAACTTATTGTCATTTTGGTTGGCAACATGTTCATCAAGTTATTGTTAAACTTCACTTGATCTGTTCTGCTGATCAACCAGCCGATATCTTCACTAAAGCTCATCATTTGAGATATTTTCGTAAATTGGTTTTCAAACTCAAGCTTGCATCCATCTCGCCATCTTGAGTTTGTAAGAGAATGTTACCATATCAACCAAGTCAAACATCAAATCCATTCTTTCGACACAATATATGTTTAGTTACCATATATAGATTATATTATTCCAGTTAACCTGTATAGATTATTCCTTGTCTCTTTTATTTTCCTCTTTGGCCTATAAATAAGTCCTAGTATGTATATCGTAATACGCAGTGAAATATACAATTTATTAACAATTATCACACATAATGAGAATTACTGATCCCACTTTCAACAATATATTTTGGAAAAACTCAAAACATTTTTAGTTGGAATCACTTGTGACAGAAAGAGAATTACAAATTTCATGTTGAATAGAGAAAGATAAGAAGAAATATTTGCATGCTAATTCAACCCACATTCATAGTTTTTTGATTGTATGATGATCCAAGATAAAATTGTTTCCATAAATAAACTGGTTACATAAAATGTTTTTGACTTTGTCATATGTCATATTAGAAAATATATAGAAAGTGGAATTGTAGTCTTAAATGAAAAGGACCCTATGATGAATAATAAATTAATTGTTCTCTAGCATCATCAAACATTATGAATCGCATAGACTTTTATTTTTTTCCATAGATAGAGATAAGAATCATTGCTCTAGTTTTATTTAGAGGGTTTTTTTTTTTTTTTTTTAATTATACAGCACTAAAGTTAGTTTGAATTTTAAATTAACACTAAACTTGTAAAATAAGTTTTTTTGTACCATCATTATTCGTGAGTCATTGTTCGTAAAAAAAGTAATAATTTATAAACAAATAATCATAGATCCTATTCTTTGTTTGTGAATAATATTTCAAAAGTATTGATGGTGCTAAAAAAAATTATTTTGATAAATTAATGCTAATTTAAGAATTACGCTAATTTTAGTTTTTTTTTTTTTCGAAAATTTTCCTTTTTATAGGATTTTGTTCAAATTTGATTAAGGGAATAATTTTTCTAGTTTTGATTTCATGTTTAGTCAAAATATCATTAAAATTATATAAAACTGTTCCCTTGGAAAAATCATTTCATCTATAAGGGCTGCTAATATCCTCACATTTCATTTTTGTTTTAAACATTATAATCATATACACCAACACCACAAGGTTGTTAGTTTAAATTATGTTCTCCTCCCTTAATCCTAATTTAATTATAATAGTAAAAAAAAAAAAAGTCTCTACTAAAAAGCCTTTATAATTGGTTAAAAAATAATTTATAGTTAAAAAATATTGTTTATCGGAATAACATGTTTTTTTAATTGTATTGGAATAACAATTATAGGAAAGTTATTATTATTTTTTTTTTTTTAGTGTGAACTGTTTTTGCAGGAAAATTGTTTTACATGGTGTTTTTGCCTTTCAATATATGGTTTTGCCATAAAAGATGCCAAAAGGGAAGATTGTTAGTGCACATGTGTGTGGTGCATTAGTATTGTCATCTTATGGCATTGAGCTTTATTGTGTGACTATAATATTTGATTATATGTGTGCAACAAAACTTATGGGAAGCATGTGTTTATGTGGATTACAGTCTGTTTATATACTGTATTGAATGTTGTCTAAGTTATAACATGTAAGTCAATGTTACAACATCAGTTTATCTATTATAACCAATTTTTCCTAACAGTTCATAATGCAGGTTCGAGTGCAGTTTTCTGAATAATATCATAAGTGATTTAATCACGTTTTAATAATTTTTGTCTGACTTATTAAGTGATTGTATGATTATTCAATATTGTTATTGCCATGAATAAAATGCATAATTTCCTTATAGATTTGCATTGAATGAAATATTTTATTATAAGGAAATTTTTATTGTTGACTTAAGTAAATTGAAAATATCTTTCTATGATTATGGAAAGTATTTTGTCTATCAACTAATCTTTTGTTTTGTAGGAAACTTTATTTTTTTCAATTATTTTCAAGAATGGATGTGCAAGACTAATGAGAATTAAAGATTGTTGTCAAAAGAAACAAAATAGAGAATTTTCCTTCTTTGGTTTGATTCTCATTAATGTAGATTTCTTTCTTTGTCATTTAGTTTCTAGAAATAAATTTAGGTTACTTTCTTGGCAGACAAGGTGCGATGCATGTTATATATAAAGACAAAGAATAAAAGGCTGCTTCATGGATTTTTTAGAGTGCAAGCTGCACAATACAGTTGCAGAAACCATGAGAGTGTTTGTAGTTTGTGTACATGCAGTTTGAGTGCAGAACATTGATGACAACATATTATAAACTGCATGTCTAGGAAACGTAGAGGTTCTCAACTCTAGCTATTTTATTTTTAAGGTTTTCGTGAGTGAAAACAATGCATATTCATTAAAAGATTGAGTGATATTCAATGTCACACTTAGAGAGGTTTGTTCTCTAAGTTTGTGTGCTAAAGTAAGTGTTTGTTGGGACGTCAAGACGTTTGACTACAAAGAGAGGAGGTAGTTTCACAGGTTAAAGGGATTTCAAACTGCTATCATTTAGGAAGGCAATAGGAACTTGCTAAAACAACGTCAATGAACATGTACTTCATCTTGCATCAATTCTAAGAAGGAGTCTTAAGTTAGACAAGTCAAGTAGGTTGTACCTATATGTTCATTAATAGTTGACCTCTCGAGGCATTACCTGATAGGGTAACACCGAGCCACGTTAAAAATGTTCTTGTGTTCATTTACTTTACAGTTGTTTATCATTTCCGTATGACAACTCGCAGTTTACATGTTATGACATATAATTCAAGTTACAACATAACATATTAAGTTAGAACATTGAATAAATCCAACATCGGCAAAAATTAGGTAGTCTACAGGAAATAGACATTTACGCGTAACAAGTACCCACTTCCACGTATTGATGACTTGTTTGATCAACTTTAGGGTGCAAAGGTGTTTTCAAAAATAGATCGATGTTCAGGTTACCATCAGCTTAAGATAAGGGATTGTGATGTACACAAGACTGCTTTTAGAACTCGTTATGGACATTAGAAGTTTCTTGTTATGCCTTTTGGGTTAACTAATGTTTCAGTGGCTTTTATAGATGACGCATCCCAATTCAAATCTCTCTAACGCTTATCTGAAAGGGTCTCGTCGGGCACCCCAACGGATTCCTCTTAAACTCGACTCATGGAGCTAAGTGAAACCCGCAGAGCGAACCCTAACTTTGGTTTTTTAACTTTCTAAACTCATTGGGTTGGCTTCGTTTTAAAAATTAAAATTTTATTTCAACTTAAAATTAAAATCATTTTTCAAAACTAAAATCCGGCAGCATAACAGCTGCATTTTTTACATTTCCAAACCTGTAAAAAGAAAATAACACTTCTAACTACTTTCTCAATTCCAACCCAAACTTATTTTGTCATAAAGGCCTCAAACATGCATATCAAATTCATTTCCAATCTCAAATCAATTTCATCAAGGATAAAAGCATGAATCCATAATTCAAACTTCCCTCAAAAGCAAATAAAACTTTCAGCTTTTAAAAAGACGTTAGCAACTCATTACAATTTAAAATATGATTACAATCAACTTCTTTAAATTACAAATTATGAAAAATATAGGTATGCAGAAGCTTCGTTGTGTCAAGCCCACCTAAACTTCTGGATGAGCTATTTCTTCTTCCCGGTCACCCACGCCAACACCTGAGGTGGTTTTTAAATAAAAATGGAAAACTGTGAGTTTTAAAAGCTCAGTGAGTGCTTATATACTTTTTAACTAAAACTTTTGTTTACTAAAATACCTCCTCTAAAACATTTGAAGATATAAATTTCAATTTCACAATCATTCTCAAATTTAAAGCTCATTTAAATGTAAATCATAAATATATAAGTTGCAAACTCATATATGTATCCAATTGCGCATAAAACTCATAAATTTAAAAGCATACAAATGCTAAACAATTTCATAACTTGAAATAAAGCTCTAAAATATTTTTGTTCACTTTCAATATCTCAAAATATTTAATATACTTTCTAAAAGCACCATTCGTACCCCTAAAGTAATCTGACCACACGACGATTAGCTACGTCGCTCGTAGTGACAATGTCACGTGGCGATTTTGAACTGATACAAACTATGACACAATCTGAGACATCTCACGACTATGTGCGGAATTTTGCATCGCTAGTCATAGTGCAAGATAATATCCCACATAAATAGAGGCGACACAACAGACTCGATTTCCCCCCAAGTTAGTGACGCATCCCCCCCCGGACTTTACCATACTAATGTGGGATATACCGACTGGGTTTAAAACTAAAAAATGGAATCTGAGGGTATACTAATGGCCTTTGAAAATCACTTTTAGTTTTACTTTATAGTGCAATAAGCACAAAATCTCATTTATGGGTGCATAAAGCACCAAAAGTCTGATTTCTTAGCGCAATAAGCACTAAAACTCATTTTCTGAGTGCATCAAGCACTAAAATATCTTTGTTAAGTGCAAAAGCACAAAATAACATCATTTCTAGTTCTAAAATAACATGTAACAATTACATAATGCTTAGACATTTCAAATAAGCATAACTTGAATAAAACTCATTTATGCACTCGCCTAAATCTCTGACTTGGTTCAAGCTCATCAATGGTCGTGCCGTGCTCCGCTTGCTTCCTCCACTCCTCACCTACACATCATATTCTAACTTAGTATAGGCTAAATTCAACTTCACAAAACTCTTTAACAAGCTTCTAGCTCAAATAACCCATAAAAGGGTGTTTTTCACTAAAACGTTTCCATACTTGATTTCTACTTAACCGGAGCTCCAAACTTCCAATTTCTTTCCATGAACCTTATTTATATACCCCTAGGAACATCCCCACATGTCCGAAATAGCTTTCTGGAGCCCGGAACGAAAAGTCACATTTTTGGTACCCCATTTGGCCGAACACTTTTCACAGCCCATCCTAGGGCTGTTCTTCACTTCTTGTTCACTCCATTCACCTCTCTAACTCTCACTTAGGTCACCCATAAAACTGTTTTGAAAAATTCCAACTATAGAGTGGCAAAATCTAGGAAAAATCTCACTTTTTTCATCACTTTTTCAAGGTAATTTTTACACTTTTGGTTTCTAAACTTAATTCTCTTCACCTCGAACTCAAATATGCTTAATAACACTTATTTAGGTCATTAGAATACATATAAAGAGTGGCATTTCATGAAAACCGAAAATGCCCTTCATCGGGTGAAACTAACCACATTATCTCTATGTCATCCTCTTTGAATTCTAAATGGGTTTAACATTTTATCAACCTCAATACAACATAGAATCATGCTTAATACCATCAAATTTCAATGGCATTACATACCCCTCACTATGGCCTTTAATAGTCCAACACAAACCAAACTCGATTCATTCAATTTTTCATGTCAAAATTCACTCAAACATTTCATCAAACGCATTGTCCACAACTTATTTCAACCATACAATTCTCCATTCAAACTTTAAGGTTTTTCCAACACAACCCTAACATCTTAAACCGCAATGATTCTATATAATATACTTTTGTTTTTGTCACTAATTACTCAACTCACACAATCCATAAAAACCCACATCAAATCTTAACAAAATCTCCAACACAACATCAACATAAACACTTTGGAAATTGAACAAACTCATCTCTTTTCACTTTGGTTTCTTGCTCAATCTTGGTTCTCCAACTTAGGTGAGCTTGGAGGCTTGGTTGGAAGCTAAAAAATGGGATGGAATCACTTCATCTACCTCCCTTCCTTCTTGGCCGAGCACACCCCTTTTTCTTGGCGTCAATCTCTCAACTCCCCTCCCTCTTGTTTCTTTGTTTTGCTTTCTGGTTTTGGTGTGTGAAATGGTTGAGTTTGGAGGTTGAGAATGGAGTAAAATCACTTGATCTCCCTTGGTCTTGGCTTGGCCGAACTCACTCTCTTCTTCTTTATTCTCTCTCAGCTTCTTCTTCTTCTTCTGTGTTGTTTTCTATTTTGGTTTCTGGTGTGTCATAGCCTGCTCTGTTTTAGGTGTGAAATCGTGTGAGTTTGAAGTTTGAAGATGGGTTGGAGGTTTGATCCACCTTTCTTCTTCCTTGGTCGAGCAAATCTCTTCTCCTCTCACTCTCTCTCGATCTCTCTTATTCATTTCTATGTTTGTGCGTTTGGTTTCTAGTTTGGCGTGTTTTTGTGCTTCAATTTGTGTAAATGGTGAAGACTTTTCATGCTTGTTCCACTAACAAATTCAAAAATGACGGTCATGTCCCGAAAAAATTTCATTTTCATCTCTCAGCTTTTAGCTAAATTCTGACTTGGCCACAAATATTAAAACTTGTTTTTAATTTAGTCCTTAATCACACTTAATAATCACTCAATGTCATTTACCATTTTTCCCTTCCATGTATTCTTCAATTGGATTTAAATAAATCTCTAAAGGTTCTCTACAACCGTAGGCACTTTCATTGACCATTTAGGGCCTCAAATCATTATTTAGGAACTATTACTGGGAAAACCGTAAATATATAAATCAAGGGTTTACAATATTCATGCATAATTTTTAATTTAAGTTATCTATGATATTATTAAATGTTAAATTTAAATTGCAAAAGCATTTAAGGAATAGAAAATTTCTTTTATAACTGTTTTTGGGAGGATATATTTGAAAACAGATAGGTTAGAAAATTCTCACACTTACTGAGCTTCCGTAGCTCACTCTTTTGTAAATTTGTTTTAAAAACCTCCCCAGATGCAGGTACTAATGGATAGGCCGCTCGTTTCCCTCCCTCTGAATAGGCTGGTTGAAGAATCTGATTTTGTGAAGTCACTGTTAATGCATTGCACGAATTGTATTTGAAAAGTGTAAATAATTTTTGTGATGTATATATATTTTGGGATTGCCAAACTATAAAACCATAACTTGGTTATTGTCATGTTTTGTTATGAAATCGAAATGATTATTATTCATTTTGAATGTTTATCAAATTTGCCATTAAATTGTGATTTCAGTTATGTTGAAATTGATATTGAATTGATTTATTTAATAGAAAAGTTATGGCTAGGGTTTAACTTTGAAATGGACCGGAGGTCTAATAGAAGTGGAGAATGTGATTGAAAGTTTTAGAAGTGTTTTCCTTGGTATACAGGGGGTTTTGGAATTTTAGTAATCTCAAAAAATAGCGGAAATGCTATCAAAATTTTTAAGAAATTTATTCCATAGAAATTGAATTTAATGGTTTTAAAGTTATAAATTTATAAATGATGGTTAAGTTTCCAGGCTTTACTCCTCGGATTCTCTTTTGGATTTTGTCGGTTAGAATCCACAAGGGTTCCGTGGGGTGCTAGACGGGCACTTGGGTCCCATAAAGGGAAGTTGGGGGCGGGTCCCATAAAGGGAAGTTGGGGAGGGTCCCGTCAGCAATTCCCCCCCAATATCAGGCAGATCTATACTACCATATACGTGCAGATGGCGATGCATTAACTCAAACCCGCAAGTTAGTGACTCTCCCAACCATCTTGTCATACATGCATACGGTACTTCGGTCAGGTATACTGGGGATTAAGGTAAACCAAAGACATTTATAAATCCTTTCAATATACTTTAAAATCTCACTTGCACTAGGCATGAAAGTATATTGATTTAACTATCAAATATTTTTTTTTCTAGTATATGATTTACAACCATAATATTATCTTTCTAAGGCAAAAGCCTAAAATTTTATAAATTTCTTTAACATATCTCTTTTATACATACATTTCACTCAAACATACTAAATTGCTTCACTACTAAAATATATATATATACCTTTTCAACATAAATTTAGACTTACATGCATTATTAGAAAATACTAACATGCTAAAAGTTTAATCAATTCAACAACTATAAATTGGATATTTAATCAACATTTGTAAACATAAATTATCAACTAGTAACTCTAAAAAACTTTTAAAATAATGACACTCACAACTTGCTTTCCAAACTAGCAAACCACTCCCTTAAGTTCTTCTTTTGCCCGTCACTCCTCCTACACTTTAATCCAAGCGAAATTTTGACTTAGAACTCATACATGCATCAAACTAATAAACTCAACTCAATTTCAACATGTTATGAACACTAGCTTCACATTCTTGACATACTTTTAAACTAACATTTTAACATCCATTTCTATTTATTCCTTTTACACAAACTTACTAAAATACATGCAAAATACCATGAAAACACACCAAAATGGTTGGAATTCATCTTGAACATCACCAACCTACCTTGGCCAATTTCAACACATCACCCACTCAAATAAATTTATTCCATTTTCATGCTTCTAATAACATTCAAATCATCCAAAAATTCATATAATATCCAAACATCAACTTAATAAACTCAATTTATAATTTGAATCATAACCCTTCAACTTGGCCAATTGAAATTGATATATATATATATATATATATACACATGACTTTCTTTTTCATTTTTCTTGATTCCAACCAACTTAAACACATATAAATAAGCATAAAACTCTATCAAAATCATCAAACATAAATGAAATCAAGAGATGTACACAAAGCTGAAATTTTTCACTTAATAGAATATCATCCATTTTCTTTTGTTTTCTTAACATATTCTTGTCTCAATTCATACAAACTAATTGCCTACACTTAAACATAACTCAAACCCACCATCAAGCATAAGATTAGTGTGCTCACCTTGCTACTAATCACTTGAATATCTCATTAGATCTAAGTCCAATTTTTACTATAAATAACCTTACAAGCATGTCAAAACTTCAATTAACTGTTTAGATTAGAACACTAACCAAAAATTGATGAAAACCCACAAAACCCTAGCTTGGATACTTACTTGATTCTCCAACTTTTCTTGCTCAAATTGCTCTCCTCACACTCTTGAATACTCTTTGATGAAGATGAGAAGAAAAAATGATGGAAATCATCTTGGATGGCAAGCCAACTTCTTCTTATTCTTCTTCCTTCTTCTTCCTTCCTTTTTCTTTCTTCTTTCAGTCTTCTTTTTCTTTCTCACGACTTCTCTCCTCTTGGCCGAATGTGATGAGTTCTCTCATCATCTCATGCACTTCACTTTATATAGGCCACTTTTTACTTGACAAAATTGCCCTTAACTATCTCTAAAATATCAAACTTATCCTTAATTACAGTTATTAACATTTGATTGGTCCACATGTTATCTACTAATACCATAAACTATATCATGCAAATTTAAAATTCTATGGCAACTCATTTGGTCATCACTTTTTGACTTTAAGTTGTCACTCTCCCATTGGCTCATTCCAATTGACATGGATTGTGCTTCTTTGTAATAATTCTTCATGTCATAGTTATTTTGCCATTTTACTTATATATTGAATTTTCATTCACCTTTAAATATATTCCAAAAATATTATATGATCATTCAATCATCAAATTGACCATGTAATACTCTAATTGGGTATCTTATCTCTCAATTCCATGCTTTGAAAAAAATTCAAATGGATTTAAAATCAACAATATTTACTATTCTTCCATTAAGGGTATTTTCATCCAATTGTCTCCAGCGCTCTTAAAATCTACTTAAACGGACTCATTTTTTATCCTTTTCAATTTCCTTAGACTCTAATACTCATTTTAGAAATTTTGGATTTTCCGAGGTCTGTCTCATTAAAATCATTATTCATCCTATCACTATTCATCTGAAAAAACTATTCATCTGAAAAATTTTATTTCTCTTGAAAAAAAATCTGAATTCTACAATATATCTAGAACTTTAGGTCTAAAATGACAACTCCAGGTTTTAACAATATAGATTTAGAACTTCAAGTTCCATTAATTGAAATCCAGAACTTCAGGTTTTGATAACTTAAAGTCTAATCTAGAACTTTAGGTTCTGATAATATATAATAATAACAGGGAATAAAATCGACAGAGTCACATATATAGTGTAGGACCCCAAACTTTCATTTTATGATTTATAGTAATATTTTCGAATGAATAGTGTCTCCGAGTGAATAGTATTCCATGAATAGTAAAATTTTGAGATGGACCCTGGAAAATCGAAAATAATTAGAATGATTAGTAGGACCCAATAAAACTAAAACGGAGTAAAAATGAGTCCATTTGGGTAGTTTCTGAAGGTTCCGAAAGTTACCCGACGAAAACGTCCTTATGGACAGGATTGTGAATACTGTTGACCTAAACTCCGTTTGAACTTTTTTCGAAGCCATGGATTGAGTCCTAAGAGATCTAATTAGAGTATGGTAAAGTCAATTTGATGAATGGGTGATCATAGAGTTAATTTGGAATTTATTTCAGAATAAATTATAAATGATATTAAGTGAATAGTAAATATGACAATGGACTAAAATGAAATAAGGTTTCCTATTTGGGGTCAAAGTGGAGTTAAGAGAAAGTGAATTATGGATCAAAATGAAATGAATTTACATGAGATGGGCCAAAGTAGAATAAGTAAGAGTTAAGGGCCAAAATCTAATTATGAAAAGTTCATAAGTATAAATATCATCACCCAGTCAAATTTTAAGCCATTCCTTCTCATTTCACGTCACACACACACACAAACACATTCAAAACCGAGAATGGAGAGGGAGAAAGGGAAATCTCGGCCAAAGCATGAAAATGAAGGAAATCAAGTGATTTTCATGTATTTTCAACCTCCAAATCATGGAATCAAGCAACCCTAAGGTATATGAACAACTTTGGAGCAAAATCCAAGCAAAACAAGGTTAGTTTTATGGCTTTTGGAAGTTGTTTCAATGATGTTGTTATGATGTTTATGTTGATGATTTGGTTGGGCTTTGATATGGGCTTTTATGTATGATTGGAGTAGAATTTTATGAGACAAAAACTAAGTATAAATCATGTGGAATTGATTATGTTTGATAGGCTAGGGTTTTGTTGGAAGCAATACCAAGTTTGATGGAATTTGTTTTAAGTGAAATTTTATGCTCACCAAGTGTTTGACAAAATGCTTGAATGAAATAAAATGCAAAAATTGAATGAAATGAATTGTTTGTGTGTTGAGCCATGTAAGACCATAAGGAGGGAAGTAGGAAACCAATGTCATTTGATGATATTAAGCATAATTCCATGTTGAAATTGTGGTAGGAAAACCCATGAAAAGCTTATGGAAGTGTTGGAAATTAAGTTAGATAAAATTCCAACTTTTAACCCATATAAAGGGCATTGATGGAAATCATGGAATACCATCTCATGTGTGTGTTTCCATGCATTAAATGAGTATATTTAAGTATGTATGACATTAAGGAAAAGAGAGTTAAGATTTTAGAATGAAAATGGTGAAAATGACATTGAAAAAGTGATGAAAAAATGTGGTTTTTCCTAGTTTTTGCCACCCTTTGTTGGAATTTTTCAGAGCCGTTTTATGGGTGATCTAAATGCGAGTTAGGGAGATGAATGGAGCAAAAATGAGGTCAAGAGCAGCTCTAGAATGGGCTGTGAACAGTTCTCGGCCTAAAGGGGGTACCAAAATTTTGACTTTTCGTTTCGGGCTCTAAAAAATTATGTCGGGCATATGGGGATGTTCCTAGATGTATATAAGTAAGGCCCAAGCAAAGAAAATGGAGTTTTAAAGTCTTAATTAAGTTGAAAACGAGTAGGGAAGTAAGTTGGTAAAATAGTGATTCCATGAATTAGTTGAGTTGTAAGTTGCGTGATAAGCTTTGTGAAGCTAAAATTAGTGAATTCTAAGCGAATATGTGATGTATAGGTGAAAAAAGAAGGAGACGGAATCAATGAAGACTAATGGAGCTCACTTAAGGAAACTTGAATAAGGTAAGTGCTACACTTAAATTTAAAAGTATTTGCAATCGAATTTGGAAATTATAAGAAGGTGTTTTATTGTAAGTGATATATATCGTTTTAAGAATGTTCATGAGGAATTTATAAAGCTCTTTAAGAAATTAATTATAAGAAAATTTCCTAAGTGATTGTTTAAGAAAGATGTATATATATATATATATATATATATGCGTTTATGTTTGATTTAAATGTTAAGCGTTTTGGTAAACGTAATGTTATGTTAGAAGTCAAAATGAGTATTTTCATTAAATGATATTTTATATGCAAAGTTATCATTTATGGTTTTATAAGTATGAGTTCATATGAAATAAAATTTAAGTTTCAAGTTTTAAGTTTTAAATCCCTTTCTATGAATGAAGTTATGTTTTATGTGATGTAAGGGAAAGTATTTTTCTTGATTTCACTATAAGTGATTTTAAGTATTAGTACTTTATAAGCTTGCAATTTATATGTTTTATATGAGGATTCTACAATTATGAAATTTTATGAATTCTTTATGTACATTTTACATTGATATATGTTTTATATGGAGCTAATTTATTATTTATATATAAGCAAATGAAATTGAGATTCATGGATTTTAAAGGGTAAGCTATTTGTGCTTTTGCACTTAATAAAAGGATATTTTGTGCTTTATGCACTAAGAAAATGGAATTTGAAGTCTTATATATTTTAAAGTATGATGTTAATGTTTTACGTATTCTGAATTAAGACTTTGTGCTTATTGCACTTCAATAAGTGATTTTGTGCTTTTGCATTAATTAAGAAAAATAAAAATAAGTTTTCAAAGGCCAATTGTTTGCCCACCCTTGTAAGTTATGTAGACCCGGTCGGTACGTCCCACACGTGTATGGCAATGTATGAGGGGTATTGCATCACTCACATTGGGGAATAGAGTCCGTCGTGTCGCTTTTACGTGTGTGGGATGTTGTCTTACTCTACGTTTTGCGATGCATAATTCCGCGCGTAGTTGTTGGGATGTCTTTGTAAGTGTCACGAATGGTGTTTATGGCCAAATCATCTCGTGACTCCACGTTCCCGTGGTTGTAAGTTTAAGGGGTAACATTGTGCATTTAAAAATGCGAATATAAGTTCGAAAGTAAACTATTTTATATGATTATAATTATGTTTCAAAAGGAAGCCTTATAACTGAATTCAGTTTGAATGATATTATCTCGTGTTATGGTTAGCGATGTAACATTCCGCACATAACTATGGGATGTCTTGCTTATTAAGTTTATGAAAAGTTTTATGTGTCCCTTATGTTGAGATTTGTATGATTTTATTATGTGAAGCATAAACTTTTTATGAAATTTAAAGTTAAATGATTATGAAGTACAACCCTATTTTTAATGTTTTTAAGGAGTTATTTTAAGAAATAAAATATTTTAAGTTAAAAAGAAATCAAGCACTCACTGAGCTCTCATAGCTCATTATTTTCTGCTTTTATGTTAAAAACCTCCTCAGGTACGGGTGTGGGTGATCGAGATGGAAGGACTCCTCCAGAAGAGTAAGTTGGCCAATGACGCGACAGTGTCCCTGCATAAATATACTTTTTAATATTTTGTATGTGAAGGAAATCATATGTAAATATCTATTTGTGTAATATTAAATGAGTGGTCTAGATTTAATTAAGATATGAAAATCTTAAGCTTCGAACTATGGTATGAAATTGCAAAGTATTTGATTTATGATTTTATGTTTTTGATTATTAATGAAATGGAAATTTGATTTATGCCTTTATAAGCATGTTTGTGAAAGAAGTTGGGTTGGAAATTGAAACCATTTGGAATTGTATTTTTCTTTGCAGGTTATTTTGGGTTAAGTTAAAAACGCAGTCGTTATGCTGTCGAATTTTTCAATTGAAAAAAAAAAAAAAATCTAACCCATTCTAGTTTTATAAATAAGAAAAGATTTTTAAAGAGTTTGCTCCACGGATTTCTTTTAGGTCAATTTGCAAGGTCTAGGAGGATATGTTGGGGTGCCAGCCAGGGCCCTCCGGACGTACGTATGGAGGGTTTCGGATTGGGTCTTATCATATAGTGTATATCAATAACAATTAATAAATTCAGTAGGGCCACATATATATTGCATAACAATTAACAAATGATATGTGTAGTAGTTAGATATATAATGCATGATCATAATAATAAATGAAGTTAGTGCAATAATCAAGTCAGTAAAGTCGTACATTGATTGAGTTGGCTAAGTAGTACATAGATTCAATCGGCAGAGCTGTACATTGATTGGTTTGGCAGAGCTAGACTTCTCAGTTAGAGTTAGAGCATTGAGAACTTTAAGTTCTGATAAATTGGAATCTGAAACTTTAGGTTTTGTGTAAGTCCCCAATCCAGATAGACCCAAAAAATAAATTAAGCCCAAAATGAAATCTATAGATTGGCTTAATTTAAGTACAAGCTGAAGAAATAATTTTATTGGATTTATTAAAGAGCCCAGTTGAAGTGATAAAAATAGCTTAATCAATTATTTATTGAGATCAAAATATAAGTGAGCTTAAATTGAAAATTAGTGTAGATCATTTTTCTACTAAATGCACTCATTTGCTTTAAAGCATAAAAGATATATGTATAAAAGGGTGTAAAAGGAAAAATGTCATAACAAAAGATGGGGTGCAAAATAAAAATTTACAAGACAAATGAGACAAAATATTGGTGTTGGCCATGAGAGAGTGAATTATTGGCAAAGGTTTTAAATAAAAACAATAGTTATGTATTGCACATGAGACAAAAGAGTTTGTGACTATTGTAGATAAAGTTTAAAGGGAGAATAAGACAAATTTGGGTATAGTCATTGAAGTTGGAAAACGTGAGAGTGCATTGGTGGTGAAATTTTTAAAGAAGAAATTGGAGAAAGAGATAAGTGTGAAAGAATATTATATATTTTGTAAACACTCGATTTATATATTCACGGTTTTCTCAATAATAGTCCCTAAGTAATGATTTGAGACCCTAAATGAGCAATAAAAGTGTCTAAGGTTGTAAAGAATTTTTAGAGATTTATGTAAACCCAATTGGAGAATAAATGGAATGGTAAAATGATAAACGATATTAAGTAAATATTAACTGTGATTAGGGATTAAATTGAAAACAAGATTTAATATTTGGGGTCAAATCAGAATTTAGCTAAAAATTGAGGGATGAAAACGAAATTTTTTCAAGACAAGATCGTCATTTTTGAAGTTGTTGGTGGAAAAAGTGTGAAAAACCTCCACCATTTACACGAACCAGCCACACACTCATGGCAAACCAGAAAACAAACACAGAAACAAAGAAGAGAGATCGAGAGAGAGTGAGAGGAGAAGAGACTTGCTCAGCCAAGGAAGAATAAAGGTGGATCAAGCCTCCAAGGCATCTTCAACCTCCAAACTCACGTTATTTCACACACAAAACAAAGTGTAGAAACGTGACAAACCAGAAACCAAAACGCAAAAGACATTTTTTCACCAAAACCAAGAGAAAAAGCCGAGTCAGAGGAAGATGAATTCTGCCAATGCTTAAGGGAGAAGAAGATCAAGGATTCCAAGCCATTTCCAACCTTCAAACCCAAGCCATTTCATTCAAGCAAGAGCAAAATCATGACAGTAGAGGAGAGCCGAGAGAGTGACGCCAAGAGAAATGGATGGTTCGGCTAAGAGGGAAGGAAGGTAGATCAAGTAATTCCATCCCATTTTCGAGCTTCCAAGTAAGTCCTCAAGACCTCATAAGCTAGAAGAACAAGTTAGAGAAAGAAACCAAAGTGAAAAGAGGTGAGTTTGTTCAATTTCGAAATTGTTCATTTGATGTTTGTGTTAGTGTTTTGGTTGGAATGTGATATGGGTTTTTATGTGTGATGTGAGGTGAGTGTTCAGTGACCAAAAGTAAGGGTAGATCTTGTGCAATCATTGAGGTTTGAGATGTTAAGGTTGTGTTGGAAAAACTCTAAAGTGTGAATGGAGATTTGTTCGATTTAAATGTGTTGAAAACAAGGTGTTTGATGAAATGTTTGAGTGAAATTAACATGAGAAAATTGAATGAAATAAGTTTTGTGTGTTTTAGTCCGTGTAAGTCCATAGTGAGGGGTATGTAATGTCATTGAAATTTGATGGTTTTAAGCATGATTCCATGTGAAATTCATGCTAGAAAAACCTATGACAAGCTTATAAAAATGTTGGAAAACCATATGGATAACTTTCCAAAGTTTGGTCTAAATGAAGGACATTTTCGGTTTTCATGAAATGCCACTCTTTATATGCATTATAACGACCTAGATGAGTGTTATTAAGTATATTTGAGTTAGCGGTGAAGAGAATTAAGTTTAGAAACCAAAAGTATAAAAATTACCTCGAAAAAGTGGTAAAAAAAAGTGAGATTTTTCCTAGATTTTGCCACCCTACAGTTGAAATTTTTTAGAACCATTTTATGGGTGACCTAAGGGCGAGTTTGGGAGATAAATGAAGCAAGAACGAAGTGAAGAGCAGCCCTACGATGGGCTGTGAATAGTGTTCGACCAAAGGGGGTACCAAAAATGTGACTTTTCATTTTGGGCTCCAGAAAGCTATTTCGGACATGTGGGGATGTTCCTAGATGAATATAAATAAAGTTCATGAAAAGAAATCAAAATTTTGGAGCTCCGGTTAAGTAGAAATCAAGAAGGAAGCTTTTTAGTGAAAAACGTCATTTTATGGGTTACTTGAGTTAGAAGCTTGTTAAAGAGTTTTGTGAAGTTAAATTCAATCTACTAAGTTAGAATGTAATGTGTAAGTGAGGAGGAAGCAAGCAGAACGTGACAAGACCATTGAAGAGCTTGAACTAAGTTAGAGATTCAGGTGAGTGTTACTTTTATTTTAAAGTGTTGTTATAAATTTTGTAAAGCATTGATTTATTGAAAAGTTTTAAGAAAGTTTTTATGAGATTTGAGCTTAAAGCTCTAGTGTATAACTTTTAAAAGTTGAAATGTTTTGGGTTTTTGCCCTTAGCAAAAACATTTTAATGCTTATAGCACTCAGAAACGAGTTTTAGTGCTTATTGCACTAAGACATAAGATTTGGTGCTTAATGTACCCAGAAAAGAGATTTATGCTTTTTAGCACTTAGAAAGTTAAACCAAAAGAGATTTTCAAAGGCCATTAATATACCCTTAGATTCCATTTTTAAATTTTAGACTTGACCTGTATATCCCACATTAGTATGGCAAAGTCTGTCGTGTCTGTCGTGTCGTCTCTACTTATATGGGATATTATCTTACGCTATGGCTAGTGATACGGAATTCCGCACATAGTCGAGAGATGTCTCAGATTGTGTCATGGTTGGTGTCAATTCAAAATCGCCACATGACATTGCCACTACGAGCGGCGTAGCTAGTCGCCGTGTGGTCAGATTACTTTAGGGATACGAATGGTGCTTTTAGAAAGTACATCAAGTTTTTATGAGATATTGAAAGTAAACAAAAGTATTTTAGACCTTTATTACAAGTTATGAAATTGTTTAGCATTTGTATGCTTCTAAATTTATAAGTCTTATACACATTTTGATGCATATTTGAGTTTACAACTTATATATCTATGCTTTGCATTTAAATAAGCTTTAATTTTGAGAATGATTATAAAATAGAAATTTATACCTTCAAATGTTTAAGATGAGGTATTTTAGTAAATAAAAGTTTTAGTTAAAAGTTATTAAAAGCATTCACTGAGCTTTTAAAGCTCACAGTTTTCCATTTTTATTTAAAAACCTCCTTAGGTGTCGGCGTGGGTGACCTGGAAGAAAAGATAGCTCCTTCGAAAGTTTAGGTGGGCTAGACACGACGAAGCTTCTACATATCTATTAGTTGCATATATTGTAATATCAAAGAAGTTGTTTGTAAATGTATTTTTGAGTTGCAACTGAGTGGTAATTATTTTTCATGAAGTTAAAGTTTAGTTTTAAATCATTGTGTAATTTCGTAAATGGATTGCTTTTGAAATTCTTATTTTTCATTTTAATGATGTGGAAATGAGTTTGATATGTATGTTTGAGGCCTTTATGGCAAAAGAAGTTTGGGTTGGAACTGAGAAAATAGTTAAAAGTATTATTTTCTTTTTATAGGTTTTGGAAATGTCAAAAATGCAGCCGTTATGCTACTGGATTTTAGTTTTAAAAAATTATTTTAATTTTAAGTTGAAATGAAATTTTAGTTTTTAAAACGAAACTAACCCAACGAGTTTAGAAAGTTAAAGCCAAAGTTAGGGTTCGCTCCGCAAGTTTTACTTAGCTCGACGAGTCGAGTTTAGGAGGGATCTGTTGGGGTGCCCAGCAAGATCTTTTCAGATAAGAGTTTAGAGAGATCCGGATTGGGTCCCGTCATATATTCATATGTAAGGCGAGGGAGTGTGTTTTTAGTATACATATATAAACATTTTGTAGTGAAACAAGCACAAAAACCGGGCAGCAAGCAGAAAAAAAAATAATAAATGGCAAAAGAAGAAAGAAAAAGAAGAAGGGAGAAAAAAAATAGGAAAAATTTTTATGGGTAATTTGAATATTTTGGGTGTCTAATTTATCCAAATAAGTGATTTTATTTCAATAGGATTTCGAATCCCAAAAATTAATTTATTTTTCAATAAACTCTAAATTGAGTTTTATGTGATTTTAGTGTGGATCCAAAATTATGAAAAATCATATAGAAATCCGTTTTCGATCCAAAAATAAGCAAAGAAGTTATGTGAGTGGATAGTTTTATTTTAATTAAATTGATTGAATTGTGCTTATTTATATTTCAGTTCTATAATGTATTGGAAATAAATTATTTATTTAGTTAATTGATTTTATAGATTATAGATTATGTTTTCTGATTGAAACTATAATTTATTACAAATTTGTATATATGTATACTTATTTGAAATCCCAGTAAAAGTTTTATATTTTCAGCTTGAGTTATTATTAAGAAAATTTCAAAATGTTTCAAATAATATGATTTTACGTTTTAAGAAAGAATATTGATTTTTATTTTGAAAAAAAAAAAATAGTTATCCAGAATTATATGGATATTCAGAAAAGATTTGAGAAAGGAAAAATAAAGATGTTTTCATAACACTAAGGTTGTACCCTCCCCTCTGACAGTCAAATACACTACACATGTGTGAGTCCCAGATTCGCCTAGATTGTGTATGGCGAATGTCGGGAAAGTCATTGGGTTGTCGAGAAAGTCATTGAGTCACCCAGCACGTGTATGATAAATGTTTTCTCCCGCTCTATGTAAATGTTGAATATCTTCACCACATATGACAAATTTCTCTAGGTATTAGTTGATGTAGATTTTCAAATTTCAGATATTATATTTTAAGTTTGATCAATGTAAAAAGAGGTTTACAGGAAACCAGATTTACAAAAAGAGATTTCCAAAATAGTTTTACAGGTGAAATATCATTTTCAAAGTATTTTAAGAATATTTTATATATTCAGTATATGAGTCCAACACGAGAAATATACAAATTTTTTATTTGTTCAATTTATATTTTGATCAAATTGACCATCAGATTTAAGTTAATTATTTTAAAGAATTTTCAGTAAGTCTAGATGTCAATCAGAAAGAGTCTAGTTTGCACAGGATTCTCCTAGACTCAAGAGAGGAGTCGAGATGGGTCCTATCATTTTATTGAATTTGTTTAGGTTCTAGATCGTGTTAATAACGTATTATAAAATTAATAAAATAAATAGAAGAGGAGTCAAAGTAAAAGAACATGTAAACTTAGTAACATAAGTAATATAACAATAAATAAACAAGCAAACAAATTTAAATTGACAGAGAGTAGAATAGGAAAAACCAAAAAAAAAAAAAGTGTGATATTTATTGCTTTCGGAGAGGAGGAAATTTTCATGGTATGAAAAAGTATCTGAGAGGGATATTATCCGTGCAAATCAAAAGAAAGGCAACATATGTATAAAAAAATTTGACCGACTAATCCACCGCTTCAACATAAAATATAGTTGTTAAATTTGTGTTTATCCACTTTTCACAACATCTTCTATATTATGACTCTATTTGATTCGTTGTATAATAGCTATAATATCCTCTCTTAACCTTTCTTTTACCTTAACTTTCCATAATCCATTGATATATTAATATAAAAAATAGTAGATGATCAAAATTAGAATATTTTGTCTCTCTTATGCGTAACTCAAACTCAAATTTTTATTATAAAAAGTAAACATAAAAAATAAGATTAGTAGAGAACTCATCTAAATGTCCATAGGATCGTATTGGATATAAAGAAGATTAAAAATTTTGAATATAGTGTTTGTGGCACTCATTGGATTGGAGAAGTTGTAGTAGGTAAAAATCTATAATATGCTGATATGGAACAAATCTCGTCAATTAGCTTCTTTAAAACTTAGTAATCTGTGTCTTACACAAATCAAACAAAGAGAACGTGGGTGATCTGGATACGGCGAGGTGCCAACTGAAGACACTTCAACGCTTAAATCAATAAAATCGTATAAATAGTGAAATAAATGAACAGTAAAAGTAAAAGTCATCAGGAGGACGGCAGTGATGAACAGTGAATAGGTCAGAAGGAGGGCGGCAGTGATGGAGACCCGAAGCGGTGGCGTAGTTGAAGGTCAACGTAGCCGATGGTTAAGGACGGCGGTCCAGCACAGAGGAAGTGACACCAATATGGTGTCAATCGTGAATTAGTAGTAGAACACCGGACTGATTCAAGAAAACTGCCCCAGCAGTCCTTAGATTCAAGGGGGAGTTTCACCATTGAGCCAAGATTTTCAGTTATCAACTTGGCCGCCATCCTGTTCATACACATTAGGGAAAGGTTATGTATTTGGACGCACGTACTTGGCCATTTGAAGGCCATGTTTGATACTTCTCTAGCTCCTTTAGGTTTTTCAATGATTATTAGATGTCTATCAAAATGGCATGGTTCTTTTGCCAAGATTGCTTCTCTTGCCTCTTTTTTGTCAAACCTGAAGATAAAAATATTTTCTCCCAACTGTTTCTAATTCGACCTTTCCAAAAGGGCTCCAGATCTGTTGTCTAAACCCCTTGAAAGCCTCTCTGTTTATTCTTTTCCCAACTAAGACCTTTCCCACCTAGCATAGTGCATGTTAGATCTTCTTCGCCTTGCTGTTTTTAATCTCATCAGTAAGGTTGTAATTTAACTTTGTTCTTATGTTATGGAGAGAGATTGGCAGAGTTCAGCTATCTCATCCATATTTTGGGTAGACCTAGGTGGTGGAGATAGGGTGAGGATAAAGGTTAGAAGAGTTTTGAAGGAGGAGAGGGCGGGAAGAAGAGCTGGTTTTAAGTTTGAGGAGAGTAGGGTGCGAAGCCAGATGAGGGGGGTGGTGAGGTTCTTTTTAGCTAATGAAACAGTGAAAAGGTGACTCAGATCTAGCCTCAGGATTTGAGTTTGCAGTGGGAGGGAAAAAGCTGGTTGAGGGAGATGGTGAGATACCTTTGTTGCAGAAAGGTGGTCAATGGGTTCACTGATCTACTCTCTGGTAGAGAGACACTTCCCTAGGGACGTGATGCTTCATCGCCTGTTTACAGAGAGGAAGGGGGAAGAAGGGCGCGTTGTTGAGATCCTTCTATTTTACAAGGCAATTCAATTGTGTGTGTGTGTATATATATCACATCAAGACACCTACAATAGTAGATTGAGTTGATCTACTCATCAACTCACTCAAGGTCAAAGAATAAAAATGGCAAAAATGATGAATCTCCATTGATTTTAGCATAACAATAAATGTCTTCATTCATTTTCTGGTGATGATGGACTTACATAAATCCATAAAGAATTATATTTTCAGAATTATTGATTTAGAACAGTATAGTGAACTCCTCAATGTGCATGCTATAACATGTTGAAACTTATATGATAATCACTTCTAAACTTAACTCATCAAAAACATTATAAATTAAAATTATAACAATTCTAAAGCCACTCTAGCTAAAAGAATGTACTTCGTCTAGAAGGACAAAAAATTATGCATACTGAAATAACTTGTGCATGAAGTATGCAAAATATCATTATGCAACTTCTTCACAAGCAAAAACAATGTACAACTCATTTTATTACAGAAATAGATGAAAATTCAACAAAGCGAAAAAGAAAAAGTAAAAAGAAAAAAAAAACCAACATTTATTTCTAATATCACACTGAATGCAAATAGACAAGTGACTAAGAAGGAAATCTTACATGTATAATTAAATAAAACTATTTACTATTTCCAGAGTAATTCATAGAGTCCTAATTTATTTTCATTCTACGAACTTTTATCCTTACTTTTGAGAAACTTTTTTCTGTGATCCTCAAGTTGGAAAACTATTTTCACCATGTCTGCCTTAACATTTTCTATCCTTATGTCTAGATTAGCAACTGCCTCAAGTTGTAAAACTAACTCTTCAATCCTTTTTCTGATGTTTATAATGTTATCATCCACATTTGATATGTCATACTGTTGGCCATCAGACGAATGCTCACTGTTAGTACAACTAGACGATGATGTCCACCAAAATTCCTGATAAATTAAACAATTACTAGGATTAGAGATTGCCACCTGGTTTGTTAATGTCAGAATGTAGGTATGGAGCAAACAAGTACCTGGGAACTGCTATCTGTTTCATATACGTCATCTTTAGTCATTTCCTCTGCATCATCTATCTCCTTTTCTGAGTCAGCGGTCTCCTCCTCTGCATCATCATTCTCTACGTCTGCATCATCGATCCCTGTCTTTGCATCTTCAGTCTCCTTCTTTGCTTTACCCTTACCTCTCGAATCTAAGCAAGGTATCTTTGGTGAAGTGTCATCCTGATGGAGGAATCATGTACGAACTAATTAGTGAATGCTATGAATTCTAAATTATATGACTAATGAATCTTACTATAACCATGAATGGCTAATAATGTTTTTACAACCTAAGATAAAGAATTCAACAATTTATTAGACAAGTCTTGAGTGAAACTTTAATGTCTTGATAGGATCTTAAATTATGACCTGTAAATTTAAACCAAGATCTTTCATATAGTCCTATAATCAAGACTTTTCATATATAATCTATATTAATTTGATAATATGTGCAGCTAGAAACAGACAAGTACATATAGGTCATGAATTGCAGACATACTTTTATATAATACAATAATTATAAATTTACCTCATGCTCAGGGAGCACACATTGGATATGAGCAATATAATTGCATTCATTGCAGTAATAAGAAGGATGCTTGATATTTCCTTCCTCCTCACAAATATCACATCGGTATTCATCAGAATCTCTATGTGTTACAACTGAATCGGTGAGCTTTAGGAAATGATATTCATGAGATTCATGTTTTACAGTTTTAGGTAGAGGAATGCATTCCATATGCATATTCACACGACACTTCACACATCTGTAGAAAGCACCCTGCCAGTGGTAGTCTTTGCAGATAGTGCAACTGTTCGGACTTGATTCTGGGATCAAGTAATACATTTCGTGCTGGTGAAGATGAAGTCTTAAGCTTGATGTTGTGCGGCTACTGCATGAAACGTGAAACTTTATATCACACTCGTCACAAGTCAATGCAAATCCTTCGATCTCATCGTCACACACTGCACAACGTTCAAGCTTAACACTTTGAATGAAGAGAGGGTGTTCCGGGTGAAACGAGCTTTGGACCTGTCGCGGAACTCTATCTAAACACGATTTGTGAATGAAGAACGGAATTCTAGTACAGACTTTACAAGTATATGTTGGATCTCGCCCCTCTGGACAGCTCTTTAGACAGCAACAACAAACGATATCGGAAGTTGTGACTGAGGAATGAAAAAAGACAAGTTGAAGTTTATGTGGATGGTAAATGGTGTCCTTTTCTACTCTCTCTTTCAATGCCTGACCTTCATTTTTAGAAACACACTGGAAATCAAGCTTAAATTTACACTCTTTGCAACCATATTTGCAATAACCGAAAGAGACATGGCTGCATCCATCACATATGATGTCACGATGGTAAGTGCCTGTTATAGAACTCTTGGGCAGAAATTGACGGACTGTTAAAGGATGCTGGGGATGAAGAGGGTGTTGGATCTTGCCAGGTAATTCAGCGCAGGATTTGTGCAAATAATCTCTGCCATAGTTGTCACTTTGAAGAACATAAGTGGCTCCACCGATCACTGAATCGCCGCAGGCAAGGCAGACGAGTTCATCATAATCGTCACAAGTCTCGTGCAAGGTAACGGTAAAGTGTTTGTCTTTTTTCCAATTTAAATATTTGCTGAGAAAAGTTTTCATTTTAGGCTGCAGAAGCCGAGACGAAGGGGAGAAACACACAACAAACGGATGTGTTTACCTTGTAGTCTCTGCAAAATATAAATTGATGCCTTCCTCTTCCACTTTGTTGATTGGGATGTCAAAATAGTTAATAGACGTCATTTGCAAGTAGCATGTGATGCAACACATGCTTTTTGCTCAATACAATGTTATCATGGGTTTTGATTATTAATCCAACATTGTTTCTTCTTGAATTGAAAAAATTAAAATAATCAATTTCTTTTTCTTTATAAACGAATAACTTTTCTTGATTTTTGTGCATAATCAATTTTAAATTACACTTTTGCTTTCATGTTGGCTGGTGGTGTTAGGCAAGTCAATGTGAACATGGATTATATATTTTCCAGTGGTGGTAGGTAAGTAAGTGTGGAACATGGGTTATATACTTTCTAATATTTTTATGAATGAAAAACTTAGTTTAATTTAACCTATCAAAGTCATATTCAATTCAATTTTATGTTACACCAAATATATAATAGTATTTAATCTAATTCAATTTGACCAATTTCAATCCAATATGGTCATCCAAATATGGTCTATGCATTTAACTTCATAGAGATAATTAAATGTATGATATGTGATAGCATTCAAACAATTTTTTTTTGTTATAATAAAATTCTAAATAATAATACATTAAATGGCTTTGTTTTTTTTATTTTTCTTTTTGACTTAACTCTTAATAGATCTGATTTTTCGCTTAATTTGAAATCAATTATATTAATGTTTTCATTCATGATTATTCTCCAAAATAGTTCAATTATATTAATATTTGGAGAACTGCTATACAAAATAGTTCTTCCATATCCTATTATCATGAAATTTGCTCACTTAATAGTGTTAGTGAAAAATACAAAAAATACAAATATAAAAATGTCAAAATTCATCTTTAGCCACATTTTGAAAAGTATTCGTATTTAGTTCCTCAAACAAATTACTTGTACCATATACCTATTTTACCCAAATTGCTCATGTTTATCTTGTTCTCCTCCTTCATTGCTCATAGTATGCAATCTTTGACTTACTTTATTGATTGTTTGAGTTTTATTAGGATTTTTTGAGTTTTATCTTTTTGTGTGATTTTTCTAGTTTTTTTGTATTGTGGATGTTAAGCATTAATGTTTAGGGTTAGATTTGGTTGGATTTGGCTGGAAAATGAAGATTTCTAGTGATATGTAGCATCGAAGATGACGATTGGATTGTACCGGATTTTAAATCCCATTAAAACTTGATATTGAGTTTTAAGTTCCATTAAAACTCAGTTAATAAAACCCAGTACCGGGTGTTATTGCACATTAAAATCCAATACCGGGTTTAAATAGCGCTTTTTTTTTTTCTGTTGAATTGAGGGTAGTTTGATTAACTTAGATATAGAATGAAAATAGTATATTTGAGGAGTTAAAAACAAATTTTCATAAAAAAGTTGGTAAAAACAATTTTTTTTCATTTGTTTTTGAATAAAATTGAATTTGTACAACAGTGTTATCATGGGTTTTGTTTAATCCAATTTTTCTTGCATTGAAAAAATTAAAAGAATCAATTTCTTTTTCTTCATAAATGAATAACTTTTGTTGATTTTTGTTCATAATTAATTTTAAATTACATTTTTGCTTACATGATGGTTGGTGAAGGCAAATGAAAGTGAATGTAGAACATAAGCTATGCTTATTGATATTTTTATTTAATAAAAAAGTTAATTTAATTTAATCTATCGAAATCATATCCAATCCAATCATACAAAGTACCAAACACTTGATTGTATTTAATCTAATCCAGTTTAATCCAATTATATCCAATATGGTCATTCAAACACAGTCTATATGTTTCACTTCATAAAGGTAATTATATGTATGATTTGAAAGTATTCCAACCTTTTTTTTTTTAGTTGTTATAAGATTCTTAATAATAATAGATTAAATGGCTTTATTTTATTTTATTTTTTACTTAACTCTTAATAGATCTGATTTTTCACTTAATTTTGAAATCATTCATTATATTAGTATTTTTTTATAATTATTATTTAAAATATTATGTTATGTCCTTTCATTTTTTAATTTATATTAAACAAATTTATTTCCTTTAACCTAGCTGTTACTTATGATAAACAACTTAAAAATTTGTTTATATTGTTTGGAGTTGATGCCATCACTTTTAACATCATTGTTGAATTTAATTTTTTGTTTTTTTTTGCTTCCTGTAAAAAAATAAAAATAAAACTAATTCTATACAAGCATTTATCAAATCTTAACCATTAAAAAAATAAAAAAATAAAAAATTTCTTATAGGCAAAACAGACAAGTTTATCATTATCGTCACAAGTCTTGACAGGATCCATTCCAACTCTTCTCTCGAGTCCGAGAAAATTCTATGAAAATTGAGGTCTTTCTAATTGAAATCTGGATTTACTAAAAATCTTTTAAAATAATCATCTTAAATCTTATGGTCCTTTTGATCAAAATATAAATTGAACAAATAAAAAATATATACATTTCTCTCGTTAGACCGATGTATTGAATAAATAGAATATTAACAAAATATCAAAAAAAAATATTTCATCTATAAAACTATTTTGGAAACACATTTACAAAATCTAGTAAATAAAAGAAATAATACACACAAATGCAACTGTCTATCATCATGTAGCCCTTCTCACGATCTATAATAATTTGTATAAACCTGCAACGGATACCTGAAAAAAAAAATGAATTTAATAAAAGAGTGAGTGCTAACACTCAGTGAGTGCTAACACCCAGTGAGTGGATATAACTTTTCTAAAAAATTTTGTAATAAACCCTAACATATTTCTAGTAATAATAAATAATTCTCATATCATAATAAAACTATAAATCTATATAACTCATCATTACATCTTTAATGGAATATATTTTGAAATTATTATCTATATAAAACTCATTTGAAAACAATAAGAAATCATTGTAAATTTGGTTTATAAAACATAGGCTTTTCTTATAAAAACTTTTTTGAAATCTTTTTCAAATACTGCATAAGCCTCTCAGGTTTCACCACCATGCTTCAAGCCTCAATTGGACTCCTATCCATGGATTTATGACTCTTATACACTTGTGATCTCTAGTCTCATAATAAAACTGTAAACATCTATAATCTGAAAATCTACACCAATTAATACCCAGAAAAATCTATAACATATGATGGAGATACTCAACATATATACAGAGCGAGGGATGACATCTGTCATACAAGTACTAGGAAATCTACACCAATTAGTATCCAAGAAAATCTGTCATACATAATGGAGATACTCAATATACACATAAAACGAGGGATAACATCTGTCATACACGTGTTGGATGACTCAACGACTCTCCTAACATCTGCTTTACACGTGTTAGGCGAATCTAAGTCTCACACATGTGTAGTCTGTCTGACCATTAGAGGGAATGATACAATCTTGGTGTTCTGAAAATATTTTTATTTTCTTTTCAAATCTTCAACGATTTCCTTATGTAAATATACATAATTCTGAATAAAGGTTAAATCAAAACATAAACAAATATTCTTTCTTAAAACATAACGTAATATTACTAAAAATATCCAAAACATTTCTTATAATAAATTTAAGCTAAAAACATAAAATTCCGATTGGAAAATCTAATACATATGCGTATTTACTAACACATAATAATTTCTTATATCAATTTTAAAACATAATTTATAATCTATAAAATCAATTAACTAAATAAATAATTTATTTTTAATAAATAATAAAAACTAAAATATAAATAAATATTATTCAATCAATTTAATTAAAATAAAATTATCCACCCATATAACTCCTTTGTTTATTTCTGGATCTAAAACAGGTTCCCATCTGATTCTTCATAAATTTAGATACACCCTAAAATCACATAAAACTCATAAATTTAGAATTAATAAAAAAAAAATAACTAATTTCTTAGATTTCAAATCTCATTGAAATAAAAATCACTTATCTAGATAAATATAACACTCAAATATTCAGATCACCCATATAAAATTTCACCTAATTTTCTTCTCTTCTTCTTCTTTTTCTTCTTCTTTTCTTCTTTTCTGTTGGCTATTTTTTTTTTTTTTAGCTGCCCGCTTCTAGCTCCTATTTGCTCTTTGTATTCTTTGTCTTTAACTTTATATACATATATACAACCGCCTCTCATTCTCTCTTCCATCCATTAATATCGTTTTAAAAATCTTTAATAGGAGTATAGGACACTTGTCCATTTAGGAGAAAACATGGCAACTAATCCTATTGCTTTTCTAAAAAAATCAATTCATTAGATTAGCTTTGGCCAGGCACCAACTTATCTCTTTTTAATTCAAGCCTATCTATTCTCTTTTTCTTTTATTCTAACACCAATGTCTTGTTGAACACTTGTTTTCTTTATATCCATGCCACATGTCCTTCTCTTTATTTCAAAAATTGCTTTTGGTTTCACACCATGACCCATTAACTCTTTCTCGGCTAACTCACCCCATTTTATCCCAAGTTTTTTACTTGTCTTTTAACATTTTACTTCCCACCTTTTTGCATAGTCTTTTTCCTTTTGCTGACGCAACCCGATCCGGATACCTCTAGCTCTAATCCGATAAGTTACGTCGGACACCCCAATGGATTCCTTTTAGACCCGACTCGTCGGGTTAAGCGAAACTAGTGGAACGAACCCTAAACTTTTTAATACTTTCTAAAAAAATGTTGGGTTGGTTTTCTTTAAAGCTAAAAAGACGTAGGAATTTTTTTCTATATTTAAACTTATTTTCTAATAAAATTTTGACAGCATAACGACTATATTTTTGACGTTCCAGAAAAACATGTTTACAAAAAAATCAACATTTCAACTATAATTTAGCACCAACCCAACTTCTGATTGTCTGTAGGCCTCAAACATGCATTTAATTTTCAAATCTAATTTAATGAAATCCAAACACAATTTGATAAACCACATTTAATTCAAAAACAATTTAAACACAATTACAAACAAATAAATTTAAATTACAAATTCCTTGTACAATTCAAAAAGGGGTTTACATGTAAATAGACTAGATGTAAAAATAGGCGGCTCAAAATGGCGTCTTGTCGCGCTACCTCGCCCGCTGGAGATGATATCACTGCTCGACTACCTATTGAGAGTACCTGAGGAAGTTTTTGTATAAAAACAGAAAAATAATGAGCTAGAAGCTCAGTAAATGATTTGTCTTTTCTTTAAAGATTTGATTATCAACATCCTCCTTGGAAAACGTTTAAAAATAATTCTTTATTTCTTTAAGCGTTTCAAACTTTAATTTTTCAAACTCAATTATCAATATCAGAATCATGTACGCGCAAGCATGCAGTAAGTTAAAAATTCTCATAACTTAAAATCATAGGCAATGTGAATAAAAATCATAAAAACTTCTTTTCTTTTCAAATTTAAATTTCTTTTCTTTTCAAAGCTATTTCATAATATCTTCCAAAAATACTGTAGTATCCCTAACTCTAGGGTCACGTGGCTTCTGTATGAAGAATGCTCCAACGTAGAGGACCAACCGTGACAGCTTTGGGACATCTCATGGCTATGTGCGGAATTTCCCAGCATTAACCATAACACACGAAACACCACCCCACATCAGCAAAGGCGACTCGACTGACATACTAGAACACTCTATCCCCCCAGGTTAGTGACTCATCCCTCCCCAGGACTATGCCAACTAATGTGAGATAGAGTAGTCGGGTCTAATCTTTTCTAAAAATCTCTAAGGATATACTAATGGTTTTGAAAATGCTATTTATTTTGTTTCTTAATTCAACTTGAAAACTTTGGCTTTTGAAATTTCATTTTTAACAATCATATAGATACATAAAATTGAAATTCTCATTTCAAACTATAACTCATGCATATATCAACGCATTTAAAATGATTTCAAGTAAGCAAGTAATTTATCAAATCAAACTTAACAAATTGAAATACGTTTAAAATCTTTAAAATAAAACTCACTCACAAAAAGGGAAAACTGTAAACGGAGCGTACGGAGCCCCTACTCCTCTCGCCCCAATCCTCATGCGTCCTCATCACCTACACAACATATGTATACATAAATTTATGTTCGCGTCAACTTCTGGAAACTCGAAATAACTAAAATTACATAATTGCTCCCAAGTGACCCTTTTTGGTTTCTTTATTGATTCTTGAGTTCCAAACTCCGTTTTCTTTGCCTGGAACCTACTTATTATCACCTAAGGACGTTCTGGCACAAACGCAATCGCATTCGGAGACTTGAAACGAAACTTATTTGATTTCAACCCCTTTAGGCCGAACACTATTCATGACCCTACTCAGGGCTTTTCTTCATTCCGTTTTCGCTCCGAACACCTTCCCAACTCACCTTATAGTAGGTCCAAGTGTAGGTACGGAAGGAGACAGCCATCGAGTAGGTATTTTAGGCTAAAAACATGTTGTTTTCGCTACTAATTTCTGGCCTTTTTTTGGTTTTGATTTCTAAATTTAATCTCCTTTTAATAACCTTAATACGTCTAATTAAATTCGTTAGGATCATCAAAACTCTCAACGGACGCAATATGGGTCAATTTACGAAATTGCCCTTCAAACTAGTACATCGAACGTTTGATTTTCTCTTCAAAGTTTTGGTGTTTTTCTTGGTTTACTAGGCCTCCAATAAGCTCAAAATAAAATCCATTTCGTTCAATTTTTCATTGGACCATTTTGCCCCTATAATAATCTTAAATTTCCAAATTAACCTTAAACTAAAATTTTCAAACTTTAACACCAAAATTCCACTTTTAATTACCCAACAATCAACAACACAATTCATTTTAAAACCACCAACATCAACACTAACTTATGGCAGCCTCTACACCATTTAATCTCATTTTTTTTCAACATCAATTCACTTGGTTTATAGCTCATTTTTAATCACAAACAACCAACAAATAAATCATAACAAAACCCACATCAAAACCAACTTAAATCACAAACAAAACATCAACAATAACAATTCCCAAAACTTGAACAATTTACCCCCCCTTTTTTTTCTCACGGGTTCATCTCCTTCCCCTTCGTTTTGGCTTCGTTCTAGACTAGTTTAGGTGCGAAATCGATATGAGTTTCCTCTTCTTCTTCCCCCTCATGCAACCTCTCTTTCTCTCGGTCGATCTCCCTTCTTCTCTCTTCCTCTTCGCGCAGTCCTGCCTTGGTTTCTGCTTGCAGTTTCTGGTGTCGTTTTCGGGGTGTCACGGCTGTGTTGGAGGGGGTTTTGGTGCTGAAAATAACTGGGTTTCAGCTGGATCTTCTTCCTCCTTCTTCTCCTTCGCCCGATCTCTCTCTTCCTAGGCCGGATCTCTCTTCTTCTTCCTCGATCTGTCATTTCTGTGCGTCTTCATTTCTGCTCTGTTTTGGTCTCGTTTGGGGTTTGTTTTGAGGTGATTTTAGTGGCGGGTTGGGCTGCTCGACCCTTCTTTTGGCCGATCTCTCTTCTTCTTTCTCAATCTATCGTTTCTGTGTGTCTTCATTTCTACTTTGTTTGGTCACGTTTGGGTTTTGTTTTAATGTGATTTTGCCTTCTTCTTCTTCTTCTTCTTCTTCTTCTTCTTTGGTCGCGTTTGGGGTCTGCATTTGGGGTTTGTTTTGATGTGATGTTGCCTCCTCCTCCTCTTCTTTGGTCGAGTTTGGGGTCTGCATTTGGGGTCTGTTTTGATGTGATTTTGCCTCCTCCTCCTCCTCTTCGGTCTGCATTTGGGGTTTGTTTTGATGTGATTTTGCCTTCTTCTTTTTCTTCTTCTTCTTCTTCTTCATTTGGGGTTTGTTCTTCTTCTTCTTCTTCATTTTCATTTGGGGTTTATTTTGATGTGATTTTGCCTTCTTCTTCTTCTTCTTCTTCTTCATTTAGGGTTTGTTCTTATTCTTCTTCTTCTTCTTCTTCTTCTTCTTCTTCTTCTTCATTTGAGGTTTGTTTTGAAGTGATTTTGCCTTCTTCTTCTTCTTCTTCATTTGGGGTTTGTTTTGATGTGATTTTGCCTTCTTCTTCTTCTTCGTCTGTTTTGATGTGATTTTGCCTTCTTCTTCTTCTTCGGCGGTCTGCATTTGGGGTCTGTTTTGATGTGATTTTGCCTTCTTCTTCTTCTTCGGTCTGCATTTGGGGTCTATTTTGATGTGATTTTGCCTCATTCTTCTTCTTCTTCTTCTTCTTCTTCTTCTTCTTCCTCCTCCTCGCTTCTTCTTCTTTCGTTCTGTACGTGACTACCTTCTGTTTTGTGCATGACTGTCTTCTGTTTTATTTTTTGGTGCTTCAATCAATTTCTTCTTCTTTCTCGCTTCTTCTTCTTTTGTTTTGTGCGTGACTGTCTTCCGTTTTGTTTTCTTATTCTTCTTTTTCTTCTTCTTCTTCTTCTTCTTCTTCTTCTTCTTCTTTCGTTTTATACGTGACTGCCTTCTGTTTTGTGCGTGACTGTCTTCTGTTTTGTTTTTTGGTGCTTCAATCAATTTCTTCTTCTTTCTCACTTATTCTTCTTCTTCTTTCTAACTTCTTCTTCTTTCATTTTGTGCGTGACTGTTTTCTGTTTTATGCAGAACTGTCTTCTGTTTTGTTTTGTTTTTTTTCTTCTTCTTCTTCTTCTTCTTCCTCGCTTCTTCTTCTTTCGTTTTGTACGTGACTGCCTTCTGTTTTGCGTGTGACTGTCTTCTGTTTTGTTTTTTAGTGCTTCAATCAATTTCTTCTTCTTTCTCGCTTCTTCTTCTTTCGTTTTGTGGTGACTATCTTCTGTTTTGTTTTTTGGTGCTTCAATCAATTTCTTTTTCTTTCTTGCT
Source organism: Nephelium lappaceum (assembly GCA_021234005.1). Lineage (NCBI taxonomy): Eukaryota > Viridiplantae > Streptophyta > Magnoliopsida > Sapindales > Sapindaceae > Nephelium > Nephelium lappaceum. The sequence continues at coordinate 28,615,300 of CM037998.1, read as the reverse complement.
TCTTCTTCTTTCGTTTTGTGCGTGACTGTCTTCTGTTTTGTTTTTTGGTGCTTCAATCAATTTTTGTGTAACTTAAGCTTAATGCTCATGTTTTCCTCCACAAACAACTTCAATAATGTCAGTCATATCCTGAAAAAATTTTGTTCTTATCCTTTAGCTTTTAGCTAAATTCTAGTTTGACCACAATTATTAAATCTTATCTTCAATTTAGTCCCTTATCACATTAAATAATTATTCAATACTATTTACCATTTTACCCATCCATTAAATCTCCATTTAGGTTTAAATCAATCTCTAAGGGTTCCCTACAACATTAGACATTTCCATTGACCTTCTTCTTCTTCTTCTTCTTTCTCGCTTCTTTTTCTTTCGTTTTGTGTTGACTGTCTTCTATTTTGTTTTTTTGGTGCTTCAATCAATTTTTGTGTAACTTAAACTTAATGCTCACATTTTCCTCCACAAACAACTTTAATAATGTCAGTCATGTCCTTAAAAAATCTCGTTCTCATCCCTTAGCTTTTAGCTAAATTATAGTTTGACCACAATTATTAAATCTTATCTTCAATTTAGTCTCTTGTCATATTAAATAATTATTCATTACCATTTACCATTTTACCCATCCATTAAATCTCTATTTCGGTTTAAATCAATCTCTAAGGGTTCCCTACAACCTTAGGCACTTCCATTGACCATTTAGGGTCTCAAATCGTTACCCAAAGACTATTACTGGAAAGTCCGTAAAATTAAAAATAAAGGGTTTACATTCACACTCAACTTACTTGATTTTTTTTTAAAAATATCCACCAAGAATATATTTGTCCATATGCTCTTTTTATTTCTAAAATTTGGACAGAACCAAATTAATAACAATAAATTATATTAATTAATCTCTCGAGTTCACTTAGAAGATTGTGTGCAAGGTAATAGTCCAGTTGTCTCCTTGTAGATTTACTGAGAATCCTATTCATTTTAGGTAGCATCAAGGGAAGAAACATAATGAGTGGATGTGTTTACTTTGTTGGCTCTGTAATATATCAATCAATGTCTTCCTGTTCCACTTTGTTGATTGGGACATCAAAATAATATCTATATAAAACTAATCTAATACACAACTTGGCATATAAAATTACCTATGTGATGTGATTTGTGCAAATGTAATCCACCTTCTACCTTTTTATTTTTTAATTTCTTTTCATCTAGTTACAAATTTTGAATATATTATTTGGGGCACTCATTGGATTGGAGAAGTGTTATACAAATAGTTCTTCCATATCCTATCATCATGGAATTTGCTCAACACCAATAGTTCTTCCATATCTTCTCATCACAGAATTTGCTTAATATTAAGTGTTAGTGAAAAATACAAAAAATACAAATATAATAATGTCAAAATTCATTTTTAGCCATATTTTAAAAAATTTTCGTTTTTAGTTCATCAAACAAATTACTTTTACCATTTACCCACTTTATCTAGATTGCCCATGTCTACCTTGTTCTCCTCCTTCATTACTCATGGTATGGGATTTTTGGCTTACTTTGTTGATTGTTTGAGTTTTATTGGGATTTTTTGAGTTTTTTTATGATTTTTCAAGTTTTTTTGTATTGTGGAAGTTGAATATTGATGTTTAAAATTAGATTTGGTTGGCTTTGGTTGGAAAATTAAGGTTTCTAGTAAGATGTAGCATTGAAGATGACGATCGAATTGTACCGAATTTTATGAAACTCGATACTGAATTTGAAGTTCCATTAAAACTCAGTTAATAAAACTTGGTATCGAATTTTATTGCACATTAAAATCTAGTACCAAGTTTAAATAGCACTTTCTTTTTTCTTTTTTTTTGAATTGAAGGTAGTTTGATAAACTTAAGTGTCGAATGAAAATAATATGTTTAAAGGGTTAAAAAAAAAATTATAAAAAAGTGGGTAAAAACAATTTTTTTTTCATTTGTTTTTGAATAAAATTAAATTTGTCCAATAGTGTTATCATCGGTTTTGTTCAATCCAATTTTTCTTGGATTGAAAAGATTAAAATAATCAATTTCTATTTCTTCATAAATGAATAACTTTTCTTGAACTTTGTCCATAATTAATTTTAAATTATATTTTTGCTTACATGATGGTTGGTGGTGGTAGTTGAAAGTAAATGTGGAACATAAGCTATAGTTTTTTCATATTTTTATTTAATAAAAAAGTTAACTTAATTTAATCTATCAAAATCATATCCAATCCAATTATACAAGATACCAGACACATGACTATAATAAATCTAATCCAATTGAATCAAATTATATCAAATTTGGTCATTCAAACACAATTTATATGTTTAACTTCATAGAGGTAATTATATGTATGATTCTAAAGTATTCCAACAATTTTTTTTAATTGTAATAAGATTCTAAATAATAATAGATTAAAGGGCTTTTTTTATTTTATTTTTCACTTAACTCTTAATAAATCTAATTTTTCACTTAATTTTGAAATCATTCATTATATTAGTATTTTTTTTCATAATTATTATTCAAAAAAAATATATCTTATGTCCTTTCATTTTTTAATTTATATTAAACAAATTTATTTCTTTTAACCTAGCTTTTACTTATGATAAACAACTTAAAATTTTGTTTATATTGTTTTGAGTTGATGCCATCATTTTTAACATCATTGTTGAAATTTTTTTTTTTTTTTAACTTCCCTTTAAAAAAATAAAATAAAACTAATTCTATACAAGTATTTATCAAATCTTAACCATAACCACAAAAAAAAAAACAAAAAAAACAAAAAAAACAAAAAAAAATCTTATAAGCAAAGCAGACGAGTTTATCATTATCGTCACAAGTCTTGTGCAAGGTAATAGTCCAGTCGTCTCCCTATAGATTTATTGAGAATACAATTCATTTTAGGTAGCATCAAGGGAAGAAACATAAGAAAAGGATGTGTTTACTTTGTTGGCTTTGCACTATATAAATTGATATCTTCCTCTTCCACTTTGTTGATTGGGACATCAAATAATATCTATGTAAAACTAATCTAATACACAACTTGGCATATAAAATTACCTATGTGATGTGACGTGTGATAGATGTAATCCACTTTCTCCTTTTTATTTTTGGAAGAATTATCTCCAACCTACATGTAACTTTAATATTCATAGGCGCATATAACTTTTTGGTTTATTTACAGTGTTCTTTCCTAGACTAACGATTGACTGACTTTGACCACTAGTAAATATGTTTGACTATGTAAAAAATATTAAATGACGAAATTACCCTTGAATAAATTCACTTTTTATTTTTCTTTTAAAATAAACTTTAAAAACTTTAAATAAGTTAAAAACAAATTTAACGAGATCTCCACTGTCTATCTTCAGATAGACGATGTAGATTAATTTGAGAAAAAAAATAAAAACCAAAAGTATAAAAAATAAAAATAAAAAATAAAAGTAAAAATCTAAAAATAAAAGATGAAGATTCATCTTCATCTTCAAACAAAACAAAATTGAAAAAAAAAAAATTAAAAAAAAAAAAGGGTCTAGGTGAACAAAATTTATCAAAAAAAAAAAAAATCAAAATTAAAGAAAAATTAGAGTTGAATCAAAACAAAACAATTTAAAAAACTAATAATAATAAATAAGAGATCTAGGTTGAACCCAGATCTTCAAACTTTGATTCAACCCAGATCTCTCATTTGAAAAAAAAAAAATTGTTTTGTTTTGATCCAACTTTATTTTTTTTTCTTTAATTTTAATTTTTTTTTTAAAATTTTGTTCAATCCAGATTTTTTTTTCTTAATTTTTCTTTTTCAAGTTTGTTTTGTTTGAAGATGAAGATGAAGATGAAGATGAATCTTCATATTTTATTTTTGTATTTTTTTAATTTTTTTTTAGTTTTGATTTTTAAAATTTTTTATCAAATTAATCTCCACCATCCATCTGGTAGAGATCTCATTAAATTTATTTTTAATTTATTTAAAATTTTTAAAATTTATTTTAAAAGAAAAATAAAAAGTGAAATTATTCAAAGGTAATTTCATCTTTCAATATTTTTTACACGATCAAACATATTCACAAATGATCAAAATCAGTCAACCGTTAGTCAAATGGAGGACACTACAAAATAACCAAAATGTTGTATGTCTATAAATATTAAAATTCTATAGGTTGGAGATAAATCTCCTTTTTATTTTTTATTTCCTTTCATTTTTTTCGTTTGTTACATTTAACATTCATTTTCGCACATATCAATTAGGATTTGAGATACAATATTTTGCATTAATGTTCTTCTATATTATGACCCTATTTGATTCGTTGTATAATAGCTAGAATATCCTCTCTTAACTTTCTTTTTCCTAAACTTTCTATAATCCAATGATGTATTGGTATAAAAAATAATGGATTACTAGAATTATAATATTTTCTCTCTTTTATGCATAACTCAAACTCAAATTTTTATTGTAAAAATTAAAGGTAAAAAATAAGACTAGTAAAGAACTCAACTTAGTGTTTATAGCATCGTATTGGATATAATGATGGTTACAAATTTGAATGTAGTGTTTGTGGCACTCATTGGATTCGAGAAGCTGTAGTGGGTAAAAACTACAATATGTTGATGTGAAGCAAGCCTCACCAATCAACTTCCTTAGAACCTATCAACTTATATCCTGCACAAATTAAATAAAGAGAACATGAGTGATCTTGACACTAATAAAGTGTCGATTGAAAACATTCCGATATTCAAGTTAGTAAAATTGTCATAATTAATGAAATAAACGAACAGTAAAAGTAAAAGTCATCTGACAGTGAAGAAGTTAGAAGGAGGATGATAGTGATGGAGACATGAAGCGGTGACGTAGCTGAAGGTCAGCATAGCGGATAGTCAAGGACGATAGTCCAGCGCAAACGAAATGACACCAATATGGTGTCAATCGTGAATCAATGGTGGAGCATCAGACTGATGTCAAATCAGCGGAAGAGGGATTATGCCAAAGAAGGAGGATGTTGGCGGATCATCGTTGTTTAATGTGTCGATTGATCGAAGATGGATTTCGAAGTGGTCTTGTTGATAATTTGGTAGAGTGTCTATCTGTTAGGGGCTTGGAATGTCCCCTTCATCCGGGTGAAGTTTTACCTTATATCTGCAAGAGTAGCCCTACTAAAAGAATTCATAACATTATATAAATTCAATCAACAGTAAAACGGAAACCAAAAGCGTACCCGTTTCTACGCAGCGGAAATTATTCTGGATCTTGGATTGTTCAATTGATCGGATTCCAATCACAAAGTCGGAAAGAAATCTCAAATCACAGTGTAATTTGCCTTGCCATTTGTTTTTCTCTTTTTCTCTCATGATTCTGTGTTTGTATTTGATTTCTAGAATTGATTTTCCATCAGCATTCAACAAATGAAATTCCTCAAGTATTTATAGAGGTGGCGGTTATTTTCTGATAACCGCCAATAACCGCCAACAGTTATTCATTCTTATCCCAATCCATTTTAGTTGGATTGGATCATGGGTTTGGGTCATCTTGGGTGGACCCGACCCAACAACCCAATAACCCAACATCTCCCACTCACACAAGATGAGTCAAATAGAACTCACAGAGAAAACACTGGTGACCCCTTTATGATAAGGAGTACAAGCATTTATACAGGCAAATACACCGTGTGACCTATGAATAATAATATATACAATGTGGCTTGTCTTTCAAATCTCAATTGTACTGCTATACAAGAGATTGTAAATTTGTTTATTACAATGTCCTAGATTTAATACAATTTTATTTGCTCGAGCATATTTATTCCCTTAACATGCTCGATCCTCTAATATTCCATATAATCACAATTGCAATTCCAAATTATAAATTGTCGCGACAAGTAACTATAGGAACAAAATAAAACTCATTAAATCTTCCTGTCTCACTTTCGTCTCTCGGTCAATAAAATGACTAACATCATAGTAATGTCCCATAGGCCGCATTATCATAGCCATAGAAGACACACTAATGATACAAACATCACCTCATTACTTTGAGACAAAGTGAACAGTCATTGAGGACATAGGTAGAAGTTTTATATAAATTTCAATGGAACTTACACAACGAGGAATTAGAGATAAATTCACTCATTTTCCATGTCGGTCACTATAAGCACACGCGGTATGAAACGCATGTTACAATTAATCTTATCCTTTAATAAGGACGTGTATGTCTTTTATATTGAGATTATTCACTGTACACATCTTAATTCAGACGCTTTTCTAGCGCCTAACCTGAGTTCCAAAGCTTGCGCTTTCTGGCATCTATTATCTAAAAACTCACATCTGGCTTAATCAGGTTTTCATGATGGTGGGGATACATCATGAGCGGTTCAATAATTAATTTTAGGTAGAACCTCATCTTGATTACAATCAAGACAACATTTCATATATTTCAAACCCTTAAGAGAACAACTTCATTTTTATTCTCTAAAAATATATGTGTCTCATCTTAGATTGCTCTCCTAGCAACCTAGCAACCAAGGCAATTGTACGTGTAAGAATATCAATCTCAAAACCTGACGACATACTTTCATATATAATCTATGTGAAATGAATATGTGCTAGCTTTATATAACCAAAATGACGTATCTAATCATAAAACAGAGATAACTTAATGTAACAATTATAACATCACAATCTACACAAACTCAAAGACCTAGTATGTGATATAAATATATCTCTTATCACAGCTTTTGTGAATGGATCTAATACCGTCTCATGTGTAGATGTATACTAAATTGTTACATTCTTTTCATCATTTTATCCCTGACGAAATTGTACTTAGTCTCTATGTGCTTCGATTTACTACGACATTTCGTATCTTCAATATATAGACAATTGATGCCTACCTATCACAGTATACAGTAACTGGCTTTTTTTACATTAATTTCGAATTCAGATTCTTCAAGAATCTCTTGAGCCAGACTGTTTTCTAGATTGCAGCTGAATATGCTATGAATACAACTTCCATGGTGGACAGCGTAATGCATGATAGCTTCTTGTTACTCCAAGAAATAGCACATTAGTTGAGTAAAAGTGCATAACTAGATGCAGATTTTTGCTTATCCAAATCATCTCCCCTATCAGCGTTTAGATACCCAATGAAACGCATATTACCACCTTGATAATACAGGGAGTAATCAGCAGTCCCTTTCTAAGATTCTTTTCACAGTAATCTAATATTTCTGTCCAAGATTAGATTGATATTTACTATTCAGTCCAACTACATAACAAACATCAAGTCTCATACACATCATAACATGCATGAGACTTCCGATGGTACTAGAATAAGGATTCTTTCAATTCTTTCACGCTTTTATGGAGTCTTTGGGCATATTTCATGACAAAGAGTTTGACCATTTTGAGATGAGATTACCCATAAGCTTACAATCAGCCGTATAGAATCGTTCGAGAATCTTTTGATGTATGGCTCTTGTGACGAAGCCAGAATTCTCCTTAAACGATCTCTATTGATTCTTTTTAACTCCTAAAATATAGGTAACATCTCTCATATCTTTTATCTTGAAAGTTGAGGAAACTTATCTTTTACCAGCTTAACATACATACAACGGTCCTCTTTGGTCATTTGAAATCCATAGGACATGATCGTCTCATAGAAATGGAGGTACAATTATTTGGAGAATTGTTTCAAGAATTGTTTCAAGTCATAGATCAATCTCATGAGCTTACATACTTTCAGCTCTTGATCCCTTTTTGAAACAAAATTCATTAACTGCTCCATGTCAATTTCTTTCTCCAGTTCTCCATTGAGAAATATTATATTTACATCCATCTGATGCAATTCTAGGTTCATGTGTGTAACGATAGCTAATATAAGGCGGATGGAAGCAAACATTACCATAAGGGAGAAGGTTTCTTCATAATCTATACTCTTTCGTTGAGTATATTCTTTTGCTACTAATCTCGCTTTGTATCTCTCTATTGAGCCATTTTCCTTACACTTAATGCGGAGAACCCATTGATTTCCAATGGATTTTCTATCAGACGATAATTTAACCAAATGCCAGACATGGTTGCACTCCATTGACTCCATCTCTTATTGTATGGCTTTAATCTAAAAATCTCTAGAGGTGAATTGAGAGTCTCATTCACATTCTTTGGCTCATCACAATTATGTAAAGCAAGCATAAAAGTTTCTCCTCAATCTCAAATTGACAATAAGGAATAACCTTACAGTTATTTCTATGAGTTAATTTATTTGAGAGCACTAATTTATTAGTCTCTTCGCTCCCACTAGGAACAAATGAATAAACTATTCCAATAGCTTTATCACTCCCACTATGGATAGAGTATTTAAATAACTCTCTATCTTCCTCTAGTTGAGTGTTCGAATTTGGAACATTGTCCGAATTGTTCAATACGTAACATTGAAGTTCTTTTTTCAACTTCACCTCTACTAGGAAATTCATTCTCTAAGAATTTCACATCTAATGACTCTAATTCAGTAATGCTTCCATTTGAGTTTTCTCCTATGAATACATATCCTTTTGAGTACTTGGAGTATCTAATAAAGATACATTTATTTCTTTTAGCACCCAACTTTTCATATTTACTAAAAAAAATATGCACATATCATGCACACCCTCATGGTCGCATATAAGTAAGTTCAGGTTTCCTACCTGTCTATAATTCATAGGGTATGGAAGTTACTGATTTGGTAGTGACCTTATTCAGAATGTAGGCAGCTGTTAATAGCGCATCTCCCAGTAAGATACTGAGAGGTTGCTTGTGCAATCATAGATCTTACAATCTCTAATAATATTTTATTCCTTCTTTCCGCTACACCATTTTATTGCGGAATCCTAGGAGTGGTCAACTGTATATTAATACCTTTCTCATGACATAATGTCTCAAATTATTCAGAAAGATATCTTATCCTCGGTCAGTCCGCAAGACCTTAACAGTTCTATCTAACTGATTCTCCACCAAGTTGAGATACATTCTAAAGCAATCTAATACTTCAAATTGATGGGAGATCAAATAGATATGACCAAAATATGTAATCATCTATGATTGCTATAATTTCTAGCTCTCACATTTATTGGTCCATAGATGTCAGAATGAATTAACTATAATTGATTCTTAGCCTCAATTTTTTTTCCAAATGGTTTTCTAGTTGTTTTTCTACTAGACAACTTTCACATAAAAGCAAATCTATCTTATTGAGGGAATCTTAAAATCCCTCTCTAGACAATCTATTCATTCGATTCTGGCCAATATGTTTTAGTCTAGCATGCCAAGTATAAATATCAATATTGGCAACATCAGTGAAAGTGATTAATGAAAGACAACCATCGTATTAATAGTACCGTCAAATTCGGTATTTAATACGATAAAACCATCCATCAGATATTCGGTGTCTAATCACACTGAATTTAGGTAAATCTTCAAACAGTTACTATAAAAAGTTAAATTATATCCTAAACTTAGAAGGACAAGTACAGAGACAAGATTCAGTCGAATCTTTAGAGCATACATGATATCATGGAGATACAACACTTGGCCACCTCACAGAATCACTTTGCAGGTGTCAATCTCTTTTAAGTTGTTCCCCATATAGATCCATTTTATTCCTCGCCTGATCCGACGGTACTCTACAAATGCTCCTCTGTCTCTAGCTACGTAGTTTGTGGCTCTTAAGTCTCTTTCTTATACTCAGTGCATTCACGAGTGAAATGACCCATCTTGCCACAGTTGAAATACTGTAACTAACTTTTATCCTTCCTTGCTCTACCACGTTTACCCTTCTTGTGTTTTCCGGTCTCATCCATGTTGGATTTGGGATTCTCTTTCCTTTCTTCCAACTTATATTCTTTCCTCCCTTAGAGCCTAAACCCTTGCTTATACTGAACTCAACCAGATAAAGCTAACTCGAAGTATTAGCTGCCTCTAGGCGCTCATCTGCGAGTTTAACATGACGTGAGATATCATCAAACAACTTGATGTTGTCATTGTTGGTCATGTTGATTTATCATATTTTTTCAATTATTTAGGAGGAATCAGATTACCACTTGTACTTACTACTCACTAGTTAAGGCATGGCCTGCGGATTTCAACTCATGTATCATGTTTGACTTCTCTCACAGATGTGTCATTAGGTTGAAATCCCAATGCATCTGATAAGTATCAAACTTGATTGTGAATCTCCTCAGTTTAATGGTTAATATCCCACTACATTTGTCTTTCAAAGTCAGCCAAATGTCTAGTGTCGTCTATATTCTTTGTTCGCGCACATGTGGTCATCAGCCATACAAGACAACATCATTGTACGAGCAATGTTGTTTTTTATCTTAAAAATGTCTGATAAGCCTCAACATGTTGTCTTTATTGAGCAAAAGTACCATGTTTGGGTTTGACCATAGTATTGGTTACGGTTTCAAGGGTTTCTTACTCCTCTAGGATATACTGAATTTTACGGTGTCAAATATCATAGTTATCACTATTTAATTTGTCACCTTTATTCAGTTCAACAACTATTATTATCGAAGCACATACTATTGTCTCAAATGACATTAATTCTACTTAGAGATTTTTTTATCTATATCTGTCTATGTCTATACTAGCACATCCACTATCATTTCACTAAAAATATTGCAGCAACTATACACTTATAAATATGATAAAAGAATGTTTGGATAGGAATCGAAAAAATAGTCAAGCTACCCATCATCATCCAATTTCACTAAATCATATATGTAAGTGTTTGCGCAAAGCAGTCCTAATATCATTCCCTAAAAGATTTTAGGACACCTACAATTTGAATAGCATAATTTGAGATCTTTATATTCTCAGACATCTCTTAATTGGAATCTCTATGACCTCCGTCATTTTATAGTCCAAAAATATAAATATATATATATATGATCTCAAAGTTCTACTACTCATCTGAGATTTATATATCTCAAGGTACTGGTCAATATTTGAGATATCAGTAATCTCCTCATTATCTGATAGGACAATAATCATAATCACATCACCAGATAACTCATCGTCAAAATGAGATGACCCAGTCCCTATAAAATTGCATGGTATAACCTAAAACTAAATAAATACATGCATGACTAATTTTAGATTAAATAAAATTAAATTTAAAAACTAAAACATTTTTAAAATTAACTCCCTATAGAGTGAAATCAATCAAATAATATTATTTCGCTCACAATTCAAGCGAATAATTAATTAGGATGAGAAGAGGAGCAAAAATAGGAAAAATAAAATTTTTCGCCGGAAAAGTAGCCGGCGGCGGCGCGTGACGGCCACGCGCCGGTCGAGCAGCCACACGTGTCGCCCATGTGGCGCTTGCGTGGGCTTGGTCCGTGCCGCCCAGCGCGTCACGCGCCGCCGTGGCGCGTGTATTACACGCGCCCATTTGGCTTCTCATCGACGACCGTTTTCGCTCCAGATTTCAACCCCAAACTTGTTTTGATTCGTTCTCCTTCGTTTTACAACGAAATTTTGTGATTCAAATTGCTAATGATTCGTCTTGAAGTCTAGTTTCTTATCAAATTTGAATCACACAAAATGGAAGTTTAACGAGGGAGATATCATGCATGGAAGTTTCGGGGTTCATATTTTTATATCTTAGTTTTCAACCCAAAAATCAAGTTTCATGGCAATTTTAATTGTATAACCAAGATTAATGACCAGCAAACAACCCTAAGGGGGCTCTGATACCAATTAAAGAATTCATAACATTATATAAATTCAATAAACAGTAAAACGGAAACCAAAAGCATACCCGTTTCTACGTAACGGAAATTGTTCTGGATCTTGGATTGTTCAACTGGTCGGATTCCAATCACAAAGTCGGAAAAAAACCTCAAATCACAGTGTAATTTGCTTTGCCATTTGTTTTTCTCTTTTTCTCTCATGATTCTGTGTTTGTATTTCATTTCTAGAATTGATTTTCCATCATCATTCAACAAATGAAATTCCTCAAGTATTTATAGAGGTGGCGGTTATTTTCTGATAACCGCCAGTAACCGCTAATAACCGTCAGCGGTTATTCATTCTTATCCCAATCCATTTTAGTTGGATCGGATCATGGGTTTGGGTCATCTTGGGTGGACCCGACCCAACAACCCAATAACCCAACACCTACGAAATAAGAAGTCTTTCCTAATTCGTGTTGATTCTAGAATAAGTCATTTTAGATGATTCGGGAGTATCTTCGGTCCACCCCTGCATTCTAGGGACGAAAGAGGTAGCTTTTCATTCCATTCCTTCCTATTTCATAAGGGAAGAATCCTGAATAAGTCGAAGGTCAATTGTACCAATATAGGAAAGTAGATCCCTTGAAGAATCCTCACCAAAGTCGAATGGTATAAGGAATATGAACCTCGGGCCTTGGTGTCAACCGACTCTTTGACACCTTACCATGTCGATCGAACCGTGAAACCAGTGTTAGGCCAATAGAACCATTGAGCTGATCCGTCAATGTTCTGTGATGATATAATGGTTGAATTGGTCTACTAAACAGCTGAGTCGACCCACCAAATGGATCGTAGGCTTGAGGCTACAGAAGTCTTATTAGGAGGAGATATTGAGCCATAAGCACTTGTGTGCCAGCCGCAAACCTTGACTTGTTCACTTCTAATCCATCAGTTTGTCCAACTTCCAGCACCATCTGGGGTGACCAACCCAATGACTAGCAGTAGTATATGCCAAAATAGCTGTTCATTTTGTGATAATGAACCTTTAAATTACCATGTTAAGAGTTGAAAAGGGTAAGTGCAGTTTAGCCATTCGGTGGCTATTAAGGTTGGTTTTAACTTTTAAAGAGATTGGAGAGCCAAATTTTAATAAAGAGGAAGTTGCGAAAAGATAAGGTCTAATAAAGAGGAGAGATTCTAGGAGGAAGACGATGCCTACAATGACTAAATTCACATACAATGGTCAAAATTGGTACAAACTTGTTCGAGTTTTTTTTTTTTTTTTTTTTTGTTGTATTTTTAGTTTTGTTTCACCTGCATTTTAACAGTTATTCTTGTTCAACAAATGAATTCTAACCACAAATGTCAACTACATGTCTTGACACATAATATACTCAGTTTGCACTGAAACAAAATCTAAATATCTATAAGGTTATATAATTTAACTAAAAACTAACATTATTGTGTTAATTTTAAGTAAAGTTAACTAATGATCAATTAACTGGAGGAGTTTTTTGCTTATTATTTAAATTATAAGGTTAGATTTGACATATCATCAAAAGTTAGGGGATTATTTATAATTCCCCCTAAAAAAAATCAATTTATTTAATAATTCAATGAGGGATAGTGGGTTAACTAAAAAATATTGAAATTTTGCACAATAAAATTTATGTATTTTTCTCTATATTTTCTTCTTTTATTCTCTTTTTGTTTGTGATCCTATTCAAATGCTTTATGTTGGTGTTATAATTCATCCATATAAAAAAAATTTGACTCCTCCAATAGACCCACATAAAGGTAGTGTGCCAATATTTGTGCTCACCATTTAGATTTATAAATTGAACATGTTATGCATGATTTATACAACGCCAGCAATCACCATTTCACTACTGGAGGAGATCAGGCAACTTCGAGAACTAAATAAGAGAGTATCGCCACCAACGTCGCCACCATCAACAACTCCGCCATCGCCAACAACTTCAACCCTGCTACCACCACCACCAGAAGACCAAGACTTGGGCGGAGCTGGACCTTCCTCTTAACTAAAGTAGTAGTAGAAGCCAAAAACTTTACCTTGGCGTCTTGAATTTAATTTCAACTTGTATGACTTCACGATGGGGGATTTGAATTTGCTAAAGAGTATTAATACCATGATGAGAATAATTGATTTGCAAATATTTCAGTGTGTTTGTCAGTTTGTGATTAAAACATAACTTTTGGATATGCATGCCAGCACTACAAAGTGAAGCAAAGCATTTGATCATCCATTTAACTAATCATTTCTGAAAAATGCTGAATACAAACAAGTAGAAAGCATGAATTATTTGATCTTGCTTACGACTACTTCTTTTGTCCTTTTTTTTTTTATTAATTTAACGGAGTTCTAAAAAATACATGCTATGATATAACAATTTGAACATAAATATTATAAAATTGAATGATCGATCGTTACTTCTAATTCAAATTGAGCACTGCCCTTTTAGTTAAATTGATGGTACCAAGCCAGTCCTTCAATCAATTAGAAAATATTTAAATTTAATTTGGCCACTAAGGTCAGACATCTACATTTCATCGTCAGCATAGAAACTAATGGGCTTAGTCACTCGAGCATGAATGTGACTTAAACTACACACTTCTGTACACAAGTTTAACGAGCCACAGGGAAAGGACATCTATAAACAATGAATATAGAGATTTAATCTATTCCACTGAAAAAACAATGATTGTAATACTCAGTATTCAGACTCCAATGTATACATCTTTAATGACAATATTAAAAACAACTTAATAATGTTAGAGATTCCAATTAGTATCTCAACTATTGTTGCGCAATTTATTATCAGAACAAAGTGAGATAATAATGTTCCAAGTAAAAGACAAGTCATGTATGATAACAATCTGTCACACTTCTAAAGGTTGCAATTATAAATACGACTTTGGAGTTGTAATTGTATACCTTGTTTTAATTCATGAGAACAAAAAAATTTGAAGTTACACATGGCATGTACGAGTACACATTTTAGCGATAGCTCACTCCTTCACCATTCACGACCTCGCCAAGATGGTATGCTGTATAAGCTCCGTGTCCAAGTATTCTTTGGGATGCTTCCTGGCTCACAACTAGTACCATCCCAATACCCATGTTAAAAGTTCGTCTCATTTCAGCATCTTCTATTCTTCCAGCCTACACAAAAACGATAACCAGAATCAACAGAAATGACACATTAGGTACGAAAAACTTGGAATAAATTTGTGATAATTGGAGCAGTAACTAAGTGAAAATATCCATCAAAGTATGTAACATTTTCTAGCAAAGTCTGTTAATTTACTTATGGCATCTAATAACAAGCCAGAGACAATGCTTTCACCTGTTGCAACCATTTGAATATAGGTGGGACTTCCCATGAGCCCTCATAAATGGCAGCCCCAAGGCCTTTCGGAAACACTCGAGGTATATTGTCTGTAAAACCACCACCAGTGATGTGGGCTATCCCTTTCACCCCTCCCTTGCTAATTATGTCCAGCACCTATTTGACCCAATGAAAAAGGTTTTGACACCGGTCAGCACAACATGGGGCACAATAATGTAAATTAGAGGGGTTGATGGAAGACCTCTTTAACGTATATAACAGTCGGGGCCATCAAAGCCTCGCCTAGTGTACTGCTTCCTCCAGAAAATTTGTCCGTTAGAGAAAGGCCACTCCGAGCTAAAACCCTGTAAAAATCATAGAAGCACATATCCTGAGGACTTCCATATATCAGTTACAAAACGGACCCAGCAGAAGGCGATGGCAGCTAACATCCATTGAAACCGTAAATGAAGTCTTCAGTCTTATCAACATATGTAACAACTAACAAAGCATACACTTATAGAAATTCTAACCTTCTTACAAGAGAAAAGCCATTGGAATGCACCCCACTTGATGGCAGGCCAATGAGTACATCTCCAGTCGCAATATTTTTCCCATCAATAACTGAATCCTTTTTCACAACGCCCACAGCAAAACCACTGAGATCATACTCACCCTCTGCATAAAAATCCGGCATCTCTGCAGTCTAAAAGACATATATCTAGTAAGCTTAACTAAAGGCAGTTGAGATGTAAGTAATTATAATCCTACATGAATATCAAACTAAACAAATATATAAGGAGCTCACGCTTGACCGTACATGTTAAAGGTTATAAGAAACCATCCAGTAGACATATTTCTGCTTTGATCAATCATGTAATAGGAAGACAAATTCCATAACATTAAAGATTAGTATATTTCCCAATTACCAAACTCCATAAGTGCCCCATAGAAACATCTAATCTAAACAAAGTTGACTTCAAGTAAAATCAACAAACAAAATCAATGCCTTAAAAAGGACTTCTTCTAGCTCCATATGATGATCACAAATCCGAGTAACACAAAACAAATCCAACATCCATTACTAAACAATAATTTCAGTTAGATATTGCTACTCAACTAAGACAATATGCTGATTGAAAAAAAAATTAATGAAAATAAATTACCTCTCCTCCTAAAAGAGCGCAATCAGATTGTTGGCAGCCATCAACAATGCCTTTGATGACCTAAACAAGAATAAAACAGACATAATCAAGCATCAACACCAATTCAACGGTCCATGCTCATAAAATAACTGTACACAACCACCAGTACCTTTTCAGCAAGATCAACATCTAAGCGACTTGTAGCAAAATAATCCAGAAAAAACAATGGCTTTGCTCCTGAAGTAACAATGTCATTGACACTCATAGCGACCTAAATTGGAAATCCATCGGGAAGCTAATTCTACTTTCTAATATCAAAACAAATACCACACCATACAGTCTATTAAAATATTCATTACCAAATCAATCCCAATAGTATCATGGATTCCTGTTTCAAACGCCAACTTTAATTTCGTTCCCACACCATCCGTCCCAGCTACAAGGTATGAGTCACCTGTTCACAAAAGTATATCAGCAAACTAATACAACCCAACAACCAGAAACCATGGTAATAACAACTTATTCTTTCTTTCTTTTAGATAACCGTAAAATCCCTCATACTCGCTTAGCAAACCCAAGTTCAAAACAAGATCCCGTTGAATCTTACAATCTTTAATGAAACAAAAAAATTACAGCCTACAACCCAATCGAAGTAAGTATTAATTCCGTTGTATTCCCCATGTTTTTCATATTTTGAGGTGATCAACATCAATAATATTAATAATATTTACAATATATCCACTAATAATTTCATTAATTTAGGCCCCAAAATATTAATATTTAATTCCTTATCATATTTCTGATATTTTTTACTATTTTTACCGAAATTTTCATAAATTTAGACCCTAAACCAGGTCCTTAGTTGAATTCTACAATATTTGATGGAACAAAAAATTATAGCTACAACCCAATCGAGTAAATATTATACCCATATATTCCCCATAGTTTTTTATATTTTGAAGTGACCAATATCAATAATACTAATAATTTTTCCAATATATCCACTAATATTTTCATAAACTTAGACCCCAAATATCAATATTTAATTCTTATCATATTTTTGATATTTTCTATATTATTACCAACATTTTCCTAAATTTAGATCCACGAAACCAATATTCACTTCCTAGCTATATTTCTAATATTTTTTATATTTTATCGATATTTTCACAAATTTAGACCCCACCAAGCCAATATTCACTTCCTCGCTATATTTCTAAAATTTTCGATACTTCACCGATATTTTCACAAATTTAGACTCATGAAACCAACATTCACTTCCTCGCTATATCTCTAATACTTTCGATACTTCATCGATACTTTCATAAATTTAGACCCTTGAGAAACCAATATTCACTCCTCGCTATATTTCTAATATTGTCGATACTTTATCAATACTTTCATAGAGAAACCAATATTCGACTCCTCGCTCTATTTCTAATATTTTCGATACTTTATCGATACTTTCATAAATTTAGACCCTGAGAAACCAATATTCATGTCCTTTCTATATTGCTAATATTTTCGATGATATTTTCATAAATTTAACCGATATTTACTTCCTTGCCTCAGTCCATGTACCTATGAGAGAGGATTCAAACCCGAGACTTAAAAACGCAAAATCTAGAAAAGACCTATAAATAAAGCAAAACGAAAAAAAAAAAAATGAACAACAAAATAGTACCGAAAGGGAAAAGGCCCCCAAAGCCTCCAATCCCAGGAGCCATCTTCGCGATTCTACGAACAAGTTCAGACCCAGCATCTATGTCGACACCAGCATCCTTATACGTGAGTGCATCAGGGCTGCTTCCAGCAGAAGAAGCCATTGAAACGCTTCTGGGTTTTGTTACATCGGAGGTGGGTGTTGATAAAAGAGGAAACTTGCTACTTTGGAAGGCAATCTTCTTGGTGGTGGAGATGGGTTTGTTGTGAGAGGAGCGGATGGCTGCGACCAAGCAACGTGAGAGGTCAGTGTTTGCTGCGATGCTACTGTTCATGGCAGCCATTGAATATGATTGCTGGAAGCCCGATTGTGAATTGCTGTGGAAACCGATGAAGTAGGCGTTCGGAGTCGTGGAGAGAGGTCGAGCGGCGGTGGGGGAGTAGGGTGTCAGCGGCGCCGGTGGGACTTGAGAGAGACTGAGAATCCAAGAGAGAGTGTGCGTTTGCTTTTGGGAGGGTTCGGGTTTTTGTATTTATTTTTTGTTTTTTCGTTTGGTTTTCTTTTTTTTTTAATTATTTTGGGTAAATTGCGTAAAGTCTACTAACATTAGTTGATATTACACTTATATGAAATTTTTGCTCTTAGTTGCATGGAACTCTCCCGTCGATAGTAATCTAAGTTAACATTAACAGTTTACCATTAATTCTGATTTAATATCCAAATTACTCCTTGAATATCTCTATTTAATTGCTTAATTTTTAAATAAAAATGAAATATAAATACATAATATCATGTTGAGGTAAGTCTTCCTACAAACGAAAATATTTTTTCATTATTGTAATATAAAAATCTCAAGTTAACAGTTAAACTCTCTTAACTTAAACGTATGACACGGAAATATTGTGCAATGATGAAAATCCTCACATTTTCAAATTGAATGAAATTGATCAATTTGCTCTTCAATAAAGACAAAAGAACAAAGGTTAAAAATTTTATTAAAAACATTATTAAAAAATAAAAAAAATAGAAATGAAAAATCTAGATTTGTTGTTAATTTTTTTTTTTCATAAAACTTATTTTAAAATCCATGTAAATCTATCACTTAAATAAAATCTATGAAATCTATGATTTTTTTAATACACTTATATTTAATTAGATTTTATACAAATCTTAATTAAGTATGTCTATATTTTAATGGATTTGATATAAGTTTGGATTAAAAACACTTAAATTTTAATAAAATTCATTTCAATCTAAATTAAATGCCCCCGAGTTTTCAAAATATATTAAATTTTAATGAATTATAAATTAAATATACCCTTTTAAAAGTAGGGATAATTTTGAAATTTTATAAGGGCTTAACGGTCAACTAGTTTGGACTGTTATTTAACCACCAACTGTGGGAAGTTTTGTGCAATTAAAAGCACACGTTTCATATGAACGAAATATCACATAATATTAGACGGTTTGTGCAATTTACCCTTTTGTTTTTTAAATTGCGAAAATTACAAAAATACCCATTTCAAAATGACAATTTTTGTTTTTACCCAATATTTTTAAACAAATTGAATTTAACCCCTCAAACAAATTAATTTCATTATATACCCAAAATACCCATAATGCCCTTACATATATTTACCTATAAACCCTTAATTTTCAAAAAAATTAAAAAAACCAAAATATGTAATTACAAAACAGCCCCTCCTATATATATTTCTAAGAAATCGGTGAAAAGTCATTTTCATCACCGATTTCCCATTCAAAAACTCGACCCACACTGTGCGACCCGTACCCGATCGCCCCCTTGCACGACCCGACCAGCCGTTCGACCGTTTCCGGCCATTCTCTCGCCGTTTTCGACATTGGCAGACCATCTCCGACCGCCGGCAACCCTCTCAAGTTTGGCAAGGTACTCGAATCTACCATGTTAGGGACTTTTTAATTTCGTTTTGCACATTTGAGATGTTTTATGTGTTATGATGATTAAATTGTGTTGGATTTGTGTTAGGTTATGATGATTAGATTAGAATAGGTTAGATTTGTGTTGTTATGACGCTGCAATCATCGTCGGCCTTTGTATTTTTTGAAATCGGTTTTTCACAATCGGTTGTTGACAATCGGTTTTTCAAATCGATTTTTCACAATCGGTTGTTAACTTCGATTTTCGACTTCGGGGTTTTGCACTTCGGTTTTTCACTTCGGTTTCAACAGGTTGATCGGTTTTTCTCTTCTGTACTGTGAAAAACCGAAGTGAATAACCGATCAATATCATTGATCGGTTTTCCAGCCATAGTTAAAAACCGATTATATTTGTTCACATTTGTCATTTGAATACTATACATCATTTGCTGTCCCGTTTCTGGTTGTTTTCTATCATTGATCGATTTTTCATCCCTAGTGAAAAACCGATCAATGTATGGATCAGTTTTCCAACCATAGTTAAAAACCGATTTTAGTTGTTCACATTTGAATACTATGCTAGTTAGTTGCAGTTTCTTGTTGTTTTCTATCATTGATCGGTTTTGGTGAAAAATCGATCAATGATATTGATCGCTGTTTCACACTGGGTTGGAAAACCGATCAATGATCAATATCATTGATCGGTTTTCCAGCCCTGGTGAAAAACCGATCAATGATATTGATCGATTTTCCAACCATAGTTAAAAACCGATTATATTAGTTCACATTTGAATACTATACTAATCATTTGCTGTTTTTGGTTGTTTTCTACAGATGGATTTCAAGTACAAATATAGTTCACAAACAATTAGCAAGAATTCGAGCGGGAATACACATATTGGGCACAAATGGCTTGGTAAAATCATTGCGGTGATTACTAGATGAGGCTTATACGACTGGTTCATAAGAGAGTGTCCATTCGGACATATTTTAGAGATAAGCAGTAACAATACAACAGCTGCTTCAGTGATATTATGGTTTCTTGTTAGAGAGGTGGAGGTCCCCGGTGGGCGCCATGATGAAATGTGGTTTGAAATCGGGGAAAGAACATATAGGTTTGGGAAACAGGAGTTTTTATTGGTGACAGGACTTCCTTTTGGGGGTGTAGATCGAGAAATCTTCAATACAGTGCAAAATGATGTAAAGAGCATCCTATGGCGATTGTTTGATGGAGTGTCGCCGAGTGTCCCCAGTCTAGCCACCTTTGTTGAGGCAAGGAGCCATACAGGACGTCAAGGCCGTGCGGGTGAAAATGTTTTAACTGATGAGGATCTTTTGAAGTTAGCAAATGTAGGGATCGCTTTCCATCTCTTCATGGGGCAGGATGACAGAGCTAGCATTGGTCATTTTATGTGGGTGATGATAGAGAATGCGGAGTTATAGAACTCATTCCCTTGGGGTACATTGAGCTATAGTACGCTGATCCATTGTCTCCATATGACGATTAATGAAGAGCGGGTGAAAAACCCACCGAAGACCACTAATCTTTATGGTTATATTCCGACATTTCAGGTATACTTATTATGGTAAATAATTAATAATAGTTTCCTTTTAATTGGTTGATATATATAATTTTATTTTATATATATATACACTAACTATATGTTTGTTATTTGTTTAATCAAATTATAATGGTGGTTGGTGGAAATATTCCCGGTCTTACGAGAGAAGATAGCGAAAGATAATCAATCCTTGCAAAATGAACTGCCAAGGTGTAGGAGATGGACACTGAAGAAGACCCCGAAAGGCATAACCAACCTGAATGATTTTCCCCCTGTAAGTGGTGAAAGTAATTGAAAATGGTTTTCTTCATTTTTTTTGTTTTAACCATCCTTAATAATAATATAACTAACCATTTATATACGTATATTGCAGATAGTTGGTATTGCACAAACCCTTGAGCCTACTGATGCCGAAAATGAGACGGATTATTGGACATCATTCAATCCGAAGCATTTAGTTGGCGAAGAGGTACATAAAGTAGGTGGCGGAGGGAGTGAGGAGGATGATGATGATGATGATGATGCACGTGGTGATGATGATGATGCACATGATGATGATGATGATGCACGTGATGATGATGATGATGTAAGGGATGATGAGGAGCAGCATGAAGACATCCCAAGTGCACAGCCTGAATCAGAGGATAGCTTTACGGAGTTACGAGCAAAAAAGGTGCACGATGTACCTACAGTACATTCTGAGGTACGAATCTTAATCGTTTTTTCTTATTTCATTGTTAAGTGAATGTGCATTTGAGTAAATGGAAAAGTTGTGGATATGTTGTATAATCATATAAAGTGGGATAGAGAGACGGAGTCTCTAAACATGATAGATGAAGTGTAATTTTAAATATGCAGGTTATATTTCCCTGGATACTCAAAAAACAGGGGAGACTCTGTCGAAATTTTTTTTTTCAATTGTGTACATTGTGTAAAATGACTTATTTATGCAAGTGATGCAGTTGTTTGAGTATCTTGTGGGTTTACAGAAGGCAACCTACAAGAAAGTAAGTAAGATGGATAAAAGGTTGAGACGGGTGGAAGAATATTTAAATATTCCTATGGATGACGACGACGACGACGATGATGATGATGGGAGCATTGTCCCTGATGACCATATCTATAGCCCACCACCCCCCCCCACAACCACCACCACCATCACCACCAACACATGAGGACGAGGGGGTCCATCAGTCACCTGACCATATCTATAGCCCACCACCACCACCACATGAGGACGAGGGAGTCCATCAGTTACCTGACCATATCTATAGCCCACCACCACCACCACATGAGGACGAGGGGGTCCATCAGTCACCTGGCCATCATGATGAGGTAGTCCATCAGTCGCCTATCCATAGAGACGAGACAGCCATCCATCAGGAGGAGCAGGAGGTCCATCAGGAGGATGAACGTGGTGATGACCAGGTACGTATAGTATTTCAATTGTGTTATAATTTGATTTATAATTTTAAATGTTTATTTTAATTGATAGTTTTGATTTCCTTATAGTTGCATAATGAGGTCATCCAGGAACGGGGCAAACGAAAGACGAAGCCAGCGGCATCTCTGCGGACATCATACACTGATCCTGGACCGCCAAAAAAGAAAAAGAAGGTGCTCCAAAAGCAGGTTGAGGAGGTGGCAGAGTCTGTAGACCCCGTAGAGGTTGTCTACAATGAATACAAAGCTTCTTCCACGTCATTGGATCTCAGGTTTTGATAATAAGTAGTTTCATACCTTTATGTTGGTTACTATTAAAAAAAATTTAACCTTTTTTTTCTGTTATTTTAGGCGTGCAGTTGATCGTTGTCAGTGGTGCGTGATACCAGACACATTGCGAACCATTAAGGATGAGAACAGATGGTTCACTTCTGAGCACATCGATTCTTATTTGCTGTGTTTACGAAAGAAGTGGAATGAGGTTGAGGATACTAGATATGCGGTTCATGGGAGCTCTTTATTTGTGAGTGTTTACATTTTAATAAGTTATGTCGTTATAATTTATCGTCATATGTCCCTTAAGTGTGATAACATGTTTAATTTTTTATCTTGCAGGCATTGATGACATTATACTATAGAGAGCAATACGTCCTCAAAGGAAAAACATTTGATCCGGTTACAACTGATATACCCTCAGAGTGGCCAGCATTCGGTTCTGGCAAGTTAGACTCATTAGTACCGTGGTGGGAAGTTGAAAATGTGAGTGTTGTATGAAAAATTATAAGTTATTATTTGATCATTTAAATATTTAAATTAGTCTTATATCATTGACGTCTTCAAATTGCAGGTGTTGCTGCCATGTAGCCTAGATCAAAATCACTAGGTCCTTTGTCAGGTGTGCTTGAGACAGAAAAAGATATTAATATATGATTCTCTTGCATATACTGACTTAGCTTTGCGCATTGAGCCACTTGAGCCGCTGGTATGTTTGATGCCCATTTTATTGCGGTTTGTGAGATTTTATGAGAGGACCCAGATAGAGATGCCACCTGTTGATGAGCGATGGACAGTTGAACGTCTTGATAGATCGGTTGTGCCCCAGCAACCCGATGGGTGAGTAAATTTGTAACTTAATGAAAATTTAATATTTATATATATAATATATGTATTTTTTTTTATATTATATTTAATGGTATGATAACATCATTTAATTAATTTGTTATTAATACAGGACGGGCTGTGGAGCATACGTGGCCATGTACATACGTGATTTGTTACAATCAAACGAGACTACATGGAAATCAAGACGATCGGATCAGGTTGCAGATGTCATTACACTAAGGGTAGAGATTGCAAGGGATCTGTATACCTTTTCGACACCATTGTATAAAGTAAATAAATTTGGAAAATGAATAGTTGACTCTGATGGAGAGGTTGTATATAAGTAATTGGATTTATTTTATTTTTATTAATTATTCATTCATTTATATAAGTAATTGTATTTATTTTTATTAATTATTCATTCATTTATATAAGTAATTGGATTTATTTTTATTAATTATTCATTCATTTATATAAGTAATTGGATTTATTTTTATTAATTATTCATTCATTTATATAAGTAATTGTATTTATTTTTATTAATTAAATGAGACTACATTTAATAAAATATGTAACGATCTATAATTGTTTTCAATCTATGATGTGATTGTATTTCATAATTACATATCTAAATTTTATAGTAACTCAAAATTTCAGGTTTTGGTATAATTGAGATTGAAATTCTTTTTTAAATCACACCAATCATTTTAATTACTTATAGAATTTCTGATTGTAATTAAATGGGAAGTGTAGAACTTTTGGCTCTAATTAAATTGAAAATTTAGAACTTCTGATTCTAATAAATTAAACTTTAGAACTTCAAGTTATATTAATTGAAATCCAGAACTTAAGGTTCTAATAACTTAAAGTCGCACAAATAATGTATATAAATAGCACTTAATAAAGAATGAAGGTTTTTTAAAATTTAATTAATAGGTTCTTTTTTTTCCTAAAGTAAAAGAATGAAGGTTTTTTAAAATGATGGGTGTGGAGATAAAAAAGTTTACACTTGATGCCTATGTGATTATCTGGAAAACTATATAAAATTTAATTTATGTCATTCTATCAATATTATATAAATGAAAATGGAAGCCACATATACGTTTGGATCATCTAAGATATCGATATTTTCATTCTTGATTATAGGTTATCGATTACTATATAATGAATGAATATATAGTATTATTCAATAATATCCAAAAATGAGAAATAATCGTCTGATCGATTTTTCAGTAGTGTTTAAAAACCGATATCGGTTTTTCATACGCATGAAAAACCGATCCGACGAAAAAGCTGGGATAAATTATTGTTCGGTTTTTAAGGTTAATGGAAAATCGATTGCGGTTTCTTAACCAATATGGAAAACCGATCATGCCATTTTGAGAGATTTTGACCCCTTTCCCTTCAAATGTTAGGTTTCCAGTGATCAAAATACACTAAAAACCATAGAATTAATGTTGCATTTCAGTTTGGACTAATATAACAATAAAACATTGTTAGATGAATCTACATTAAGATTTGTACAATGTGAAAATGTTATCACCGAATACCAGGTTTAACTTCAACTTCACCATACATAGTCATTACGTAAGTTATTTACCCAATTTTACTTTAATTGTTTAAATTTAAGTAAGTCGGGGTCATTTGTTGCCCACCAAGAGCCATCAGAAGGGGATGAACTCAAGAAAGGCAAAGATCGGTTTTTTAAGTGGGCATAAAAACCGAAATCGGTTTCTCCTTTAACTGAAAAACCGATCAGACGTGCATTTGGACAAATGTCATGGTGTCGGTTTTATGAGCTATTAAAAACCGATTTCGGTTTTTTATCAATAATGAAAAACCGATCAACCTGAATCACGAAATCAGTTTCTTTTACCAATTTAGACCTAGTGTATATTATTGCAATCTTATGCTAAATAATGTGTCATATAACTGAGGAAACCTGTGTCATTATAAAAGTTTGAGTTCCCAAAAATTTAAACATATGCTAAATAAATAAATGCACATTTACATGCTAGATGTGTTCTAATTAATAAAATACTTGCAAGACGTCATTAAACAAAAAATAATATCAGTTTCATTGTACTCTGATGAAGATTAAATCAACATAAACAAGTAAGCGTGAAATAACATAATACATATTATTAAAATAAAGGCTTCAATTAATTAATGTGTCTAATCATCAATGTTTGGATCATTACCCATCATTTGATTGGGAGGAGGAAACCGTTTCGGGCATCGACGTTGGTTGTGTCCAGTCTCATGACAGAGGCGGCATCTTCGTGAGGGCGCAGTATTTGGATGAA
Source organism: Nephelium lappaceum (assembly GCA_021234005.1). Lineage (NCBI taxonomy): Eukaryota > Viridiplantae > Streptophyta > Magnoliopsida > Sapindales > Sapindaceae > Nephelium > Nephelium lappaceum. The sequence goes on along the minus strand of CM037998.1, from coordinate 28,589,127 downwards.
CATTTGCACTTGTTCCAACTTCTGCAGTAGCGGCTTCGCTAGTTTGGGCTTCTGCACTTGCGGCTCCGCTCGTCCCTCCACTGAAGGATGTTGGGGGGTTAGGGCAACGAAGACGGTTATGTCCCCTCTGACCACATTTTCCACACTTCTTAGTTCGACGAGCTTCCCCAACGGAAGGAATCCGAACCTCTTTCGGCCTACCTGCTTGTCTTTTTCCTATGGGTGGTAGTACAATCATGCTTCTAACTTCCGCGGAAACATTCCAATCAGACAATTTAGGAACGGGATTGATCGGACGTGCATATGCAGCTTTTAGCCACTCTGTGCTATAATAATAACTACAAAGTGTATCACAACTGACGCCCTTAAACCTGACATGTATCATAAATATTCATTTAAATGTAAAAATATGATATGACATTAAATATAGAAATTAACAACGCACAATTATGATACCTGGCTACAGCACATGCATGAATACATGGCAACTGATCTAAGTTCCACTGCAAGCAAGTGCATGTGCACGTTTCAATATTAACCACTGCATCGCCTTTGCTAGGATGTAGAACACTGTATGTGATCGGTTTTGTAATAGGATGTACGGTACCTTCCGTTGATAAATTTTTGGCCAACATGATTCGATCGTACCCAGCAATGGTAACAAAAGTCGTGAGTTTTTCAGCAGCACCACGTCTATTATTAAACCATCTTTGTAACACATTTCTCACATATTCATGTGCGGTAGTTATTGGCAAATGACGTGCTTGCATCATGCAATTGTTGAGTGATTCTACAATGTTAGTGGTCATCATGTTATATCTTCTGTTTGGACAATATGCCCGTGACCACCTGCTTACCCCAACCTTAACCAAAGTTTCATGTGATTTCGGATGCAACGCCCGAATTTCTTCTAATATTCTATCGCAGTCATATGGCACATGACTGTATGCTGCACTGTAAAATGTTTTTTCCACTACATTCGAATACTTTTTACAGTGTTGCTTAAGGTTTTGCCACAGGTGGAAAAAACACAATATGTGAGGGACTTCGAGAAAAGCTACACTCATCCCATTTGATATGCTTTTGTGACGATCGGATACGATAAGCAAATCATTTGACACACCGATCGCCTCTTGTAATCTGCTTAAAAACCAAGTCCGTGAACGGTCTGACTCTCCATCAGCAAATCCAAAAGCGATGGGATAAATCATCTCCGACCCATCTTTGCAGATAGCAAAAAAAATCACCCATTTGTATTCACCTTTCAAATGGGTAGCATCAGTAGCAACAACCGGTTTTATGTAAGATCGAAAACCCTCAATACAAGCTCCAAGTGCAACGAACGAATACAAGAACCGGTTGTTTTCATCCTTCTCAATTGCCGTCATGGTGTCGGGGTTTGATACTTTTAACATTTCAAAGTAGGACGGAAGCTGTTGATATGACTCGTCCGCTTGTCCATATGCTAGTTTCTTTGCATATTGTAAAGTCTTCCAAGCTTTACTGTACAAGATCTGCACACCATACTGCTTTAGTATTTCTTCAATCAAACGATTAGGTGTATAAATATCCCTCCCCACCTTTCCCGCATATAATTTTCCGATAACAAAAGCCTTCACACTTTTCATATGTGATTCCATGGTTACCTGACGGCACGTGTGTTCTGCCACATACTTCAACACAAACCACATCGAACAACTTTTTCTGCATCTTGCACGAACTATGAAGCTACAACTCTTATCCTTGCAACCAGCTTCAAATCGTTCCGCGTCTGAGCGTCTAACACGATATTCAAACTTGGATTTCAAAGCATATTCTCCAATAGTTGTACACATTTCTTGTTTACTATCAAAGAATGCACCTTTATACAAAGTATCACGTTGATAGACAGTTGACATAGCGCTTGAAGTAGCCTCAATGTCGCCTAGTTCTACACCGGGAACAATCCAGTATGGTTGTGAAGGATTGTACTGAAATTGTAAACCCGAAAATCTTATTTCTGGAAACCCTTCATCCTCGTCGACATCATTAATTCCAGCTTCCTCTTCATCACTATCTCCAGTTTCCTCTTCATCACTATCCCTTGTCCCATCACCATTATCATCTGTGTCTTGCTCTTCATCATCACTAACATCATTCATATAATCATTATTAATGTCATGAATGGGACCTTCCATAGATGTAAATGGGGTGACCGACGTATCAACCTGATTGCTACCAACACCTGAAGTCAGATAAAATTGACTTTGAACCATATACGGATCTACAGGTCTATTACTATTTGGCATATCATGTCTTGTGTCTGGTATTGAGTCGGTGACATTTGGACGAACGATATGCCTACTAACTCCAGCTCCAAAATCTCTTACAACCTTATCAATGTAAATCTCTCTAACATCAACATTTCTCACCGCCATCAAACCAACCACACCAAGATCGGACATGATACGTATTTTTTTCACTTGACCATTTGTCATGCTTTGTAGTAAATAATATATACGAATATCTCACCTTCTTCTATCAATGCTAGTATCTCTATACACAACATCCACCAACGATGAAAAACTACTATCTTTGGAGACCTCACACATGAGCGACTCACCCCGAACGTAGTTAGATTCATTCTACTCTCCATCAAAGTTGATGACGATCGTTTCGTGAGTCATTCCTATAACATTCAAAGAATGTTTAATTAGTCTCACTATAATGGGACAACATTACAAAGTACAATCATATATAACATCTAACACAATAAATCAATGTCCATCATTAAAAACAAAAGATATATCACAATTATGCTAACACTGCCTACGATCATATCTAACCACATATAACACTAAAATTTAATACACGGCATCCAAAACACAACAAATATCGAAAACATCAAAAATTGCTCAAATCGGTTTTTCATATACATGAAAAACCGATTCGGTTTTTGAGTGTCATGAAAAACCGATCACAATAGAGAATCGGTTTTACACCTCTGTAAAAACCGAAATCGGTTTTTTAGTTAATGTAAAAACCGATTTCGTTGCAAATTTTGCAGAAACTGCAAATCTATAAATCTATCTTTCGGATGGTATTTATTACAACCAAATCACTCTTAAAGCCTTTACCTTACAATTTGAACAAAATAACCTAAAAACCAACCAACAAAAACACATACATTACCTTCGAAACTCAAATCACTTGAAATGAAAAAAGAAGCTTCAAAACGAATCACACTTGCATGGATCAAAAACCTTTAATGGACAAAGAAGCTCAAATGAAGAATCTCTTACTAAGAGGTTTGACTTTCGGCTATAATGGTGAATGGAAGAGAACAAAAACCATGAATAGAGTAAAGAGAAAGAGAAGAGAGAGGTTTGGATGCTAGGAGGAAGTAGGAGGAAGAAGAAGGCTATTTTGGTAATTTCGCTTAGGGCAATTGGGTGATTTTAATTTGAAGGGTAATTTAGTAATCTTGGGTATAGAATGGAAATAATTTGTTTGAGAAGCTAAAAACAAATTTATATAAAATATTGGGTAAAAACAAAAATTTCCTTTTTGTTTGGTTGAAAATGATAAATCTCTCTTTTAAATTTTATAGTTGCCAAGTAAAACAGTTCGGGTCGGATCACATGTCTATACCGGGTGCGTTTGAAAGCGAGATTCCATTTTTTTTTTAAATACATATTTCTTCATTCTTTTTCTTATAAATTATTTATATAAAAAATGAAATTAATTTCACGTATTTGAAAACTTAATTTAATGAATTTTTAAAATGGTTTTAAGACAATATTTTTAATAGTAATTACAAAATGAACATTATTTTATTTAAAATTAATTTTAATAGTCATATTTAGTTTTAAAAAATATATTAATATTTTATTTTCTCTAAAATATAATTTTAATAACTTTTTAATTGAATTTAATTCAGTTTAAAATATTTGAGATGATTTTTTGGAATTGATTTAAAATGGTTTTATTTATTGAATTTTTTATTTTATACCGATCAAATTTCAGATTGGATCAAATATAATTATCACTTTTATTTTATATTATATTGAATAAGAAAATATAAATTTTAATCTAATATTATATCACACTAAAGAAACCATAATACTGATATAATTCAGCTGCATAACCACGAGCATATGTGTCATCTTTTTTTACTTGATGAGGCTGTTGTTGTTGCATGACGTTGGCTTTTGTCAATGTAGTTTAATTAATCAACTTGTTTAATTTCATTTACTTTATAGGGTGTTTAAACTAAACTTTGATATAGGTTTAGTGGATGCCAGAAAGTAATACTGGTCTAAAACTTTGTTATTTATTTTATTCCACTAGAACGGAAGTGACAACAATTTAAAATAAAAAAGATTATAATATCATTCAATATGGTATGATATTAAAAGAGATTTTATTCAGTCTGATAATGACTCAAATTTAAGTAGATGATATCACCACACAAGGTTTTCATAAATTTGAGGCACACCCCATGTCTTTGTTGTCGGGGTCCTTGATGTGGTCTGCTTACTGTGACATTAATTCTGTTTTGAATTAATACTAGATTCTTCAAGTTATTATAACTCCTATACAATTTGAGCATTTCTTAGTTTGCTAATGACATGTTACCACAAGATGCAGCAACAGATTTTCGTTTAACAAGTTTGATAGGTAACGACAGAACGAATGGATAAACACTCTAGTATCCCAGCATTGTTGTTTCCTCCTCTCAAATAGATTCTTAATTTATTAACCAATACAATCGAATATTGTCAATATCAATAGCTGGCCTCGCCTTGGACATTATCACATTAAACCGAATTAATACTTTGGAAAAACTAGGGAGGAGTTAAAACCAAGTGGAAAAAAGCCAACCATCTGGATGTTATCATCTGTCAAAAACTAGTTATTAGTCTGTTGGGATTCTATAATTAAATAATTACTGACAAGAAGTTGATTATGAAAAATGGTAAGCATAAACTGAAAGATCACATACATTGATCACATCCATTAAACCCACATCAAATTCAGTTCAAACACTCCATGGTACCCATATTCAGTTATAATTTTGAATAAACAGAATTAAAAATAATGAAAACAAAAGATATATATTCATCAAATATTGAGACTGTAAAGTTTGGTGTTTATAAAAGGATTGAATTTGATGTGAATAAACTATTAATAATTTTCAGTCATTATTGCTTATATATTGTATATGTTTTGCTGCAGAATGACTTATCAATTATTAGTGCGGTATAGATAAACATCTTATATGTAACATATCATTGTCCTTTTAGAAATGGCATGTAGGAGGCCAGTTTCTCTATCAGATGATATACGAATGAATAGCTTCTGAGGAAAATTTGTAACATAAAAATATACAAAGAAATATAGTCGAGAAATATAACAAGAAATGTTTATTTTATTGAATCAATATAGATCTCCTAAAGTAAACAAAATAAACCATTGTTAAAGCCTAACCAACAAGATATTAATTCTAAAACTCACTCCTGAAAAAAGAAACAATATTACTGACATACTATAATTTAGAAGATGACGCAATACTGTTAATTAGATAATCAAGGCTTTTTGGGAGCTGAAATGGGTGGGTGCGGGAACCAAAATCCACCTTTGCGACCCCAACTACCCCATTTGGGCCATTTTGGAGCTGAAAGGGGTGGGCATGGGAAGTGCCCCCAACCACCCCATTTGGGCCATTTAGGGGCTGATCCCCATTTTGGCCATTTGGGGGCGGAAATGGGTGGGCCTGGAAACCAATGGCTACCCCATCCACCCCAGCCACCCCATCCTCTATTACCGAGACCACCCCAATATCCACCTCTTCGGCCCCAGTATCCACCCCAGAGCCATGCTGGTTCAACTTCACTATTAGCTTCTTCAACAGCTTCGGTGGCTTGAGTTGCTTGAGTCGTTGAACAAAGGATGAGAAAGAAGATGGCCAGCAATACACACTTCATGATCATTCTTGCCATTTGAAACTTTACTCTTCGCTAAATTCCTGTGATCATTTTGATGTAATGTGACAACATTATATACAACCTAAGAGATAAGGTGATAAGTTTATTAATTTTCATTAATTCTATTTTTAAGTGGAAAACATTCATAAAACTATCTCATCTTATGAGATGAGCTCTCTAGTCTCTACATAAAAATTATCTGATTTCATGGTATAACTTTTATATTTATTTTTTGTTATTCTTAAAGTACAAAAAGAAAAATATTAAACTAAGTAAAATCCAGAAATTTTTGGACCATATATGTGGTTGTATCTGGCAAGAAATGAGGAAACTTGAATGCGGTAGTATTAGAGACTTTATATTATTATTGTGATTATTTTTCAAATCCGTTGGCATCAAATTGCATAAATTTCCTGACTCTGTCTTGATTGATGTGGGTTATTTTTTTTATTATTATTAATTTAGTGATACAATGAGTTTGAGTTTGATAATTCACTAATTACTTCAAATTTGGAAGAGAAACAACAAAATTATAATGCTATTAAAGGTTTAAATTTTTTTTTTCTTTAACAACTATTAAAGGTTTAATTTATCTTTTAAGAAAAACATAATTACATTTTTTATAAAGAAAGATTAGAAAAAATTACATGCAGCAGTTCTATGACTTTTTAGATTTACAAGCTGCATTAGGTTGCACTTATCTTTCCAACTGTACCATGAAAATTATCTTCTTTGTTTTTGAAACTCATGAAAATTATCAATTTGAATCAACAAAATTGAAAATATTGGAAAGCTAAAAGCTATATTAATGGCCTCTAAATCCAGTCCCTGATATTCTTGTAGTACATGTATTGATTATTGAGGTAGTACACGTTTTGTGTTTATAATCGGATTAACTTTAATTAGATTAAGGTTAGATAATAATTTTTTTATCCTCATATCAATCAGCACTCCAATTTTATTGGATATACTCATAAAAACTGCCTCTTGTCACTTATCACTTGAAATAAGATTAACATTAACATTTTCATAAATAAAAGTCATCAAAACTATTTTTCAAATTTGAAGTAAGGGTTTATTTTTCAAAAAAATAAAAATAAAAATTGAAGTACAGGTTTTGGGTGTGGCCCATTTCGGGCTTGAGCCAAAAGTACAAATCCCACCCACTGCATCTTCTCCATTGAATTTAACAAAACCCTTGTCAAAAAATAAGGGTGGGCATCACCAACCCAACCTGATAAATCCAATCCTAACCTTGACCATTTTTTATTGAGTTGAGTTAAGTTAAATCTTTAAAAAACTGGGATGGATTGGATTGAGTTGAGTTGGGTTAAAAATTAAATTGGATTGGGTTTGATTGAAAATTTTTCAACCCAACCCAACCCGACAAACGCCCATATTTAATTATAAATTCAAGATTTTCTCTTCTCTCTATAAAAACATTTCCTCGAAATAAGAATCAAGGATGGTCTTTTTGGTAGATTAAATCTTTTATTTATAATCATTGATAGTATATTTACTTGATGGATTAAGCAATGAGAATGACGAATATGAAGACTCTTGGTATTTACTTGCTCTAAAATCAATCCGTAATGGAAATGAATTGTGGACTCCACATGAATTTAGAGTTATGGAATGAGAATCTTATTCCTCTCACCTCACTTAAGAGTCTCATTCTTATTCTCTTTTACAAGTTAAAATGTTTTTATACCCCTTATTAAAAAAAAAATGTTTATGGAGTGCATAATTTTAATCAAATGTATTTTTGTAACTTATAATTAATTAATTATGATTCCAAAGTATAATAAATATCTTAATGAGAATATTGTTAATTTTCAATTCCACTTCTTACAATTGAAGTAAACAATTTATTATGATTCTGATATATCATTATAATTCCAAATCATTTCGATTACATACAAGTAGAGATGACAATGGAATGAATCAGATTGGATTTAACCCTAACCTAACCCAATCCAAAATTTTCTAAGAGTGTCCCAAACTCGAACCATACCCTAAACGGGTCGCTACTTTTCACTGCGAACCCAAATCTAATTGGAGGGACTTGCCCCAAGCCTAATCCATTAACCCTATTTAGTTTTTAACTAATGATGTAATTAATATTAAAAAGGAAAAAAAATTATTTTAGTCCCCAACTTTTGAGAAATGATCAAATTTTTAACTATGTTTCAAAAAATGACAAAATAGGATCCTAATGTTTTAAAAAAGTATCAAATGAGTCTCCCTCGTTAGTCAACTGACAGTCAAACCTAATGGAAAACATAAAAAAGACTTATTTACCCTTGAACTTAGTTAAAATGGACAAAAAGACCATTATACCCTCATCCATAGTTAGATATTACAATAACATTTAATTACAAAATTACCATTTGCTAGTTTGATATGTAAATTTTGTAAAATTATAGTTCTGCCCTTGGACTCAATTTTTTTAGTGCAAATTTTAAAAATCATTAAACATTAAATGTTATTGTAAAATAGAATAATAAAATAAAATCATTAAATAATTAAAAAATCACTACATTGCAGCGAAGGAGAAAGAGGAGCGAAAGAGATAAGATTCCATCTATCGCGGTGAGAGAGACGATGTTGCAGCTGATGGTGAGAGAGAGACACGAATGAATTTCTAGATTTGATGGAATTGAAGCGACACGGGGATGATTTATATATGTATATATAAATCATTTAAGTTTTTATTTTTTTTATTAATGTTAAAATTTTTCAATTCTTTTAATGGAAAATATCATTTTTATTATTTTTAAATTAATTTTTATTAATTTTTTATTTTTATTAAATATATATTTTTTCATTTATTATTATTTTTAAAATTTTCCTTAATTGATTATTTTTTAATGTTCTTTTTTTTTAATTTTTAAATTATTAAGTTCGTACACGTGTCAAGATTTTGAGTTACAATTTGAAATGATAAAATTACCCTTGCACATCATGTCATCCTTTAAGTTTGACCGTCAATTGATTAACGAGAAAGACTAATTTGACACTTTTTTGAAATATTATGCTTCATTTCGTCTTTTTTCAAAATATAGTTAAAATTTTGATCATTTTCTAAAAGCTTTAGACTAAAATGATTTTTCTCCTATTAAAAAACAAATATACAAAAAAAAAAAAAAAGATAAATTAACTATGACATTCAATATTTCTAAAAGAGTTCTAAATTCATATAAAAACTCTTATAATTAACAGTGCAAGACTTGGACATCATGTAATAAATTTAAGGTTTTTTATGTTTATATATAAACCAAGTTATCGAGTCAAATCAGGTCAATAAAGCTTACCCCAAAACCCTATCCAAAATTTTGAGGGTTGTCCCAAACCAGACCCATTCTCCAAACAGATTGCCACTTTTCGCTCTTAACCCTCCTCGAATAGATCGAGTTTGGATGGAATTTGATCGAATTTGGTATTTTTGTCATACCTACAAACAAGTAAATGCACCTAAATTTTTATTTGTAATCAAATTGTAAAGACTGTGAGAGTTATCAACTAGGTAGTGTTTGGTGCATAGTATTTGAGATGGAATTAGGATTGAAAATATTTCAAACTCTTAAATTCCATGTTTAGTGTGACCAAGGAATCCTAATTCATTCCTCACTTGAATTTTAATCTCATGGGCATCTTGAATCCCATGCTCCTCCATGTTTTGGGTTCAGGCAACCCAAAACCATTATCTGGGTTTTGGGTTCGTTGAACCGAAAATCACCGTCTGGTTCTGGGTTCGTCGAACCCTAAACCACCATCTGGTTCTAGGTTCGCTAAGCCCAGAATCTGGTTCTGGGTCGCCGAATCCTGAATTAGATGGTTCTGGGTTCGACGATGAACCTAAAATCATCTAGTTCTAGGTTCTGTTATGAGGTTTTTTTTTTTTTTTGTTAATGTTATAATGATTTGATGTTGTTGTTGTTATGGAGATGATGATGTTGATGTTGATGAATTAGATTGATGATGTTAATGAATTATGAGTTGATGATGTTGAATCGTGGGAGATGATGATATTGATGAATTGTGGATTTTGATATTGATAAATTGTGGGAGATGATGTTTGAGTTTTTATGTTTTTTAGATTTTTAATAAAATTAATTTTATATAATAAAAAATTTAAAGTACTTTTATTTCAATCTAATCTAATCCTAACCTACACCAAACATGATATGGTATAATTTTTAATTCAATCTCAAGTTCTACCAAACATGAGATGATGATTTTTTATTTAAATCCATTTCATTTTAGTCCAATCAATTTTATTTCATTCAAATCTCGAATATTAAACGGAGCCTTAGAGTTTTTGTGCATTTTTGATAGATTGAATCCAATTCAATCAACCTAACCTAACCTAACACGACTATCACTAGATTAGGTTGGGTTAGAAGATTTCCAATGCAAACCCAAAAATGCCGACCCTTATTATATTATACTTTCATAAATAAAAGTCACCAAAACTATTTTTCAAATTTGAAGTACGGGATTTGGGTATGGGCCATTTTGGGCCTGAGCCCAAAAGCCAAAATCCAGCCACTACATCATCGCGATTGAATCTGAAAAAACAAAAAAACCCTTGTCGTCGTCTCCAACCTGGCAAAACCACCACCATGGCTCTCTGCCGTCAAAAGCTCTCCAACATCTCTTCTCTCTGCGTTAACTTCTGCAGGAGACAAATGAGCAGTGGTAGTCACAGAGAACCGGAACATAGAAGACCACAAGCGCAGATTGCTAGCAGCCAAGTTCGAAGTGAAGCGAAAGCTCTACAAGGCACTCCACAGAGACGTGGATCTGCCCATCGAATTGCGCGAAAAAGTACCTGTCGAAGCTGTCCCAGTTGCCACGCTAACAGCTCCTTCACTCGAGTGAGGAATCGTTGCATTTTCACGGGTCGCTCTCGTGCTGTCTACGAGAAGTTTCGGATGTCTCGTATCGTTTTTCGGTCCTTGGCCTCTCAAGGTATGTTGATGGGTATCAAGAAGGCGTCTTGGTAGTAGTCTTGGGTGTTTTATGCTTTGAAATGAGACCTTGAAATAATGTTGGATGGGTTTGTTAGTTTGTTCTGTTCAACAATTTTTTGCATACAAGAAGTATTTGGATTGAAACTTGGATTTGTGGTGTTTTGAGATATTGATGTTTCCGGTGTTTTTAAATGAGCTCGGCTAGGATGACAACCAAACAATACAAAATAAACCTAAAAGAGCAGGAAAATAGCTCTTTTAGTCCATAGGCAAACTGTACCAAACATATATCATAGTTTTTAAATATGGTTATAGGGTTTGGGTACCTTAGTGGTTTGGGTAAGGTTATCCGATAAGAATCTTCAATAACCATCATTGGATTGATTTTAAGATTATTTAATAATCACCCTTAGAATCAATTCAAGGGTTTCTATTGAAAAAACTAGTTTGAGTAACCTTATCTAAACCAGTAAGTTAACAAAACTCACAGTTATAACTTATAAGAGACGTAATGAAGTGAGGAACAAAGAAATGGGTTGTTCAAATTATGAAAGAAGAAGAGTTATGTTTTTATGCGTATGTTGATTTGTATGTTTAGAGAATATATATGGAGAAAGGAAATGTAAGCAACGGTTGTGGTTGTGTATTTCCCTTCCAAATTATTGATGGGATTCAAGTCTGAGTGTATCTATTTACCAACATGGATGAGGAGTTTGGATATGAATGGAGGAGTGTTCTAGAGTAGATATCTGATATTTTTATAATGTTGTTGAAGTAGATTATTGTTTATATTTAATATTATCTCAATAGGTCGTAGATGACCCTTACCATTGTGTCAAATTACCATATAATTATATATCAAATGAAAAAAGAAATGGGCTGTTCTGTATTCTTTCACTTTTATGAAAGAATGGTTATATTTTCTCTTTATGTTTGATATTTATGTTTAGATAATATAATTTGGAGAATGAAAATATAAGCAACGGTCAGTATATGAATGAAATTGGTTGTAGTTAATTTTATATCATTGGAGTGGATATTACTATGCATAAAATATCCAAAAAATGAAAAAGTATAATCCATTTTCGTATCTCTATCTCATTTTAATTTCATCTAACTCTTGTTGTGATTCGTAAAATAGACTGCTTTATGTTTCTTGATGTTGTGAAGTGCCTGAGCTTAGCGCACATCTCCATTATTATTTAGACTCTAGATGGTGTCTCTTTAATAACATATCTGGATGCGACCATTCTTCTGTTCTTTTGACTGCTCAAATCCAAGTGCCTGCAGGCTTTCTGTTTAATTGTTGTCCTAATTTGATTCGACAATCATCACGTAGTGCTAGTTTTAGAATGGTCATATTGGGTGTGTTTTTATTCTCCTCGTGGGGGTTCCCGTCTTACAATTTCAGGAGACAGACCAACCATGTTCAGTTCACGATAACTTTTCCTCTGGGAAGTTAGTTGAATATGCATCTTGTTGGGAGATATCCGTATAAGGTGTTCCTGAATTTGGAGCATTATTTTGTGCTTGCATAGAGTAGTAGCTCATCTCAGATATTGTTCCACAGTGCTCAAATACAGTTGACTTGTACTGGCTATTGTGTACTGCCAAGTTCATGATAAATGTTTTCTTTATCAGGCACTAAGAGATTGCCAGCGATAGTTTTAGGTGGGGATATCTTAGTAGAAGAACAAACTGAGTTCTTGCAATCTCAGTTTTGAATTCACCGTCTCTTCTAATGGGAAACTTGATTGTTTCTTGTCAATAATGGGAGTTAGAGATGGGGTATAAAAGTTCTTTCTTTGTGCAGCTTCTTATCTCAAACCCCTTGCCGGCAAATCTCTATCAAAGCCGCAAGCAGGCATTAGGGACTTGCAACTGTCAGTTTGGCAACAATGTATGTGTTTCTTCATGCATGATGACTTATAGAAAAAATATACACAATACACTATAAGTATCTGAATAGGATTTGAGTTTGTATGTGATTGGCAACACGTTGTTTAACATTTTAGTCTCTAACTTTTGGAAAATGATGAAATTTTAATTATGTTTTGGGAAATGATAAAATGGATCCTAACGTTTCAAAAATGTATCACATTAGTCCTTCCCGTTAGTCAATTGGACGGTCAAACCTAATGAATGACATGGTGTGTAGGGGTAATTTTGTCATTTCAAATTACAACACAGGATTTTGATATGTGTACGAATCAGATAATTTAAAAAAAATAAAAAAGAAAAGAAAATTAAATAAATAAACAATTCAAAAAATTCAAATATAATAATAAATGAAAGAACATATATTTAATAATAATGAAAAATGGTAAAAAAATTAATTTAAAAAATAATAAAAATGATATTTACCTTTAAAAGAATAGAAATTTTTTAACATTAATAAAAAAAATTAAATAATTAAATAATTAAAAAAAAAATCTCTGTGTCACTTCAATTCCATCAAACCTAGAAATCTCATCCGTGTTTCTCTCTCACCATCAACTTCAACATTGTCTCTCTCATTGCGATAAGTGGAACCGTATTTCTCTTTGTTCTTTTTCTTTTTTAATGCAACATAGTGATTTTTTTAATATTTAATGATTTTATTTTATTATTCTATTTTACAATAATATTTACTATTTAATGATTTTTTAAATTTTGTACTAAAAAAAAATGAGTCTAAGGCAAATCTATAATTTTACAAAATTTACATATAAAACTAGCAAAGGGTAATTTCATAATTAAATATTATTGTAATATTTAATTATAGATGGAGGTGTGATAGTCTTTCTATCCATTTTAACTAAATCCAAGGGTAAATGAGTCTTTTCATATTTTCTGTTAGGTTTGACCGTCAGTTGACTGACGGAATGGATCGATTTGACACTTTTTCGAAAAATTAGAGTCAATTTCACCTTTTTCAAAACATACTTTAAAATTTGATCATTTTCCAAAAGCTAGGGATTAAAATGAATTTTTTGCCCTAAAAAATAAATATAGAAGAGGTTGTTCATTGTAGAAATGTTTCAAAGTCAAGAAAGCTTCCATGTGATGAGTATTGAGTTTAATCATTGTATGCTCGACCTGGGATATATACGCCAGAGAGTTGATAAACATGATTTTCTAAATAAAAGGTGTTTGATAAACATGAATTTTTTAAATAAAAGGTGTTTGAGCCTACTGTGACTATTCACTATATAGATAATCTAAATATTTGTTTTAATAAGTGAAAATCACGATATAGACGGAAAACTGTTCACATATTTTGATAAATGTATATAGTGGTATATGAACTCTATCACTAAAATGGATGAGCCGGCTAGTTAACTTCAACCAATTAGTAGGTAGTCATGTTGAAATTGAATGATTACATTATTTTGTGCTTGAACCTACGATTTGAAGCACAGGTAGGTGGGAGTGATTATCACTATATCACCCCACTTGAGTGCGACTAAGACATCTATTTCTATGAATATAAAGTGTTTATATTACTCTTATCACTTTTAGTAAAACACAAATACATATTTTAAAACTCTGAAAGGTAAAATTAAACACTGAAAATAAAAAATTGAAATTGAAATTTTGACACCTCAAGAAAATGAGAAAAATTACAAAGTAATTAGAACTAAAATAATATATGGAACTTCCTCTATAACAATCTTTGAGGCAGAAAAAATCATTCTTAGGGGTTATTTGTCTTTACCACTTTTCATTTAATGGGTCTGAATTACATATTTTAAGTGATTTTTGTTTGTTTTTTTAAGTGATCAAACCACTTAAAATTACCCAAAAATCACTGAATATAAAAAATTACAATTTTTAACTTTTCACTTAATGACAAATCACTTAATGATTTTTTATATATATTCTTCCAAATCCATCCTTCCCAAAATAATATATTTCCAAATTAGTTCTAATTTTATATTATACAAATTTATTTTAAATGTAATCAATGCAATATTACAATGACTAAAATATATATTACTTTACAGTTTTAACTTATGTTGCAATAGTTCTTTAACTTAAGAACATTTTGTTTATTTTTATTTAAATATATAAATTTAATTTACTTTACTATATAATTTATTTTTGTATGTATAATTTTAAAAAAATTACTTTACTATAATAATTAATTATATTTTAATTATGAATAAAAAATGTTATTAATATATACATAAAAGTGTTTTAGTATTTTTTAAATAATTTATTATAATTGTTTGTATTATATTAAATAAAGTTTCAAAACAACTAATAGTAAAAAGATATAAATGTTAAATTACTAGTTTTCAGACAATTTTAACTTTAAAAAACAAACGAGATTACTGTACATTCAGAGGTAAAGGAAAAAAAAAACAAACATGTCATTCAGATTTCAGATTTTAGTTCCTATTCAGTCTTCAGTCTTCAGCAGTACTGTTCAGTCTTCAGACAAAAAAACAAACGACCCCTTATTTTACTTTCCATTAGTTGAATATTTTATTTAAAAAGTAGTTAATTTATAAATTATTATATGAACTTTTAAAATATTAATTTCCTTTTCCATAAATTGAAGTTTAAAAGCATTTTAATATTTTTAAAACGATTTGAAAATAAAAAGAATGAGAGAGTTGTTAAAAACGACAGTAAGATTTGATTATATTTTAAAAACAACCCTATAATTTAGCAATTGAAGCAACTCCTCTATTGTAAGCTAAATCTACCTTGTACTTTCAAAGTTTAATTGAATACCCCTAATTATGTACCAAAAACTCCCTTACAAGAAGGTTTATTAAAATAAAATGATTTTTTTTCTTTTTTTTAGAAAGTAAATAAAATGATTCTTATTTTAATAAACATCTTTCAAAGGCTTAAATGAAAATTACATTTTGCCGATTCTGGATGACAGTCTTATACATCAAAAATAATAAATTACTAAACAAAGTAAACTTGATTATTGCCATGTTTTTAACAATCATAGTATTTTGAAACGTTTATCAAATATTCAATTACTTAATTATAAAACTAATTACTCTCTTTGAAATACAACTAAAAATAAGTATTTTGAAAGCTACAACAATCTCAATCTGAAAAACTCTGATAGAATAACTTTTATATCTGTCCAGCACACTAAGAAAATATATGGAACTGTCTTCATCATCATTATAATATGCAATAAAAATTCCAGGATCATTGGATTAACATTAGATTTCTGAATTGATCCATATGAAGGTAAACTCAACTTCAAAGTAAAATCATGTTTCTGAGCAATTATCCGGTTTGAATGTATGATCTTAGAGCTACATCTACAACAAGTCCAATCTGAAATCAAAATTATCTCAGAATTCTCATCTAGAGAAATTTTTTTAACACTTCACACGCCCCAAAGGCATGCCTTCTGTTCTGAAAAAGTAATCGATTGGTAAGAGATATACAACATGTGATGATCCAACGGTGGAAGAACCCTGTCTGTTTTGTCAGATCTTAAACCCCCTTGGTCTTGCCAGAGTTGACATAAGCTACAAACGGTAAGCGAGCAAATCTATCTTCTTCGAACGGCTGTATTTGGTCCACGTTGGACTGTTGCTGCTGACTGAAGCGCTTGACCCCCTGGCTGACCACCAGCCTGTTCCTCAGGCATATTCATTGCTTGAGTTATAGCATTCATGACTATGAGCCCGAGAGGAATCAGGTACATCCACTGAAAAAGTGATAAAAAGAAAATGAGAATTCAAAGCTTCAAGTAACTTGGGTGAAGGGCTTGGTTGCATTCACAAGAAACCGAGTCAAACAACAACATCAAATGAGGAAACATGTATCCGCTGAAATAAACCTACCAGAGTTTGTTCTGAGTCATCATTCAATAAGAAAATGAATATCAATTATTCATGCCCTTATAAAATATGTTAGAGATAACACATATAAGCTAGAGAAGTTGGAAATATTACAAAAGATAAGAGAAAGAGAGGTTTATATGACAACACAAACCACAACTCAAACTGCTGATCTTTCGGGTTAGTAAGAGTATCCAATAATCTATAAACCAACTCTCGAAACATAGGAATTCAACAAAATTTTCAAAATGCTAACCAAATATAGAATAATAAAATGTCTGCATGTTATCATTAGTTTTGAACTATGATAGTTAAAGCTTCATGTCTCGTGGGTTATTATGCATATGAAATTAAAACTGAAGGCGAAGTTTTTGACAATTTGAGACAATTTGACTATCAAGTTGATGAGAACAATGTACCCCAAAATACAAATTAAATAACTGGTGGATGTTCCAAAAAAACAAAAAATGTGATCAAGTCTTCGAATACTCACATATTTAGCCCAGAAGGATCTTTCTGGTGGTTTCACAACTTCACCCTCTCCATTCTCTCCAAGTATATCTTCAGCAAATATTGGAGCTCTGCATGAAATAAGTATCGCATGTAAAGTCACACACAACAAAAGCATATATGCATGTACAGCTCTTTCTTCTTCGGTTCATCCCCGACTTTTATTAACAAATATCAGTTCATCTAAATAGGCTTTTTTAGAGTCTCAATAACCTTAAAACTTTTTTAGAGTCTCAATAACCTTAAAGTCTTGACAATCTCGAAAAGTTCATCAAAACTGTCAAGACTTTGACAAAAGGCAATCACAACATAACTGATTTTAACAAAATCATGATGGCCTTGATAGAATTAGCTTCAAACGCATACTTGACTACGGATGTGCATATGTATATTTTATTCATCTCAATGTTGTCAATCAAAATGCTCCTGAGATATTAACTGATGTTGAAGCGACAAGTTCTCTTATGTTCTTTTAGGAATGAATTAAATTATGGCACACCATAAACTAGCCTAAAATGCGAAATGCAAGACCATGCAACTAGTACCTTGGTGCTTGTTCGCTGTTCTTCAGAACCGTGTGTGAGTTGAAAGACCACTTTGCAGGCTGAAATATAGACAGAACCAAGGTAAGGTGTAAACTAGTTAAAGTCTTCAACAAGCTAAATCCAATTGTGCATGGTCTGAAACACAAAATTTTGGGAATACCTGATTTTATAATCGAAAACAGCATGGTTTACCCACATTACTTGAACTACTATAATGGTAAGACCAGTTGGCAATACAGCTAAGGGTCAAGCCAATACACAGGATCTAACACACATTAATATCAGACGGGCTCCAGGAACTTCTTCCTTTGTTTGACATTGGAATCAGCAAGCTGAACCTCAGCATATGCTTAAAGAGAGGCCATGAAAAAAGGATTTACAATAACCTCAAGCATAAGATGCCTCAGACCATATTACAGAATGGCCATCACAATGTCAACATTGACTTTAAGCATGGAAGATGACTGTCCCCAAACATATGCCACAGTCTAAGAAGATCATCCTTCCATGGCATACGCTGTTAGCAGAACCCCAGAGCCTACTTAGTGTGTTGTCAGATTTTGTAAGCAGAACACCATTAAGCCCATATAACTTTGTCCTTCAACCATTTTCCTTCTACTGGAGATGTTGGCCATTCAGCCAATTCTACATACTTTAAAGTTTCATCTTACACAAATCTTTAAATTAGTAGGAGGCTACATATTTAGAGAAACCTTATGAAACAGATACGTCAATAATCACAGATGAATTTCTATTAGAAACTGAATTATTGAATGTTTAAGTTATTTGATCTAACATGCCAATCAAAATCAAGATATCCATCCTATGATACATATAATTTAGCATAAGAGATTTTCCTTTACAGATGACCTTTTACTTGTGCGTCATCTTGCACTTGCTTTTATCTGTTGGATAACATTATGATAGTGGCCAGAGAATTTGTAGAGCAAACCAACACATCAAGTGCTTTGGGCAAGGCTGTGCGGCACACGGAGCTAGGTACAGAATGTGTTAGTTTGACTATGTCTTCATATCAACTACATTTGATTCAAATACTTATTCTCCACCAGTCCACCTAGATAAGGCACCAAAAAAGTTTTCCTGGTTGGGAGTTTTCACATACATGCAACATTATATTTGTATATTCAAGGAGACAGTATAAATCTTTCCATTGTAAGGCTAGTTCGACAGTCTTTCTTCTGACCAACAAATCTTCTTATACATGCGATACACATTCTTTTGTAAGATAGGCTTCAATGCAATTGCATGTCAAAAATAAAAATTAAAAAATTAAAATCTGCAACGTATATTATGCTAGTTTTTCAAATTCCAATAATTACATATACAATAGCAAATAAGTGTCATCTGCATAAATCAGTTGTGGAAAATCAAAACTAAAAGAGAGAATCCCATATTTACTTCTAGTAATTTGAGACACAAAAAGGTTTTTTTTGCTTACAAGTTTCAATTGCCGAGGATATGAGCATGCCCCAAGGCCACCATAGTTTACGGCTATGATATTAACACCTTCCTGCAATGAACAAGATTAACAGAGTTTCTTCAGTAAATAAATAAAAAGATTAAAACAGAGGAAATGCGTAAGGATTATTGAATTTAAACAGTCAGTCAAAAATGCTAGTAATCTAAAAATTACAGATGAGAAAAACCTAAAAACTGAATATCTAGATCAACTATATAATTTTCAGGCGAATTGAACCTATCAATTTTATCCTGTAGTATAACACAAACAAATTTAAAATCATTATTCATATTTTCTTTCAGAAAAGAAAACAATAAACTACTCACCTAAATTAGTAAATGCCATAGACAAATAATATATAAATGTTAGATAGAAGCAGTGTCCAACATCAGTCGTACGGAAAAAAAATAGCATTTCTAAACAGAAGAGGTAATTCTCGTTCCAAAGATTTTATGCTATTAAAACATTTGAGTTCGGTTTTAGACCAGATGTAATTCAGAAACATTCAATACTACCTATAGACACTGCACAACCTAACGTTTTTGCACAGAACTTGTACAGATGTTAGAAATAAGGTTTCAAATAAACAAAAATAATCTATGCTTTAACTCATAACTGCCTAAAAAAGTTGTCCTGAATCACTAGTTAATTATCTACCAATAAATTACTTAAAAATCAAACGGATGTAATATCATAAACCAAGTCTTGGTTATGCAGTCTCCACTTATGAATATGTTTCCTCATTTTTTTTCAGCTTCAAAACAAAAATACTCAGCACCCTGAAGAAAACTATGGAAATGTGAAGACTTCTGACCTACATGTTTACAAAAAGGTAGAACTTAAAACCATTGTGAAGCAACATTACAAAGTGATTAATGTAATTAAGAAGTTTTCCAATGAAAGAAACAAAACAAGCCAAACGCCATAGAAACACAATTTCTAACATGAGACAGATGATAAAATATAAACAGGAAAAAAAAAAAAAAAAAAAAAAAAAAACCTAAAAAAGAAAATCATTGTTGACTATTACCATGTGTATGACAAAATGCTCGTCCAAACCCTCACGCGGAAGGCATCTCTGAAATAAGAAAAAATGAATGTTAGCGCATCACAGAATTATATGAAAGAAGCATATGAACATATCTATTACTTTCATCTTTTATCTCAGTTTTTTGTTGGCACAGTGGGGTGGGTAGAGGAAGAGATAGAACAGCACAGCACCAGGCAAAAAAAAAAAACAGTAAAGATATTTTTAAAAATAAATAAATGGCTGAGGGTCCAAAACAAGTGATAATAAGAATTTTTTTTTTTAGTATACAATTACCCTAGTACTAAGATTCACTACTTTAATTTATTAATTAAACTTTAGTCAGGATTGCTTTTGTGCAAGACAATAATTTGAAGATTGCAGTTTGTGCAAAGAATTTTGCATAGAATTTTCTGGTAGACATGAAGGATGCAAGACGCTTTCAAGACTTCAAAACCCAGAGCCTGAGACAAAAAGAAACATAAGAGTGATATCCATGTGGAGCCATACGCCCAGAAATGCTTTACAAAAGAAACAGTATGTGCATACAGGCACAATCATCAAAGCCGTTAGGCAAGTCATTTGGAAAGAGAGGAACAAGAAATTTTTTAGTATTTCAAGGGTAAGGAGGTAGAGGCTCTATGTGAGAAATCAGATATTTTGGGTGGGCTTCAATTACCTTGGAATTTATAAATGTCCCATTTTTCTGTATTCTCAACGACAGGGAAGCAGATACCTAAGAACAATTAATTTGATAATTTTAGTTTTATTCGCATCATCCTTTTTTTTTTTTAAGTAATATAATTTCTTTTTATTAAAATTTAATTTTATTGAACTAGATTAGATTTTAAATAGATAAAATTTTGTTTAGGCTCCCTAAATTCTCAAGGAATTTGTATGAATTCAACCCCATTGCTCAAATAGATTTGTGCACTAGCTTGTTATTATAAAAGAATAATCGGCCGTTCTTTTATCGCAGCATGATACTGATCTTTTGTTTATTGCAGCATGATATCATACTTCTTTCTTTCAAGGACCAAATGAATTTAAATTTCTGTTATCAATTATAAAACATTTGGACACATGTAAAAGGTTAGGATTGAACGAAAAAAAGAGAGAGTGACGGCAATAGATTATAGACATAAAATTGGCAAGGCCAAGAACTGCATCTTGCATTGCAAAGTTTTGGAAAAAAGGTTCTGTGCAACTTGTGACTAGTGCAAACTTTAAAGCCAAGAGCACAAATGGAGTAAAGGTCTAATTCAAGTACAAGCAGATACAAGGAACTGAATGAACACAATCTAATTGGCCAGCAAAACTAAAAACAACTGTATAAAAGAAATTAGTTGACAGTCAACTTACAGCTTTAACTGAAGAAATAATATAATCCCTCCCAGGAGGGCTCAAAGCATTGGATGGCACTCTTATCCTATAGAAGTCATCGCTTTGCAGTAGCTTCTGCAAAAACAGTGGAAACATGTACACATTGTCAAACACCAACCAATCAAAAAACAAATAAAAGGAGCAGAGTTTAATTGGAAATTGCAGATTACTTCAAATTTCTCCTTCTCCACTTTTGAGAAATCATTTCTTGAAAACCGCAGCTTTGTGAGCGTCTGTTACAGTGGATTTGCATGACATCAGAAAATGAGTTATTTTTTCTCCTAATATAAGGTCCAAAGCTGTGGACCAGAGCAAAACAATATGAGAGTCTAAGAGATGCTCATATCACATGAGAACAGGCCACTGGAATATAATCTAGTCACTTCAGTTTATATCTCAAAATTAAAACGAAGATTGGGAAATATAACATTTAGTTGCTCTAAAAAGGTTGAAAACACAAAGAATAGCATTATAAATACTTCTTTTTTCATAAAAACAAAAACTCCATTAGGCAAGTATTTCACTTAGTTGAGGTGATTTTATTACACTAATCTCAAACTACGAACAAAGCAAAGAATCAAGGTTATTCTCTTTTCCTCGAGTTTTGAGAAAGAGCCAAATGCATGCTAAACACACTCCAGGAAAAAAACAACACCACAAAATCACGTCAGTTTTCCAAATCTCAACCAAGGATAGAGAAGAATATACAGTAAAGAAAGAACCACGGTAACAACAAGAGTTACATCAAGACTCGACATACAAAGCCCAAGGTTTCATTTCATTTTATAGCAAAGCAATGCATATGGGGTAAAATGAAAACTTCAAGATATTCAAAGTTTTACAATAAAATCACAGCTTGTACGCATTTTTTCTTTTTAAAAAAATTTGTTAATGTAGCAAACATAAACCAAATTCTTCCCCACCTTAATGTAAACAGGATTTAGACAAAGACCTTTTCTGCCTCTTATATAACAACAGACCTTACCAACTAAGCTAACCATCACTCTAAGCTTACAAATTCCGAACCTCATTTAATTTTACTTTGAAAGTTTTCCTCCTCAACTTTCCTCAAATTCTCAACAAATGATAACGAATTTCATTTTCTTCAGGAACAATCCATTTTCTTCATCTAAACACTCACTCAATCCGACCACCCATTCATCTCCTTCTCTCACATACAACATCTCACTAATCCATTAGCTCATCATCACTCACATTTCATCAACTCACCCGACCCACTCTCTCTCTCTCTCTCTCTCTCTCTCCCCCAAACGAAATTCAAAATTTCAATCAAAAGCAAGAATAAAGAATCCAACAATACCCCATTTATCTAGACATCAATAAGAAAATTGTTGCCAAACACCGATATGTCAAATTCTCTATTATCATTAATAATCACTATGCTTCTTATCACAATAAAACTCCATGCACAGACAACCACTTACGTGTTTCAGGCAAACAAAAGCTAGTTACATTTCTAACTCCACTAATTCACAAACACACTTAACCATTTATCAAACTACACCACATAGATCATAGCAATGAATATCACAATGTGATATTGCCATCATCATAAATTCTAGATGACGTATAAGGCCTATAATACAGTACAAATCACATAAATGAGATATACCCTTTTCATCTAAATCAAAACCACATGATCTAGGTATTATGTTTATAACCTTCTCCACAACCCCAGATCACTAACTACATATAACACGAAAAACCCAATAAATTCTACTAGTCCACCACCAAGCAAAGCGAAAACGACATGGAAAAGGGCAACAAAACGACAAGAAACCTGGCCGCCGTGATTGGAGGCCTTGAGGCGGGCGGAGAAGGTGCCGGCGGAGACGAAATCGGAGTCGCCGAAAGCGTGTTCGAGAGAGAAGTGGATCTTGGAGTCGGAATCTGGATCGGAGAACCTCCTCCGGGTGGTGGATCGGGTGGGTTGGGGCTGTGGCTGGTGTTGTGGTAGTCCGCCTTCGAGACCGAACTCGTCGTCGTCTACGAGAAGCTCGTCGGATTCGAAAGCTGAAGAAGTGGAAGACAACACAAGGAAGAAGATGAAGAAGAGAGAGAAGAGAGAGAGCTTCTTCTTCTTCATTGTATTTGTTGGTTTAGAGTGAATGTGTATTTTGGGTTTGGGTTTTCGAAGGTGATTTGTTTCGTTAAATTTTATATTTATTTTGTTTTGTTGTAGTAATCGGCTGTTTCTGATTCGTTCGTTTCAGCTATGTGAGTACATTTTGGGTGGCACTCCAAGTTCCCACATAACTTGTGTTCGACACCCAGCAGCATAGGCAGTTTGTGGCTGCCTTCTCCCACATTGTGTGGATCGCCACCCCCCGATCATTCTTATTTGGGTCGTTTTCCTACTTTAATATGGGTCGATCTTTTCCGTTTAAGAGCTACTCTCCAGCCTGCACCTCCAGTATTCCATAGGAGAGATAATTTGGGTCACAACACAAATTCATAAAAAATAAATGAGTATAGGTTTAATGTAAACGAATTTATATAATAATTGTGTCAATTCATTTCATCATTTTATTAAACAAATCAAATTGAGTTTGCTTAATAGATTCGAAGGTAGACACGATTAATATGGTCAAATTGTAATATTTATATATTATATAGGTCAAATTATAATATTTAAATATTAATAGGGTCAAAATATTATTTAGATTAAATGAGTTAAACGAGTTAAACAGATAAACGAATTAACAGGGTTGACGGATTAATGGATTTGGATATTTTATGATCCAAGTAATAATTAATCGTGTTGTGTCGTATCGTATCGTATTACTCGTTTATGAACGAATTCGTATTGAATAAAAAAAATGTTAACTTGTTTATTAAACAAATTCATATCGTGTTGGTTGAATTCACAAACGAATCTAATCGAATCCAACTCAACCTGACATGTGAACCGTTTTTGCCACCCCTAATGCTCTATTCTGTTTGGCTCTGATAGTCCCCTAAATCAACCCTAATAATAAAACAAAAACAAAAAAGATTATGAAGATGATTATATATATATAGAGTAGATTGGTAACACTTAAAAATTATACAATTTCTTACACAAGTTGTTGACTTTTAGATTTGAATGAGATGGATGCCTAAAATGCACTCATATC
Organism: Nephelium lappaceum; assembly: GCA_021234005.1. Taxonomy (NCBI): domain Eukaryota; kingdom Viridiplantae; phylum Streptophyta; class Magnoliopsida; order Sapindales; family Sapindaceae; genus Nephelium; species Nephelium lappaceum. The sequence continues at coordinate 28,564,299 of CM037998.1, read as the reverse complement.
CTTAATTATGTTTACGGTTTCTTTTTTTTTTGTTTTTTGAAATATTAATTATATTTACATTCATACATTATAAATGTGTTTTCTTTTTCCTCTCTTCTTTAATACATTTTCTTTCTTCCTTTATTATTAATAAAACAATCAACTAATGCATTTATCTCACATATTTATAAAGTCACTTTTCCCTCTTTAAAACTTCTAAATTTACGTCTCATTAAAACTTCTATAATTTAATATTGTTTTCTTTTTTCTTAAAAAAAAAAAAAATTAGTTTAATGCATTCTCAGTTTATCATAAGCAACAATGTTAGTCCATTTTCTATTCTATTTTTGAGGTAATGATTTGGGTACAACCTATGTTCACTTTTCCGGTAGATAAAGAAAGTGGTTTTTTCATTTTCTTTTCTCTTAAAAAATGAACAAAAAGTTAAAATAATCAAACAAATTGGAATATGTATTATAAAAAGTCATTTTACTTTATTTGAGCAAAGGAAAAGTTGAAAAATAAATGTGCTATAAATAAGAAAACATGAGAGAGGAAAGACAATATTATGAGAGAAAAACTAATTAATTTATTGTTTTATCAATAATGAAAGATGAAAGATAATATTTTAAAGAAGAAAACACATTTATTTAGATTGTATAAATGTGAAAACAATTAAGAATATGAGTGCATCTTAACCATCCACCTCATTCAAATCCAAAGGTCAACAACTTGATAAGAAATTGTGTAGTTTTTAGAGGCTGCTGATTTCTACAATTCTAATAAAATTATGCAAGTCACTTTTTAAAAGAGGAAATTGATCAATGTCTCTTTATTTGTTAAAGTGTTATAAATTCAACTTTAACGGACCACATTTTAAAATTTAGGTGGATAGTTTTAACCCTTATTGTGGGAATAGTTGTCATTTATTTATGGGAATAATTATACTAGTGTATAAGTAGTATTTTATCTTGACAAGTTTTAATAGTTCTCAGACTCGTTCGGTGTCAGCTTTAAAGAAAATCAAGAAAAATGATTTAATAAAATTGTGGATGTAAATATTGGTATTAATAGAATTTGATGTATAATTAATTATGAAAATTTTGTAAAAAGTATAGAAATTTGGAGATTGAGGAGGTGAAGAGGAGACATGAGATTACTGAAGAGGGCTTTTGGAGGCATTGAGAGAGAAGAGGTATCAAACTGAGAGATTGAGAAATAAAAATCAAGAGAAAAAGAAAGAGAAGAGAAAGAGAAATGGAAAGAGAAAGATCTAGATGGATGGAGATCCAATCCAATTTTTTCTTCCATTTTTTATTTTTTAAAAAGTATATATTTTTAATTTTGGTTTTCTAAAATTAATTTCCACTGTCTATCAATATGATGAACGATGTATATCTCATTTTTTGTTTTTCTTAGAAAATTTTTAATTTTAATTCATTAATTTTTTTTTATAAATTTCAAAATCATTCAATTTTTTAATTTATTTTATATTTTTTACAATTTAAATTAGTTTAAATGTATCTCTACCATCAAGATGGACGGTAGCGCTCCAAACAACTTATTAATTAATACAATATTTAAGGAAAAATTAAAAAAAAAAAGAAAAGAGAAAATGACCATCTTACCCTTACTACAATTATCTTAAACAGTCCAATTATGATCAAACCGTTAGTATAGGAGAAGACAGTGTAATAAAAGGCAAACATGGTTTCTTATTATCAATATTAGAGATATATCCGAGAGGTTTTGAGTAATTTGCTCTATCATAACCACCCTAATTGTAATGGTAGTTATGAAGAGCTAACTACCTATTTTAATTTTCTCTAATTTGAAATCTCTCGTATATTATAACAATCATATTAAAATTTAACAAAATATCAATCACCCCCTGTTCTCATAACTTGTAAAATCCCATGACCAATTTACAACACAATATCACAACTTTCTTAATAAAAAAAGGGTTACCAATTCAAAATGCTTTCAACTTACAATTTAAATCCCTCTAAAAACCCTAATGGGCCTAATGCCAAAAAAAAAAAAAAAAAAAAAAAAATCAAATAAACTGCTTTCAACTTACAATTTACATCCCTCTAAAACTTCATATACAACTTTTTAATAAGTTCACCATTTTAAATACTTTTTCAAAAATCTTAATTTATGTTAAAAAAGATAATTTTAATGATAGTTTATTTACACTACATAACACAATAAAAGTAAGAAAATATTAATTTTTATTGAGTGAGGTATAATTATAAGTTATAATTTTTTAGTAATAATCTTTAGTGGGGTATATATATATATATTGAAATAAAATATGCATTCATAAAAGAGAATCTCTCAAAAATTAAGAAACTCAAAAAGATACAAGAGACATTAATGAAATGTCGAAGAAGTTCTCCTACAAAGGTCAAAGCTAATAAAGCTAGCATATATACCAAACGGTTCTCATTTTTAGAGAAAGTTTGACAATTTCAAACACCAACTTTTACACATAAGGTTTTAATATCATTAGTGACAACACTAATTTTATCACAAGATGTATTAGTCGAATTACCCATGGAAGCCATGTTAACCGCATCAATTTCAATGATAGTAACTCGAAGATTACAAAATTGAGCCATCAAAAGACCTTCACGAATCACAAGTAATTTATCAAATTCTGGACTGAAAAAACATCCAAAGGTTTAGTGGGGTATATTTATAATAAAAGGGATGTACAATGTACATGAATCTTTAGTAGGGTCAGGCGGTGTAAATATCAAGTATCTTCACTCCTTGCAAATACAGGAAACCTAAAGGACCTATAACAAAAACCAAAAAAAGCAAGTACAAATAAATTAAATTAATCGCAGTAGAATCCAAAAACTCGAAAAAACCATAAAAAAAAACCCTCGAAATCTGTCTCAAAAGCAAACCCTAGCTTCAGTCTCCACTCTCCGCTGAGTCTCCACACTGAGTGAGGAGAGAGAGATAGAGAGAGAGAGAGAGAGAGAAAGCAATGGACGCCATGAGGAAGCAACTCGACGTCTTGATGGGCGCCAACCGGAACGGCGACGTTCGCGAGGTCAATCGTAAGTACTACGATCGCGATGTCTGCCGTCTTTTTCTGGCCGGACTCTGCCCTCACGAGCTCTTCCAACTAACAGTAATGAAATCTCCAATCAAAATCTCGTTTTTTGTTCGAATTTTAATTGATTTAAGAAACCCTAAGTTTTGTTGGTTGGTTGTTTGTGACAGAAAATGGATATGGGACCATGCCCGAAAGTTCATTCTTTGCAGTTGAGAAAAGAGTATCCTGATTTCGTGATGATATAGCTTTGTGTTATATGTGTTTTGTAGATAAGAGTGGAAAATTGTCTCCCATTCTTTGATTGTGGAATGTATCGTGTTGAATCATTGTCAGGTGTGTTCTTTTACTTATGTTGAGACTTAATTTCGGTTGGTAATCGGTATTTTGTTTTTGCCATGTTATTTATTTGAATTGTAGTGTTTTGTATATAGTGTAAGATTGTCGTCATTCCTTGATTGTGGAATGAATTGTGTTGATACATTGTTACGTGTTTGTTTATTTATGTTGAGACTTAATTTTGGTTGGTTTCCTGTTGTTGGCATGATATAAATTCGAATTATAGTATTTAGTCAATGAAGGGTATGTTTGTCGGCCTTTTTTTTATTTTTTTTTTTATTTTTTTATTTTTATTGTGGAATGAAATGTGTTAAAACATAGTCACATGTTTTCATGGATTTTATTACCTAGTTTTTGGTATGTTATATACTTGTATTATAGTATTTTGTTAATGAATAATGCTGCATTTCTAAAAAATTTGTCAAATAATGTGGCAAGCTAATTTGTAATTAATACATTAATTTTGGGATGATGTATTAATAATATAGTAATTACACATAAGCTTGTCATATTATTTGGGTAATAATTTGGCAAATTTTTGGGTAGTGTAGCATTACTCTTATATTGAGACTAGGTTTTGTTTAGGATCCTGTTTTTGGCATTATATAATATTATAGTCTTTCGTTAACAGTGTGTCAATTTTTTTATTTTGCAAATGACACTCAGTTAAATGTAGTGTTTAGTTTAAGTTGAGATGCGGTTTTGGTTGCTTGCCATGGTAAGTGCATGCGAATGGTACCTTAACAACCGTTTCCAGATATGAAGAGGCCAAGGTGAAGGGTGTTGATAATTATGATAGAGAATTAGAAGATGCAATTGATAGACTCATTGTAGAGTGTGACAGAAAGATTGGTAGAGCTCTTAAGCGCCTTGAAGATGATGATGCAAAGGCTGCTATTGCAATATCTGTCTCTGAGGTGACTCAGGTGATGATTGAGTTTGTTACTGACTATATTAATTTTTATCTGGTGGTCTGTTTTTGCTTGGTTGCTTATTTTTTCTTTTTTAATGTTGCAGACGCCAGAGATACTTGAGTTGTCAAAGCAGATTAAGGAGAAGTTGAAAGAAGCTGATCAATACTGGTAACAACTTGTAAAAACAAATTATAGTTAAGGCCTAGCCAGTTGTGTTATTATTTATGCTTTTTTCTCAATGGATGTTCATTTTTTTTTTAAATCTTTATGTTGTGCTTAATGAAATTGGCACAGACATTAGGCAGTACTTATTTATCCAATCTGATGATTGAAAAAATGATTTTAAAGAAAAAATGGGTTGATCATATTGAGTGCCTATTACCAAGGGGGGTATTTTTTTTTCCCTTCTAAATAAATTATCCACTGGAAAAGAAGTGGTTAGGTCAAAAGATTCAGCTGTATTTGTTTAGGATTGAGGAAGATGGCATAGCTTTCTAATAAACTATTTATATTTTAGGCTAGCCCGTTACCATATTGATTAATGTAGAAAATATGAAGAATGTAGTTGATTAGAAAATGTTGAATTTCTGGTAGAAATAGTGATTAATTTCACCAAAGTGGTAGTCACATTTTATAGTGTTCAAAAATAATCTGAGTTGATAGAAGCTTGTAGTCTTTTTGGGATTTGTCTGTTAAATGATATGCAGCTGTTCTAATTTTAGAGAATCTGACCTTATGGAAGTTTGCTATATTTTGGGAATTTATTAACTGCTAGAAAGATGTGCAGTTGTGCGGACAATTTTTTCTGTGTGTTGGTTTTGGATTTACAGCCTGTCTAAATATTTAAATAAATACTTATTGATGGAGAGGCTTTGTACAAACATGATCTTAAGAATTCTTAACAGGTTTTTACTCTAGGAGGAGCTAATAATGCTTCTAATTTGCAGATTATGAAGGCAAGACGGATCTTAAAATTCGAGCTATGGAAGTAGTGGAAGAACTCAGAACAAAAAGAGCTGACAAACAGGTATGCAGTGGCAGACATTGAATTTGTAATCACTTGAAGTGGTGTTTGTTTAATTGTTAGAGCATGCAGAACAATTTTGTTGATATAATTTTTTTTATTATGTTAAACGTAAGCCAATGCTCTAATTCTTGTTTCAAGTGAAATTTGATTCTAGAACCTCATTGCATAACACCAACAGACCTAGGTTATGGATTTAATTATATAATAAGGTCCTGACTTTTGTTGTTGTGGAATTTTGCTTTTTCTGACAGTCCATGCTGCTTTTGGATGCCTTTAACAAAGATAGAGCATCCTTGCCACAACCCCTGCCAAATCCACCACCACTGGCCCCTCTGCCTGTGCCTGCACCTGATGCACGTACACAGGAAATGATTAATGAGAAATTGAAGAAGGCAGAGGATCTTGGTAAGCCACTGGTAACTCAAAACTTAGTATTCTGTTCCTATCAAAAAACTTATTGTATTGTGATTTATAGAGATTGAGTTGAGAATCTTCAGGTAAACTTGTTCACTTACATTATCTATTCATGTGTTGCTAATGCATTTGCTGTCTTTCTTTTGTTAGTATAATGCTTTTGAGAATTGAATTTAGTAGTCTGAATTAGTGTCATGGAGTTTTTTAATTTCCCAAGAGGCTGGCTAAATGGTAAAGTAAAACCTTCCAAACAGGAGGTCAGGCTATAAATGCTCTCTGAATATCCCATCTAAAAATTATATCTATGAACTTTTTAACTACCAAGCTTGTAGGTTTGGCAATAAATTCCCTATTTAGAGCCCAGCGATGCAAAAGAAAGGGTGGAGGATTTCTTGATATGAACAAAAATAAAGTTCTTAGACTTGGGATTTCATGCTTTTATGTTTTCATAAAAAAATCTGATTGAACATATATAAAATTCTACACTGCATAAATTTATTATTGGCTTTATGGCAAGTTGTTTACGTGTAGTTGTTAAACTCTTGTTCATTGGTCAGGTGAACAAGGAATGGTAGATGAGGCACAGAAAGCATTGGAAGAGGCTGAAGCACTTAAGAAGGTTTTAATCCTGAATGCTGTTTGGTGTCTTTTTTAGGTTCATGTGTTTTCTGTCACCTATGTTCATTTCATTATTTTATATCTTCAATTTCAAACTTATGTTGCTTTTTTGTTTTGTTTTGTTTCACTTGTCCTGTTCGTGAATGGCCTCTCTTTTCTTTTGCTCAGCTCCCTGCCAGACAGGAGCCCGTTCTAGATTCTTCCAAGTACACTGCAGCAGATGTGCGCATTGTGAGTCTGTATTTCCATATGATATATCCCATTACCTATATATCTCTGCTTTCAAAAGCGAAAAATGTTTTTCCTGTAAATTCCAAAAGTAAACAATTTAAGAACAGATAACAACATTATATGACAAACTGAGGGAAGCAACTTACCTTGTACTTTCATCAAATTTAAAGGTCAATTATTTTTTATTTTTAGTATAGCTGAGATCCTTATAGGATGACATGACTTTGCACATAAGACATAAGAAAATGAGACTAGAAAGCCTGGGGGTATCTGCTTATTTTGGCTATTATTAATTCTTACTCCATTAATTTCAATGTTCTTTCAGACTGATCAGAAGCTACGTGTTTGTGACATATGTGGAGCTTTTTTGAGCGTTTATGACAGGTAAAGTTCTGATCTGGTCTCTCTGAACCATTGTGCTGGTTTCTTATTTTTCTAAGGGCTACAAAGACTTAGTGTTTGGGGTTTCAAGTACTTCAGCTTTTGACCCGCATATTATACCTCCTTGTCACCAGCAGGCTTTTGGGCCCAGTTTTTCGAGGATAACTTTTGCAGCTAAAGAATGTGCGTCATTTTTTTTTCTATTTTATATGCTTGTGATCATGCTATTGTTAGATAGAAATATATGGGGCAACTGTGTTATAAAGCGTCTTTTGTAACTGTTGGAAGTTTCTGATACATATAGTGAAGCATTTTAAATTTTCTTTTTATTTTCAGTGACCGTCGTTTAGCAGATCATTTTGGTGGAAAGCTTCATTTAGGTTATATGCAAATCCGTGATAAATTATCAGAGCTTCAGGTAAGATATGAATGTTTCAATTTGCTTCTGTTATATGTGTGCTGTTTGGTTGTTTGTTGACCTTATTGCCAACAAAATTTTCTTAGATTTTTGTTGGGATATTGACCATGCTAATATTTCCTTAAAAACTAATTCAAGGAAGTCTCTGTGTTTATGTAGTCTAGAAAGTATGCTGCTATTTTCAACTTTTGAAACTTTGCCTATTGAAGCATTGCTAGATTACAATCTGTTATGTGCTTCTTGTATTACATTATTATTAGCATAGCATTTCACCTTCTTGTCATGTGAAAGTTGCTAGATCTTTATGCTTATTCGCATTTGGTGTATCAGTTGAAAAGGGTTATATACAGGTGTTGCGTAGAAGGTTTTATTGGCAAACTGAATCTCATCCTAAGTCCTAACTGTTCCTGATTTCTTTTTTGTTATTGCATTTACTTAACAGTCTTAACTGGTCACGTTGATAGATTCAGATTGTTGAAAATTGGACTTAATATTAATAATAAATAGAAAATCTATGGATGACAATATGTGTTTAGTGGGGATATTATTTACAATTGAATCATGTTTTTGGAATGCCATTAAGTTGGTATTGTGAATATGTTGGTTCAGGTGCTGGTATAATGTTACAAATTCTTCTGTTGAGATTCTCAGTTAGTGTACCCTCTGTGAGTTTTTCTGACCTCGGAAAGTAGTATTTGGTTTTTGTTTTTCTAATTTCTTTTGATTATAACATAGATATTGTAAGTGTAGATTCTTCTTCTAGAAGATGTAACTATAAATGTAATGGACTCGGAGATACATATGATCTGACATATATCAGTTTATCAGAAATGTGCTTTTTCATTGTAAAACCACTAAAGGAAGTTTAAAGGTTGTGACATGAACTGCATTTATGTACTACATCCCCTTTTGAGAAGGATGTGTTGTTTGCTCAATACAACTTTTTAAACTTTGGGCTGCTTTCTATTTAAAAGTGATGACCATTTAAAAAGGACTTATATTAAAATAAAACTTGTATGAACATCTGTCGCATGTTGATTTCTACGTGGTCACTTAAATGTTTACTTGTTTTAGGTGCTTTTTTCTCTACTAGCAAGAAAGCAAAGATACCTTTTTTCATTTTTGTAAATCTTGTAGGATAAGAATTTCTTTAAGCAAGGTTCTTTTGTTGGTTTTTATGCTATCAAAGACTTATAAGGAATATTACATTACTTTCTTGAAAACAGATTTAAATTATTGTGTTTCTATGTGAATTATGTGCATGCCATGTATATTTAGTGACTGAAGTGACCCTATGATTTGTTGAGAGGACGATTTGTATATGCAGAAGTAAAGAAGCAATTTATACATGGGCAAATAAAGAGTTACTTGAGTTATGAGTACAAGCGTTCCATGTAATTGTGGAATTTGTTTTGCTGTGGTCTTTGTCAAACACTTATTTTATTAATTTGAAGAGTTTGGTGGGTTAATTGCTTGGAATGTGGACAGTTGTTTAATGTTAGTGTGCACTTTATTGGTTGGTATATTCTCGTAGTTATGTCATGGGTATACTTGTCTCTGTGTTCTTTGGTCTTCAAACTAATATTTTTTGGGTTCAATAGTTTTTAACTTGTTCATTATGCCTGTTCTGATTGTCCTTATGAGTTATTATCATAGTTAACGAAGGTGAAGTGGTATTTAATGTGATATAAAGAAGGATTTTCAACTTTACTTTTATTGGTAACTACGTTGTCAGGAAGAGAGAAACAAGAGTCGCAAAGAACGATATGATGATAGAAGGTAACCTGCAGGCTCTATAATGGTATTTTTCTTTTATATGGTTTCATAGCTTATATGTAATATATAATAATCTTGTTTCTTTTGTATTATGTGTCATAAGGTCAAAGGAACGAAGTAAGGATCGTGACAAGGAAGCAAGCAGAGATCACGATAGGGGAGCAAGTCGGGATCGTGATCGCGGAGACAGCCGTGATCGTGGGAGAGATTATGATCGTAGTAGCCGGGATCGTGACAGGTATTATGATAGAGATCGTGGATACGATCGAGAGAGAGACCGGGATTACCGTAGTTATGATTCAAGAAGTCGACGCAGGTCACGTTCTCGATCTGGGGAACGTTCAAGGGATTACGATCGCCACAGGTAGCTGTTTGTCTTCATATTTAGATACCCACCCTTTTAGTGCTTGGCCTTGGTCTTAAAAAAGTGGATTATGAGTCTGACACTGCGGAAGCCTCATAAAGTGAATATTTGATGTAGTTGGTTATTTGGTTGTAGAAAACAAAATAAAACCATGCTTGAAAATTGGAATAATGGGGAATGGTTGCTTTAAATTGTTTAGTGATTTTTAGTTTTAAACTCATGACGAGTGTTCGCGTTTCTGCTCTTAATTATTTGATTCTCTGACTTAAATGATCATCAAATTAAAATAATGGTTTTTTGTTCAGTTTTCACTGCCAGTAGCCAAATTAATGTTTCAAGTATGAACATTCAATTTGGATTTCTGTTTTAATGCTTTGTGCCCAATGGGTTTATGTGCATGTGTGCATGCTTTTAAAGGTTTCTGATCTGTTATGTGCGTGTATGTATGCTTTTAAAGGTTTCTGATCTGGCATTGATTGTTCTTTTGCTTTTCCTTTGTCAGGCGCCATGATCGGTACTAGATGATTGTGCTGGAGAAGAAGGATATGGAAATATTTATTTTTCTCCAGGCCAATGAACTCATGTAGGCAAAAGTATGTTCTTGTGTGACTTAATCTGATACTTTTAGTGGAGTTTGGCAGTTTATACTGTTATGGTGGATCATAACAAACTGCTTAAAAGATTTTCTTGAATTGTGTTAAGAGGTATGCATCAGTGTTTTAAAATTTTATTACTGCTCAAGTGTTCTTTCAGAATATACATATATATTTTTTCACTTTGAAGAAATTTTAGATGGCTCATTGCATTGAATAAGCAATAAATAGGTCGATCTTCACTTAATGGTGGATGAGAAGCAAGATGTAGTTAGCTTTGCGGTTGTGAATCGGTCATGAAACAGAATGGGTTTTAAGTCCCTCTTGAACATTGGTGCTGGGCTCTCTCCAGTTGTACGATCTTGATGGTGCAAGAATACATGTTTTCCTGCTGAGTGGAGATGAAATAGAACATTAAAAGCAGGACATTAGATTTCGCTGCATAAAATTCAAAACAGAAGTATAAATGGTACTCTTATGGCTTCATGAATCTGTTTATATGGCATTTGCTTTTGGTTCATTGAAAAGCTTGATTGGCAATTTTTTTATTGTTTCCTGTTCGACATGGCAACATGTGAATGTTAAACCCGAAATGAAAATTTTAATGAGGATTTTCATGTTAGAGAATGGTTTTTATCTGGAGCTCACCTAGGTTTTAAACATTTTTTTTATATAAGAGAATAATGATCCCTCAGATACAATATTTTCCCTTAAATCATTATACCTCCTTTTCCATTCTAATCACCTTCAAAAGGATATCAATTGAGCCTTTTATTTCTTTTTGGGAATAATTTAGTGTCTTATCTAAGGAATGAGAAAGATCCTTCAAAAGGATGTCTTAATCGGACCTCGTTTGTGTTTTTGAAGAATTTTTTCCTTTGACCAAGGAACGGTAAAAATGATTTTGGTTGGGCTCAGGCTTCAGAATATTACAAGCTTTAGTGTTTAAACTTTGTGATATCTCTTAAATCTCAACTTCGATAAGTAATTATTGTGATTCTTAACAACCTCAAAATATTTACATAAGATGGAAGACACGCTTCCAAATCTTTGTTGCAACTTATTTAATTAACTCAATTTGTCAAATAACATATCCCATGACTTGTGCAAACTTAAAAGAGTACAATCTTTAAGCGTACTATATGCAATAGTCTTTTAACATTTTAAGAACTTAAGAACTACACTATAGTAGTAAAATATAATCATTCAACTTGCCTATACCTGAAACAAAGAGCACTCTTCAACTTGATGACGTCTTAGATTCAGCTAATGGACCGTGCCTAAAACTTTCTCAAAAAAGGAAAAAAACAAGACAATGTCAATAAAAAAGGCTACGAACTAATAGCAAATATAAAACGAAAAACTACAAAAATTTATTTCTTCAACGATATCAATCTTACATTTGAGTAACTTCAAAAATCTTCACAAAATAAACAAAGCGGCCTAAACCCACTTGAAATTTCCACTCCAAAACCAAAAGAAATTCTCAAAATCCTACCATCCTACTCTTTGAAACACAAATTGCTTCAACACACCTACTAAACATATGCCTCCCAACTTAACAATATAAGTTCACATAAACATAAATACCCAATCACATAAAATTTCTATAAAACTAATTTCATTGACCCATCTCATAAACATTACATGTCCAATCAAATATGATTTCTATGAAATAATTTAAGCGATATATCATATCTAGATATCCAATCGCATAAAATTTTCATAAAACTAATTTAATTGACCCGTCACATAGACATATATGTCCAATCATGAAATAATTTAAGTTATGGTATCCAATCACGTGCAATTTTCATAATTTTAAGTGACAAGATGTGTACACCCTTCAAAGTTGCCTACCGGCAGCATCAGCAACAAAGGGCAAATACGGGGTCCGACCCAGAAGACAACTCACCAACCCATAAACAAAACAAAGGCAACTAAAAACAAACACCAAATTATGGCCCCAAACCATGACCCGGAACCCGAGACCCGCCCGACCCGGATTGAAGATCCGGGCCAGGAGAAGCGGGACGACGAGGAGGACGTCGAGGGTGACGGCCTGCATGGCGTTGAAGCGAACGTAGCGGGAGAAGGCGGCGTTCCTGACGACGCCGAGGTAGAGGGCGAAGAAGGCGACGAAGCTGGCGTAGGGGAGGGACCTGTAGAGAGAGAGGAGGGGGAGGAGGGGGTCGAAGAGGAGGCCGAGGCTGGGGTACTGCATGAAGAGGTAGCGGCCGTACTGGAGGGAGTTGAAGAAAGGGAGCGTGTAGGCGACGGCCGAGATCAGGCGGTCGGTGGCCGGGGTTGTGGTGGGCCCGGAGCTGGAGCCCTTGTAGAACATTCGGGTTATGGGTCTGGGTGGTGGTTGTGGAAGTGGGGCCCATTTGTGGGGGGGTGATCTCAGGATGGAGGGTAGAGGAGGAGTGAAGGGTTTTGATAGTGTGGGGTGGAGAGAGAAGCAAAGAGCAGCAGCCATGGTGTGTGAGTTGAGTTGGTATGTGGAAATGTGATTTTCTACTAGGGCAAAGGGAACCGGGTGGGGGGGTTTAAGATGGGGACAACTTCATTTTAGTCTCTATATTTATAGAAAACTTATTGTCTTTAAATGTAAATTTGTTTATAACTTTTACGGTCCCTTTCATTTTAAAAACTCATCAAATTAGTTCTCTTGACTTGATCTTTAACTAGTGCTGAAGACTTTATATTCATTATGGAGCGACATCAACAAGCACATTAATTAATTGTTGATTCTTCAAGAAGTATATATTAGAATGAACTTTACGCATTTTATAGTTAAATTTGATTTTTTCAAAAGCGTAAAAAATTTACGCACTCACATTTATAATTCATGCATGTCTCTTATATCAACGAGGTTGTTTTGCTTGGATTGAATAATTACTTCTCTTAATTTGGTCTATAAAATGGCCATAGTAAGCAAATGAAAGTGAAAAAAAAAAAGAGAAAAAAATTTTCCTTCTCCAAATTAAAATTGTTTACCCATCCATTTACATTATTTATTTTGCATGGAATGAAAGCTTCTTGTGGTTCAAGCAGGGAAATCATAGGTGGTACGTATGATTAAAGTCAAACAATACAAATAATATAAAATCTTGAACAATAAATGAAGGTTTCATTTAATTGCAACACTCTTTAGAACCTTAACTTGGATATTTTTTAGTGTTTTGCCCTTAATTTTATATACAATTTTGATTATTGTTTTCATTAATTTTTCAAATTTTTTTTATCAACTGACACGTATTATTATATTATCAATTAATATTAAAAAATGAAACTATTCTCATATGTGCAATATTTGACCGTCTGTTGATTAACAGAAGAGACTATTTTGATGAATTTTAGAAATGTAAAGGATCATGAATATTATAAATAAATTTACATTTAAAAACAAAAAGTTTCTTAAACATATAGGGAGCACGTTGACGTTCTCCCTTCATGTCAAACCGGTCGGGTAATACTAAGAACCGGGTTCTCTGGTCAAAACCCGGTCAAGTTTATTGGACACGACCCGACTCGATAACCCGGTCGATATAAAGTTAAAAAACAGCCTCCTCTCGGTCTCGGTCTCGCTCTCCCTCCAGCTCCACTGCCGCCGACCCCAACCAAGGTAAGACCTCTCGGCGCTGTTGGTCGTATCACCGGTTGCTCTCCTTCTCCATCCACTGCCGCGAGTCGGTGCACACTTTCAAGCCGTCTCCGCCGCTCGTCCTCGCCGCTGCTGCTCCTCGTCTGGTAATTGTTTTTATTTCTATTTTACTTGTTTTTTTATTTTTTTATTTTTTATTTATCAATTTATATTTATAAACACAATAGACAAGACAAACGTAATCATGATCATGAACTGAGACATCCCAACTGCATGTTTAAAACTAGAGACAAAGGAGAAAGAGCTAAATTGCTATCACTACAACTTGGCTACTTCTTTTGTCTACGTTAATTTAGTTACTTATGTTGAAATTGCCACCGATGTTTAGATAGCATTTGGTTTTTGATTCGTTTTCGTGGTTTACTGGGGCCGGATACTGTGTTAGAGGAGTTGTGTATTTGTATTTAGTTAGTTATGTTATAATAGAGTGTTGGAAGAATCTCTCTGAGGAAGATAAGGGCACTGGTTTCGATCCGGTTGCTTAATCTTGTGGAGGATTTGATTCAGTTTCATTGGTTGTCATACGATTCTAGAATATGGGTTGTTATAAGATTAGTGTTTGTCTGCTCAGTCAGGATGTTAGCTCTCTGGTTTATGTCCCAAAAAGAAAAGTGAAGGCATTGTTTCAAAAGCCGAGGTGAGGCAGCTGCCCCAGATGATGCCAGCATGGCATATGCCTCAGTCGAGTGAGGCGACTGCCTTAAGACTGCCTCGAGGAGGTTACCTTGACACCGGGGTAATGCCAAGGTAATCTATCAAGGCTGTTCGAGGTGAGAAAATTGGTTATTTTAGACATATGAACTTTTGGTAAGGTTTAGGCTTACCTATCAGCTCTATTCATGAAGTAATTGAGCTGGTTGGAATGAGTCAGCTAAGTAGGAAGGGCATTGTCATAAGTGGCAATCATCTGTGGGGAAATTGTAGTATTGAAGTTGCGAACTGGCTTCGGTTCGTTTTCCAGCTTGTGAGTTTACTGAGGGCTCCCTTGTTGTATCTGAAGAAGAGAAAACTTTAGAGAGAGGGTCTCAGCTTGGGGTTCTAAAGTATTATTATTGGGTTTGGCTACCTTACTGATTGGGTAAGGTTACCTCTTGATAACAACCTTTACAGTATTCTTTAATAACTAGTCATATAACAGATCCAAGGGCTATTATTAATGAGTAACTTATTTAACCAGTAAGTTAGCAAAACCCATTATTATTAGACTCTTTGGTTGGTAATTGAGTAGTTAAGTTTCTGATTGTTGATGGGCAATTAATATATTGATGTTTGTATCCTTGGATAAAAATATTTTTTGAGGCATCTGAATTTGATATGTTCATTATATTTTGAAACAATAAATTTTGGGATAGGATAATATGCAACTTAAAAGTTTAAATCTTTCATTTGTATAGACCTGCGAACGATTTTGGTATGTTATTTGACCATCAGGCATTAATTGATTTATATCTCTCACTCTCGCAAAAGAGAAGGATTGTTTTGTTTGTGTACTTTTGACATAGTTTCCCATGCTCATTACAGGACATCTTGTATTCTGATAACCTGATTATACCTTTCATTATCATATACACTACTACAATTGCTTCTGGGCTTTCTATTCATGAGTGCGTGAGGCAGGGGCACAAACCAAGGAGGGTAGGGTGTGGGGCATATTGTCAAGAGTTGAAGATTACGCACCCGACACCACACTCTTTTTAAACTCTCAAAAACCCTATTTTATGGTCTTAACTAGGATTTCTGACCAGCGATGAAACGAAATATCAAAACAAGATCGAAAAGGAAAAAAAACCAATCAATAGCAGAAGAAGATGATGAAGAAGAAAATACCCCAGCAGAGCTGTCATTCAAAATAACAAGAGTGGCAAGTTTCACAGATATGCCAATCAGTGGGATTTGTGGCCACCCAACGGTTGGCCCTCGAAACCCTTACCGTGATTACAACCAAATATATGGAAGAAGTAGCAAAGTTGGCATCATCCTATTCGCATGAGTCGAACCGTACTGAATCCAACCTCTTCGACCTCATAAATGCCCTCCACGACATACAGGGCTTCACCAAGCAAACCAATTCTTGCTTGCTGAGTTCCAGCGTTTTGGAAGACATTTCACGTTTTGTTAACTGCACTAACGAAATCCCTTTTGCCAAACCTATTCCCCGAAATGATACATCGACTTCGAGTTTGAGATCCTCTCCTCAGGTTTCGAATTCGAGGGGGTTGCATATCCCAAATGGTTGCCGGCCTTTCCTGATCCGACCACTTACAAGGAATCCAAAGAAATGGTTCGCTTTAGAAAATGTGCAAGTCATTTGTGGGAGAATCAAGAGTTTGTGCAAGCTGTAGAGGACTCATAATCAACAGTGTACTCATTCTTTTTGTTGTTGATTATGCATAAAATTGCTTGTGCCGTCTACTAATTTAATATAACCAAGCTTGTATCAATCAAAACGGTTTAATCAAACATCTCAGCTTCAAGCATTGCATCTATCGAAAGTAAATTGGAAATATTGGATTGAGGTTGAAATATAATTTAAGTCAAATATAAAGAAACCAAATGAAGATTGCCTCAAATTCAGTAGATAGTATATAGGGATCTTTGTTTTTTAACACTTTCTAACCCTCTTTTTTCGTACACGTCACCTAGCTGATAATTTGACTTTCAATGACACTAAAGTATGTGTACATATAAAAGTACCCTTGCACTAAACTTGATTTTCTCACATAAGTTATGTTTTCTTCATTAGTTCAGTACTTCATTCGAGAGATAAATACGTCTTTCAAGAGATAATTTTCTTTTTTTAGAGAGATAAGTATTTCCTTCGAAGATATTTTTTTTCTTTTGAGAGACATTTCATTCTTTTCGATATATATATATATATATTTTAAAGAGATAAGTTATTCTTTTAAGACAGTAAGTTATTTTTTCAAAGACATAATGTTTTGTTTTTTAATTTTTTATTTTTTGAGATATAAATTCTTCATTCGAGAGATAAGTCATTTGAAATATATCTTTTTATTTTCCTTCTTCTACTTCTTTTCACTTTTTAGATATATAAGTTATTCTTCCATATTTGAGTTTTCATCTTCTAGATTCAAGTTATTCTTCCAGATTCAAATAATTAAAATCATTTTTTATTCTACACAAGTCAATTCACTATTATGAACACCAAAATAATCTTTTTCTTTCATGAAAAATGATATTATAAAGAGAGAATGGAAGATTGGTACATGAAATGGTGAGAGAAAAAAAAGAGGAAAAATGAATGAAAGAAAAAAAGACAAAAGATGAAAAAAAAGATGAAAAAGAAGGGTTTTTATCTCATTAAGGGCATTTTTTGCTAGTACACATATTTGAGTGACATTAAAATTCAAACTATAAATGTGATGATAGAGTCACATAATATCAATAAAAAAGTGTCACATCATCCCATTTTCACTATAATATATAATGTTTAAATATCGATCATAATATTTATATTGGAATAGTGTATGAGGACTTTTTGCATGTGATCACTCTTCACAAAACTATCATATATTATGTAGAAACATCGCGTAATTGATTAGGGGTGTTCCAGTCGTGTGATGGCTCACCAATTTTCCTTTTATTTTTGGTTTTTATTTTTACTTTTATTTTTTTTAAAGCAATCATATAAACTATGTTAAATTGGACTTTCATTGAATATACAAAATATTAGTAAGATAATATTTAGACAAAAGACCTAAATTTGTTCTAGATGATAACAAAAAGAAAAATAATAAGAAATTTGTCCATGGAAAATGAAAATTTCAACTATCTTTGAGGAGGTAAAATTTTTCTTCTTCTGATGCTCATCAAACATTCTTATTGGCATAAATTTGTTTCTTGCATTGGATCCGTGCAAATCATACCATTCCCTGTATGCATTATTGCTTTCTTTTAGTACATCAAAACGATGCATGTCTATTGAATTCTTATCAAAGACTTCTCATTAGCTTAAATTTCTTTGTCGTATTGGATCTATGGCAATCATACCCTTCTTTGTATGTTTTATTGCTTTCTTATGGTAACATCAAACAATGCATGTCTGTTGATGATGTCACAAAACTTGCACTTAGGTATCAATATCAATAAACTAATTATTCCCATGAATTATTCTTGCTTGTTTCAGACGGGTGCGCTTGACAAGCTAGAGGCATTTACAATGGACCGGACTTCTATGGGCTTCCAAAAAACACATCAAAGATAAAATTGAGCAAAACTTCATGGAAGGTACCAGAGGCATTCTCATTTTCATTCGGAGATATCATTCCAATGTTTGCAGGCAATACACTTGAATGGTATCCATCCTTAATTTGAATTCAATTTTTTATTTTTTGACATAAAATTCAAGTCTTATTTTTCAATAACATAATTAACTGAAAAGACGTTCTTTCTATCTTATATATGTATCGAGTTATGTAGTTGTCAGATTGCTAGCTTTAATGTACTTCTAAACATTACCTATCTCTCTTCCTCAAAAAAAAAAAAAGAAAAAAGAGAGAAAAAAATTACCCATCTCTCTATCAAGTTTTATTGTGCTTCTTTGAATAGCATTCTCATAATACTTAGTGAATAAAGTTGAGGTTTTAGTTGATTTGCAAGTTTCGTTACTAAGAAACTTTGTTAAGACCAAATGGAGTGTTTTAGACTCCTTGGTCAACACCTGTATGGAATAAATGAAAAAACAAACAGTGAAGGAAGACTGGCACTTGCTGACTGGTCATCATTTCTGTGACCACTACGAGGCTTAAATCAAAAGTAAGTTGCTTGAAGATTAACAAGTACATGAGCAGATTGGTTGTAATTTGTTTTAGTTTAAGCATTTCATTTTGTGTTTTTGCTTTATCATTAGACATTAATTAGTAGTTGCTTATTAATAAGAAAACATAATTGATTGGTTATTAATAAGAAAAAATAGTTAACTTATAAGGATAATTTTGGAACCGTTTTTAAAATGATAATTTCGAAAACTATTTTTAAAGATGTAATATGTTTGATAGAATTTTTTAAAACTTATTTTTAAAAAGAAAATGATGTAAATGTGTTTGATATTGTTTTTAAAAATGAATAAAATAGTTAATTAGAGATAAAGGTAATGATTTATTTTGAAAATGGTGAAAAATTAAAAAAAGAATTATTTTTCACTTTTTAGTTGTTATTTTAAAAAGTGTGTTTTCTATTTTTAAAAACACATTTTAGAAAATAACTTTTTTAAATAAAATAAAATAAAATAAAAAATCATTTTAAAAACGTAATCCAAACAAACCTAGATATTACAAAATTCAAAGTCTATCTCAAAAAGGAGAAACGAGAAGTGAAAAAAGACAATAATGGATTTATGAATTCAAATTGGGTTTAGCAGTACAGTTGAATGAAGTTCGAGCAATCTTCTAACTTCACTCGAGCAATCTTCTAACTTCACTCGAATCACAATCAAAGTTCACCTTCACCTGCTTTATAGCTTTTATGTATGACTTTACTTCTAGTGAGATCAATATCATTTTTTTTAAAAAATTGATATTGAATTATTTTATCAAAATCTGTCGAGATTGATAACAAATATAGTTGGTGGGATTGAAGTCCCCATCACAAATTTATGAATAGTGAGGTGCACAATTTTGAGCTAATGCTGGCAATTATTGTGGCCACCGATACTATCAGTTCTTTTTAATCGTTGGCAGTATTAAGTTGAACGTGTTGAAAATGGCAACGAAAAATGGAACATCTTGAAGCCACTTGATCATGCATTGACAGTCCATAGTCAATCAATTGAGACGCAGCTTCTAGTCAAAATTTGTAGTCTTTCCATAGGAGTTAAACTTCTTCAAGGAATCAATGGTCTTTATGGAATAAATTACATTGCTTGCATATTTCTAGATGACTTTTACATTCAATAAATGGTGATACACCAAATCATTTATTCAAGCTTCACAAAGAGAAAAAATTATAGTAAATTCAGCTCATAGAATCAGAGCCAACTTGCTGGCTTTGCAGTTTGTGAAGAAATGGGAATTACAAGCAAGAAAACATGGTTTCCTCATGGTTTTCTGCTTGTATTGTTTCTAAACATCCACTTCTCAGAAGGGTCTGATGCACTCTCTCCAGGCCAGTCTCTTTCAGGAAACCAGACACTAACCTCTGCTGGTGGCATATTTGAACTTGGTTTCTTTACACCAGGCAATTCTAAGAACTACTACATAGGAATATGGTACAAACAATTCTTGCCCAACCAAACAGTTGTTTGGGTGCAAATCGGAGAGAGCCGCTCTTGGATCCTATCTCTTCAGAATTCAAGCTCCTGGAAGATGGAAACCTTGTCTTACTCAACAAATCTGGAGCTGTAGTATGGTCAACGAATTCGACTTCCAAGGTTCTCAATTCTACCGCTGCAAAGCTTCTTGATAATGCAAACTTTGTCATAAGCTATGCACTGGATTCGTCTAGTGTAATCTGGCGGAGTTTCGACCAGCCAACTAACCACTGGCTCCCTGGAGGAAAGGTTGGATACAACAAAAAGCTGACAAATCAGGATTACATTCTAGTTTCCTAGAGGAGCTCAGAGAATCCTGCAGCTTCACTCTACTCTCTCGAAGTTGACAAAAACGGGACGAGCCATTGGTTGATGTGGAATGGTTCTACACCGTACTGGAGTAGTGGGGAGTGGACAGGAAAGGTTTTCACTTTGATTCCTGAAATCCAGTTGAATTTTTATGTTACAAATATCACTTATGTTTCGAATGAGAATGAGAGCTATTTCACTTATGCTTCTGCGGTCCCTAATGCTCTTATCAGATTTGTGCTTGATAATACCGGACAACTGAGGCAATACACATGGCAAAAGAATTTCGGAGAATGGAGAGTCCTTTGGACCCGACCATCACAACAATGCGAAGTTTATGGTTTCTGTGCACCTTTTAGTGTCCGCAATCAGAAGGAGGAACCTCTCTGTGTTTGCATGGAAGGGTTTGCTCCAAAAGTGCCAAAAAATTGGTAAGTGGAAGATCATACAGATGGGTGTGTGAGAAGAGTTCCATTACAATGTGATGATGAAGACAAGGATGGATTCCTTGTGATGCGTAGGATGGTTTTTCTAGTGAATTCGGAGTCAGTAGCAGTTGGCAGCTTTGAAGAGTGTGAATCAGCATGTTTGAATAATTGTTATTGCAATGCTTTTGCTTATGATAATGGATGTTTGATCTGGAAAGGAGATGTCACAATCTACAACAGCTTGTATCTGATGACAAGACTGGAAGAGATTTCCATCTTCGAGTTGCGGAATCTGACTTGATTCAAACAGGAGTAAAGCCTAAGAAAAAGACCACTTCCACAGTTGGTGCAGACATAGCAAGCAGCTGTATTCTATTTGGTCTTATCCTGGTGATGCCACGGAGGAGATGTTCGAATGGTTCGCTTGAAGGAGTGGAGGATTCTTTGGTGCTGTTCAAGTACAGGCAGTTGAGAAGTGCAACAAAGAACTTCTCGGATAAACTTGGGGAAGGGGCTTTCGGTTCTGTTTTCAAAGGGACATTGCCTGATTCAACCGTCATAGCTGTCAAGGAACTCAAGAATCTACAACAAGGAGAGAAGCAATTCCTAGTGGAAGTGAAGACTATTGGGATGATCCATCACAAAAATCTTGTCCAGTTTAGGGGATTCTGCATAGAGGCTTTGAAAAGATTCCTGGTGTATGAATACATGCCTAATGGTTCTCTAGAATCACTTCTGTTTCGAAAGAGTGCCAAGATACTGGATTGGCAAACTAGATTTAAAATTGCAACTGGTACTGCAAGAGGACTGGCTTATCTCCATGAGAAGTGCAGAGACTTCATCGTACATTGCGACATCAAGCCTGAAAACATATTGTTGGATGCAGAATATAGCCCGAAGATGGTTGATATCGGGTTGGCCAAGCTCATTGGCCGAGACTTCAGCCAGGTTCTGACAACCATGAGAGGAACTACAGGTTATCTGGCACCAGAATGGATTTCAGGTGAAGCTGTCACAGCAAAAGCTGATGTTTTCAGCTATGGAATGGTGCTTTTAGAGATTATATCAGGAAGGAGAAACAGCGAACTCCCCAGAATCCTGCTATGAATCAAAGTGCCAAAACTAACATAAAACCCCAGAACTATGATCCCATCATCGTTGTGATGTGCAATGGTGGCTGGAGCTTGAGCTGGTTTGCTTTCTGGGCACTTCAACAAAGATCTGGATTTCCCATGCATGCAGAGGCATCAAAATTCTGTAGTCTAAGGTTTGTTGAAATTTTTCCTGACAAGTTGTTTTCGGACAAGTTCAACACGCCAAGAAAATTCAGCAAGAATTTAAAAAGCTCGCTGGAATTTCACCAGTGACCTGATTGTTTGACAAGTCAAGTGAATCTAGCAAATTCAATTCGCCAATTTGCGGAGAAATTGGTCCACTTAAATTGATTTCTTGACAGGTTCAAGGATATTAATCTTTTCAGACTTTCAAGAATTTCCCCAATTAATTTGTTGTTTGATTGATCAATGCTCCTCGGATATCTCATATCCTTTTTGTACTCTTGATCTTTTCCTTTCCACATAAGTTTTATTACGTCGGACATATTCACCAGCAGAAAGCAGTTCAGAAAAACCATAGTATGTGTAGAAATGCGTAATCGTGGTAAATGAACTCCTTTGAATCATTGCAGTTAAATTGTTGATGCACTTTGGTATCATCCGTGAAATGTTGTTTGAGGAGAAGTCCAAAACTCGAACTTTTTGATGTCCAAAGGTATGCTTCCAGTGAATAGATTGGACCGCAGACTGAGAATAACTGAATTTGGTAGGCTGTCCTGTCCCAAATCCATGCAGGTATTTTTCCAAAAATTCTATAATCTCCCACATCAGTAACTTGTAGCTCCTTGCACAAGTTCAATGATGAAGGCAACTCTCCAATGAAGCTATTATTGCGTAGATTTAGTGATTCAATGAGCACCTGGAGCTCTTCCACCCAAAGATCTTTCCAGAAAAGTTATTATTTGCCAAATTTAAGATTCCTAACAATTAGGGACCTCTCTGGATGGTAGGTTATTTGAAAGATCGTGACAGAGAAGAGAATCCCTAACTGAGCATAAAAATGAAATTGACCCAGAAAATTTATTTTTGGAGAGATCTAATGCTGCCACGTTGGAAGGAACCAGTGGAATTGGACCTTCAAAATCATTGTAACCGAGATAGATTCCAGGATTTTCAGACATGACAAATCTGGCACCATGCCTTTCATGTGGTTGTGTGAAATATTCAAATAATATAGATAGGGGGAGAGGTTCCAAAACCAAGCGGGGACAATGTCTGAAACTCCAGCATCACAGATATCTAGCAAAGAATAAATGTTTTGAGTTTGGAGCCACTTTGGAAAATGAGGCCCCCATTTTGCAAGCTCCCAGTAAAATGCTTTGAAGTTGAAATGGAGGAACCCAACCAGAGCTAAAGTTCTAAGTTAACAAGTTATAAGACAAGTTAATCTCTCTTAATCCAGAGACTACAAATTAATATACTTTATTAGAAAAACATCACAAGATACATCAAGAGCAGAATCATCAATTTAATGTATTAAGCTTAGTCTTAAATACTATAGTTGTGTCATTTCTGATTTACTTCAGTGTTTGCTTCTGGTGGTGCTATCATGGTATTAAAAATTGGAGGTTCTTGGTTTAAACCCTCTCTCCCCACATGTTCAATATACCCTGTACATTTTTCTAGTATCTCTAGTAGGAGCTAGGGCCATCTGTGTAACTACTTCAATGCTGGTTTAAGTGGTTCTTCATCGAGGTATAACTACTTGAATGCTGTTTTAAGTGGTTCTTCATCGAGGTTCTTGATTCTTCCATAGATACTCAATTTCCGTTGGTCAAGCAGTGGCAAAATGCTTTTCTCATAGTTGCATCTACACGTTTTACTACTGTTCCACTCAGACATGAATTCATCAACCTGGTTTTTTGAAAGACCAAAATGTCAAATAGAGAAAAACGAAAGTTAAGCAATGGAATTTATGAAGAAATTAATAAGTTAAAGAACTAAACTATGTGTACAGACCAAAATACCTTTGCATCAAACTTGATTTTCATGCGAAAGTTATGCTTCCTTTAAGAGATAAGTAGTTTATTCAAGAGATAAATCATTCTTTCGAACGATATTTCCTTCATCTAAGAGATATTTCTTTATTTAAATAGATAAATTCTTCTTTCGAGAGATAAACCTTTCATTTGAGAGGTAATTCTTTAACTAGAGAGATAAGTCTTTTCTTTCAAAAGATATTTCTTCTTTTCAGAGACATTTCTCTATTTCCATATATAACTTTATTTATTTATTATTATTATTATTATTTTTTAACGAGAGATAAATTGTTCTTGTAAAATATTAGTCATTTTTTTGAGACATAAGTCTTATTTATTTATTTATTATTTATTTTAGTGATAAGTCTTTCCTTCTAGAGATAAATCCTTATTTTTCTTCTTTCTACTTTTTTTTTTTTTTTTTTTCCATATTTTAGATTACAAATTATTGTTCTAGATTCAACCTTTTAACTTCTAGATTCAAGTTATTCTTCCAAATTCAAACAATTACATATAAATCTTTTCATAAAAACAAGTCAATTCACTATTATGAACACCAAATCTTCCATGAAAAATGATATTATAAAGAAAGAATGTACGATTGGTATATGAAAATGGCGAGAGTAAAAATGAGAGAAAAAAATAAAAGGAAAAAAAAAAGAGAGAAGAGATAAGAAAGTTGAAAGAGAAGAATTTTTATCTCATTAGAAGTATTTTTATTTGTATATATATTTTAGTGACATTAAAAGTTAAACTATTAATGTGATGATATAATCACACAATATCAATCAAAAGGAGCCGTATCATCCTATTTTCACTACAATATATAACGCATAAATATCAATCACAATCACAATCACAATATTTATATTGGAATAGTGTATGATGACTTTTTGCATGTGATCACTCTTCACAAAACTATCATATATTATGTAGAAACATCATGTAATTGATCAGGGGTGTCCTAGTCGTGTGATAGATCACCCATTTTCTTTTTATTTTTGGTTTTTCACCTTTTGTTTCTATTTTTTCAAAGCAATCATGTAAACTAAGTTAAATTCGACTTTCATTTAATATACAAACACTAGTAAGATAATATTTATACAAAAGACCTAAATTTGTTGAGAAAAGCGATTTGGTTAGGTGGTAAAATCATGACCCACCCACACCAAGTCTTTAAGGTGGTGGGTTCAATCTCACAAAGTCCCACTATTTGTGAGTATTTTTTTCCACTTGATGTGGGTCTCTCTCTTGTGTTTTCTCCCGTTCCTTGAGAGGTGACCCCCGTGTCGTGCATCAGAGTCATGTCTCAGTTGGTCATGACAATGTCCTAGTAGGTGACCCCCAAAGCCATGTATAAGAGTTATATCTAAGTTGATTGTGGCAATGTCTTGGGCAAGTATTAGTAATTTAAAAAAAAAAAAAAAGACCTAAATTTGTTCCATAAGCAAAAAGGAAAATAATAAAGGCCTAGATTTGTTCTATATGATAAAAAGAAAAATAACAAGAAATTTGGCCACGGAAACTGAAAATTTTCGACTACTTAAAGATGAAATAGTTTACTGTTATATGGCAATAAATAATTTGAAGAAACAATGTTGGCAATAAGAAAATTAGTCTTATTAAAATAGATTATACATCATTTAAATAATAAACAATTGATTTACATAATTTTTGTAAATTAAAAATCTGATGTGTTTGCAAATGCGGTTTTTTTATTTTGTGTTTTTTATTTTTTATTTTTATTACCAACACCAGACCAGAGTATTGTCCGGATTAGTTGAGATAAGACTCTGAAGTATGACTTAGATCTCTACTGCTAAAAGTGGGAGAGAGCAACTTACATAACGTAGAAAAACTACTTACATATTAAGTGGGAGAAGGCGCGCTTGAACCCAACATTTCGAAGTCCGGACTTGGGTGAGAGGTTGCTTTACCACTGCAACATCCCTCCTTTGCGCAAACACTATTACCATAATAATAATAATTTGTTATCAAAATTTATCGGTTAAAAGTTCAACAAGCATATTTAGTTATATTAATCTTAATTGCACTATATAAATCAGTGAAAAATAATAATGATAAACAAACAAAAATGATCCCACTTCATAATTACAATGATAAATACGGCTTGTTAATTGCCGGTCACCTAATAGCACATTTGATTTTGCTGCGCTGAATGTCATCACTCGCTTTAATGGTTTGGTGGTGTAACTGAATTATCGTTTAGCATAAAAATTTGTATACCTAATGCAATTAAACTATGGAATAATTTGCAATTTTGTGAATGGCATGGTTAGTTTAGTATCATTTGTAATTTTATGCCCACTCCTAATTGTATTAGATTATATTTGTATTAATAATTTTGTGGTTCTCTCGTCTTCTAGAGAGAGAAAACTCTCTCAACCTATAGGAAGAAAAAGCTTCGTAGAAGTTTGCTGTCTCTGGTGAGATCCGATTATTTGATCAGTTCTTTCACTGTTTTTCTCTTGTTCTCATCCCCTTCTCATCATTTTCTCTTATATCTAAGGTTTTATAAAAGTTGGATCCAAAGATTTTCTGGATCCATCCCTTAAAAATTGAATCAATGTATAGATCAAATCTTTTCTTAGAGCATCAGCCGATTTTCTTCTTATTTTCCTCTCCCTCTTAATGTCTGTTAGGAGGTTGGGAGTTTTTAAGGGTCGGATCTAGATGATATCTGGATCTAGCCTTTAAAACTTTTTATTTTGTTTTACAAGATCGAAGGCCGATGTTTGCGTTTTGGTGAAGATCAGTAGTCAACGAAGGCTTTCTTGTTGGCCAAAGTTTTTGGCGACTTATGGAACTTTTCTTATCGATATGGTGGCATAAATGGTATTCAACAAGAATATTATCATGGTGGCTGTATACAAACCTCTAAAAGTTTCCAGGTTGTGGATGTGAAGTTGTTGTTGTCTAGGTGGTTGATTCTAGAAACTCCTCTTTGGGTGGATGTTGATCTTTATGTTTATGTTTTTAAGTGTTATGTATTGTAATTTGAGTTTTAGTTTCATATGGATGGACTGGATACAGAGATGTCATGTCATTTCCTTGTCTGGCTGTCCATCTGGCCATTCTTAATTCCTTCCATTTGAGGATGTAATCTAGTTATGTGTGGGTTTGGTTTATGTTTTCCCAAATTTGATTGGGAGATTAGTGCTTGTAAATTTATTGTTTCCAAATTTGGAAAAGTGATAATGAATTACCAGTATTTCAACACAAAAAAAAAAATAATAATAATAATTTTGTGGTTAAACTTTCCAATTTGCATTAATTAAAATGGTTTTCTCCAATATCTTAGAATACTGTAGTGTACATATGGGAAGATAGATATAGAAAGAGAAGCTAGCAAATTTATTTTGCATATAGGAAATATATAGAGGGTGCCTGCTTAGACAGTTAGACTAGATATATTACATAAATGTGAAACAAAATATTTATAGTGCAATTGGGTAAGATATCATGTTATAATATAATTGGTATGTCATAAATATTTTATTTCATGAAGATATCATCATGTTATAATGGAGGTGGAATGGTCATGTATTTAATGAAAGTGTCCTAATCAAATGATTAATAAGCCCTTTCTTTTATTTCTTTCAAATAACATGAAATTGGATTTTTAAATAAGAAATAATTCTTTATTTATGGTCCGGCCTTAAATTATTTTAAAAAATTCAATCGGTTGTTAATGATGTAAAAAAACGATTTGCAACAATGTAGAACAAGCTTTGTAACAGTACAAATTGAAAAAAAAAAAAAAAGAAGAATAAGAAGAATCCTTTAAATGTACCTTAATTTAAGTAAGTAATTAAATTTATCAAAATTTTAGATTATTGTTTAAACTGTGGCGAGGTTTAAAAACACACTAATGTGTTTGGTAAATCCTAGTATTTAGTTTATATAATGATAGAAATATAGATGATATAATTATGTTGAGTAATGTTATACTATTAAAAAATTTATTCATTATATAAATAATATGATAAGTTTATGTATAATTGTCACATTATTCATATATTATTTTAAAATTAATATAGAGCTACAAATCAGCTTGTCATATTATTTGAATAATATTTTTGAACAAATTTAAGAGAAATATAACATTATTCAATTATGTTTTGAAACGTTACGGAAGAAATAAGAAAAATAAAGGCATCTTGATCTGATTTGTTGAAAAATTAGAAATGAGCACCTCATCCCAAAAATCATTTCGGATGAAGCATCTCGATCTGATTTGTTGTCATCCCCATTCGAATGGTATATAATTTATGTTGGTTCGGCCGGTCGGGTATGGGTATTGATCCATAAACGGTTACCGGATCTCGGTCCATTGGTATCCATAATCTATTCTCCTTGTTATTTTATTATTTAAAATGAAAAATAAAAAATAAAAAACCAAAAACCAAAACCCAAAAAAAACAAAAGCAAACTCTTCTCTTCATTCTTCCACAAAAAATTCTCAAGCCATCGTGAGTCTCCGCCGAAGCTCCAACAACCGTCGTCGGTGGAGATTTTCCCAATTACCATTTTCGATTCCGGGTACGTTTCGCGATTTCGCATTAAAATTTCGTTCAATTTACTTCAAATTTTGTATTGTTGACACCATTTTGAGTTGTCGTATTGACATATATGAGCACTATCAAATCAACATGTTTAAAAGCTTTAAAAATCATGAATTAGAACTTTGTATTGTCAATAAATTTGAGTTTAAATAGAGAAAATAATTAAAATTGCAGCTTGAATTTGCCTTCTATGTCTGGATAGTGATTGCGAATTCGTTTTCGTGTATTTGCTAGGTTGAGATACTGTGTGAGAGGAGCAGTTGTGTATTTAGTTGGTTATGTTATGTGTATTGGAAGAATCAGACTGAGCAAGATGTGGGCATTGGTTTCGATCTGGGGGAATTCGATTCACTTTCGTATGTTGTATTGTGATTCTAGAAAATGGGTTGTTGTCGAAATCGTGTTTGTTTGCTCAGTTGGATTGGTAGTGATAGTGATAGTGATAGATAGTCAAGCTCTCACTCTAGCTAGTTTGGGTTTAAGAGTGAGTTTGAGATAGTGAATAGAGTAAAATGAACAAAATTGAGAAAAAGAGCTCTATGGTTGAAGTTTTAAAAGGTAAAGTGAAGGCAGTTAGAAGCCATGAGATCAAGGCTGTTGGGGTGAGAAAATTAGTTAATTTGGCTTACCTACGGGCTTGATTCATTATGCAATTGAGCTGGTTGAACGTGTCAGCTGGTAGGAAGAGCACAGTGGTAAGTGGTGACAATATGTGAGGGAACGGTAGTATTTGTCTTCTAGGAGCTGCAAAAACTGCTTGTCGTCAGTATTCCAGCTTGTGAGTTTACTGAGGGCATGCTTGTTGTAACTGAAGAAGAGAAAAATTTAGAGAAGCTGTCGGTTTGGGGTTCTGAAGTAGTATTATTTGACTCTTTGGGTGATAATTGGGTAGTTAACTTCATGATGGAAGATTGGCAATCAATAGTGATGTTTGTGTCATTGGATCAAGAATCTTTTGGGGCATCTGAATCTGATCTGTTCATTATGTTTTGAAATAATATCTGAATTAAGGGATAAAATAAAATGCATCTTTATAAGTAGTGAAGTTTCTATGAATCTTTGTTTTGCATCGATTGCGAATTTTTTGGCTATGTTTACCATCAGGCATTAATTGATTGATATCTAAGTTGCATACTAGAGAAGGATTGTTTTGTGCCTGTACGTTTATTTGAGTTTCTCAGACTTAGTTGAAATATCCTGTGATACTGGACACCTTGTATTGACCTGAATGTTTGTATCAATTTATGCTGGGGCATGCCATATTCTCGATATATAAATTTTCAGATGGCTAGTGAGCGTTCTAATCGACCGTTGTAACTATTCCTTTTCGTAGCTTATCTTGTCTAATAGGTGAATATATGTATGATATTTGAGAAAATGGAGGAAGAGAAGCAGAAGAGCAAAGGAAGTGATGAGAGATGGAGAGGAGCAATATCTAATCTAACAGAGATGTCTTCCAATTTAGACTCCCTTCAAAAACTACTTCTCAGGAAGGCTGTCTTTGTCGATGAAGACACCTTTGCTAAAGCCTCTCTCAGCTCTGAACAAGCCAGAACCATTAAAGTTCTTGAACAAAGGGTAGAGACTCTGGAACGAGAGCTAGACGCCGCCATTGCAGCTGCTGCTCATGCTCGTTCAGATAAACGGCAAGCTGAGGCTTCCCAAAAAGCTGCTGAATTACGTGCACAAGAGGTTACAAAAGAGCTTGAGAACACCACAAAGGTTTTTGAACTGCACATGGAAGAGTTGCGTGCAAAGCAACAAGAAATCTCTAAGCGCGATGAAGAGATCAAACTCTTGGAAGCTATAATTCAAACATTAGGTGGAAAAGAATCACGTTCAACAACTGGGTAACGCCTACCTTATCTAGGTTGGTGAACTCATCCAGGCACTTATGTATGATCTTACGTGACTCATCTGATATTTTTAGTGGAGTTTGGCAGTTTCTTCTGTTATGGTGCTTTTGAGAATTTTCTTGAATTGTGTTTGAGAGGTATGCATTACTTTATTATCGAGTAGGTATCACCAAATGCTCTCTAGTTGTACAATCTTGGTGATGCCAGAGTACATGGTTTTTCTGCTGTGAAATGTAGATGATATAAACACTAAAAATAAGTAAAAAATTCAGCATATATTGTTGATAAAATATACTTTTGTTCTTTTATAGAACTGAGTTTATCAGAATCATGGACCTCGTCTGCTAGAATACATATTTGTTTAGTTGTTCACGTATAGATATCAACGAATACAACCTCACATATCAAGATTAAATACAAAGATTTGAAGGTAATTGCTAATTGTATGTTCAAATTGTTCAATACATCTTGTTTAACAGAAAAATGGGGTGGCAACTCGAGTTAATGGGTCGGGTTTGGTGTAACCTGATCGAATTAACTTTTCATTAAACCCAATATGACCTGATTAACTTTTCTTTCATTCAACATGACCTAATGAACTAATCCAGTTCGACCCCTCAAATTGGGCATGATCCATTGAATTGGATCATGTTATGTTACTATCCATTTCACCGATTTGACTTTGAACCAACTTGTATAAATCTTTATAGCATAAAAGTTAAATATATTCAAATCAAAGATGTTATAAATAAACTCAACTAACTAATGTAAACGAAATAAACTAAAATTTGTTTAATCAATTACTTTAGTCTATGTAATCCACACAACAAATAAATAAATATATTATCAATTTAAAGTTACTTTATTTATTAACGCGTATATTGCATATAAATCCTTATTCATTTTTTTAAGTTATAAATATACTCCTAATAATAATGTTAACCTGGAAATCTGATTCAACCCATCTAGTAAATAGGTTAGATGGATTGATAAGATTATCAACTTGGACCCGATTAAGTCAATATGAACTCGATTATCTACTTTGGGTTCGTGTTGGTTTATCGCATCATGACCAAAATTACTATTGTAACACAAAACAAATATTATGGGGTGCATGTGGTGAGTTATATTAGATGATCTATTTCGGTTCAAAACATAGGATTTGTTCAAATTCGATGTTTGGTGTAACGGTAGTTTTGTTACAGTAGTCCCAACTGTTGTTTTATAACTCAAATATTGAGCTACGTAAGACCCATCTCTACGGTACGTTTCAAGGTAAAACACTTTTGTGGGATATTTTTTTCTTTATAAATTGTCGTAATTTTAATTTTTTAAAAATTAAAAAGCATAACAAAATTATAACAATTTATAAACTTAATATAAAAAACCTAATAATTTTATTTAATTAAAAATTTTATAATATTTTAAAACTATATATATGTATTTATGTATGTATGCATGTATGTATATAGATATATATATTTTTTAGATTTTAAGATTCGATTGAGTTTTGTGATTTATTCTAGTAATTTCTAGTAAAGAAAAAAAATATTTATTCTTATTCTGTTTCTTTACTAGAAATTACTAGATTAAATCACAAAAATCAATCGAATCTTAAAATCTAAAAAGAAAAAAAAAATTACATACATACATACATATATGTATGTATGATGCAAAAATTGTCCACAACAATCACACCAACAATAAATGATAAAAATGTAATTGAAATCCGATATTTAGAAGGAAAAAGGGAATGAGACCCCTTGTTTGCATTGAATTAATAATGAGATACAATCTGTTGAGGAAAGGGAAAAACCCCTTTGGAGGTTCCCTAAGGTGCCTAAATCGCTTTGGGTAGAGGGGAATCCCTTCCCCTTTATGAATTTCCTCTCCTCTCAGCTATATGTGATAGGTGATTGAAAGGAAAAGGAAGTCATCTAAAAGAGAAAGAGGCCTAGACTACCTTGTAGATGGGGCTCTAAAGTTCCATTTTCCTCTCTCTTTTGTTGAGTGCCTCGTTTGTAAGAACCTTATCTTTTTTCTAGTGCTTTTGGACCTCACTTGTTCTTACTTGCCCTTCTTTGAATAGTAAACACTTTTATACTCATCCTCTTTCTTCTTAGGATTCATTTTCCCTTCCTTTCATAGGTCAAACTCTTCCTCTATGCCCCTCAGCTGGTTTCTCTGCACTTGTCCCTTGATACCTCTCTTGGTTAGGTTGCTTTCATCTTTTCAGTGTTTCCTGCTCCTTTGTTTGACCAGCCTAGGCTTAGGAGACTGTGTGGCTCCATATCCTTGGTTAGCTTGCTCTCAGTGCCATGTCGCGTAACGACTATCCTTAAAGTTAATTTTCCGAGAAAACATTACACTTGAAAGTTGCATAAGAAAATGCTCACCACGATGACACTTTTTTCTGACTTCTGAGTCGTTTCACATTTGCAGAAAAACAACCAAAACAGTGCAACCATCAACGGCATCAACCAAAACATAGAGAGATCCGAAACAGAGCCAAAAGTAATCATCATTATTATTTTTTTCAAACAAAAGTAATCATCATTACACACCTCTTTACTTTATATAAAAACGATCCAGTATGGCTTCCCACTTCCCACTTCTCTGTCAACTTTCTTTTTCTATAAAGTACAATCTATTCTTCAATCCTACCCGTTAACATCGTCTTATCAACCCAATCAATCATTACTTGTTTTAGTTTATACCCCAACACACAGCTCCTGCATCACCACTTTCCGTTACATTTACTTTTATTATTATTTTTTTAATCATCATCCTAACATCATAAAATAATAATAATAATAATAATAATAATAAAAAATTATAATTTAACTATTTAATTAAAACTCTAATTCAAACGAAATAATATTTCCAATATAATTACAACTTACCCCGCCGTTAGCAACTCCATATTAAAATTAACTAAATGAAGGATAAATTGATCTTTTAAACTTATTTTATAAATTAAATAATTAAAAAGTTAACAAAAATTTTAAAATTTAAATTTAAATAAAAAAATTTCACTAGAAAATCTTTCTTCTTCTCAATTCTTCTCTTTCACTTCAACAACCCTCTCTCTTTCTCTCACTACCGATCTCCACTTTTTCTTCTTTCCATTGCCAACCTATTTGTCTTCTTCTTCCCTATCTACTATCGTTTGACCTTTACTTCTTCCCCATCTACTGCCGTTTGATGTTTGATGACTGTGTTTGATTGGTGGGTGTGGTGGGTTGCTGTTGATGGATTCGTCCATTTCCTTCCCATCTTTCACTCTTTCTCTTCGCCATCAGTTGACTCACTTCTTCTTCTCTTCCTCATCGTCGACCTTTATCTTTTTATCTTTCACTCCATCATCTTCTACAGTGCTTCAGTCTTCCTTCTCTCTTCACTCTTCTTTCTTCTCTCCATCGCTGCTCCCTCACTGTTCTCTCTCTATTGAGACTGCCATTCTCCTCACTCTCCTCTCCTTTCTCCTCTCTCCTTATCATCTGGGTTCGCCAAAGCCAGATGAATACATCTAGGTTCGTCGAACCCAAATGAATCTTTATCGGGGTTTAAAGTTTTTTCAATTTTTTTGGATTTATTATTGATGATGATTTTGATTTGTGGATGATTGATTATTTAAATTTTGGAGTTGTTGATTGGATATGATTTTTTTCCTTGGTTCTTGATGCTGAGATGTTTCAAGTTTTGTCAAATTTTTCTCAGTTCTTGATGTTGGGACGATTTCCTTATCATCTAGGTTTTTTTCAATTTTTTCTTTCAGTTATTGATTAGGGATGATTTTGTTTATGGGATGATTGATGATGACTTTGATTTGAGGATGATTGATGATTTAGATTTTGGAGTTGTTGATTGAAGATGGTTTTTTTTTTTTCCTTAGTTCTTGATGCTAGATTTTTTTTTTTTTTTAAATTTCTCCACAACCAAAAGAAATTGAACAGTGTAAGTAGACCCGGTGAAAAAATATTATTTAATTTTTTATTGGGAAAATTACACTAAAATGACTAGACATAACCTATTATTACAACAATGATGGGAGTTTAGCTTATACCACTGAAATACTTTTGATCACATTGACCACCATTTATTAAACAATGATTTTAACGGAATATGGTGAAAATATCTATTAAACCTTGCACATAACCAAATGTAATGTGACTACTGACAACCTGATATGATTTTGATATAAATAATTTAAATATATTAATTAAAATAAAAATTCAGATATTATTGAAAAAATAATAATAAATGGATACTTGGTTCATCTTTCACTTAACTAGATTTGATTTTTTTTTTTTTACAAGAATAACTAGGTTGTTTCTTTTGTTTATCTCTTCTATCAGAGATGAACATACAATATCTTCTTCTTCAATCACTGTATTCTCTTTCCAAAACTCTTCTCTTCCTTCACAACACTACACCTTCCTCAACCATTCCATTCAATATTCACCAATTAAAATATTTAAGAAAAAATAATCAGATTTTTTTAAAAATAAATAAATCTTAATCAGATATGGATTTAAGCTCATAGATCTAGTCATGGAGAAGCATTGGAAAAACATTAGAAAGCTAATAAAAAAGAACATTATATAAGCATCAAAACCATGGTTTTTGTTTTTTTTTGTTTTTTAATTTAAATTTAAATTTTCTAAAATTAAAAGCAATCGAACGATAGAGGTTGGAGATTGCACCAGACTAGTGCGAATCTCTCGCATTGTTTTGGTGCAATCTCTATGAAGGAGATGCAGATATTTACTTCAAAATAGATGATGCGATCAGCTTGATAAGGTGCAATGGCAATGGAAGCTTCGAGGTAGTGTGGCGATGGTGTGAGGGTGTCGGTAACGACATGCGATGGTACAACTTTTCAATGGTTAGTGTTGAGATGCAGTTGAGTGTAAGTGTCAAATGATTCAACTGTCAGATGGTGGTGGAGATGGTCTGAATGAGGTTGGTTTGAACTTTGAATGAGGTTGATGGAGATGGGGATGGTTACGTGGGGTGTTAAATGATCTGTATCCCACCCATGACTAGATCATTTTTTTATTTTTGATTTTTATCTATATCTAAAAAATAAAAATCTTATTTTTAATTATTTTTTTTCTTTTTTTTTTTTAAATTACTTATTTTTATTTAAATAATAATTATTGTTTAAATTATTTTAAATTTAATGTGATATGACAAGTGGTGATTGGCTATGGTCATTTATTTATTTATTTATAATTTTTCATATATAGAATGACCAATCGACTTTTAAAGTGTTAAACTAGCCATTATCTCTATATTAGTTAAACCCAGTCAAAGGCCTTGAAATGTACTTTAATCTAAACTCGCATTATCGTGGTAATAACATGATAAGTACAGGTATTTTACTATAATTTTTCCTTTTTTATTTGGTCATTTGGATCAACTTCACCCATAAAGATAGTTTCATCTTTTTACCTTTTAATACTGTTTACTATTAAACATAACCGAATCTTGCCAACAGGGGGAATAAATTGCAACAACAGCGAAAGCGAAAATGTTGCCCGCCTGATTTAGAGTTTGATCTAAATAGTGAAATTGTAATTTGCTAAAAAAATAATAATAATAAGGTTACAGAGTGACTCACTATTGCATTTTCATTTGCATTGATGAGAACAAACTCGTTCCTATTATAACACCCGGCAATGAGCCTACCACCAACGTCCATAACTCACCACCGACAAAACAAAACAACAACACCACCACCAAACCACACGCTTCTCCAGAAAATCACCAATTCCATTTCCGTACAGCCAAAAGCAGTCGGTGTGTTGTTGTTCTTCAACTTCCATCACCAAAATGAATCCAACAACGACAACGCCAGACAACCTTTATTCTGGTACTGCAGAACAATCCAAAACGAATAAAAACAAAACGAACGTGAAAAACAATCAAGGAGCTAAAAACAACCAACACTAAAACAAAAATCACAACAAAGAAAAAAACATACCGAGAAGCTGAAGTTGAAAGCAACAGCTTTTACGAAGCGAAAAGCAAAACCAAGCGAAACCCAGATGACAGAAACTGCAAAAAAGCGGATCTGTAATGCGAAAAGAAGCTGACAATGACAGATTTTGAACAGTGAAAATTAAGGGTTGATTACGGTGAAACGAAAAATTAGGAGAAAGGGAAGGAAAAATCGATTGAACCTTCGAAGGAGTAGATCGAGCTGATGATGATGATGATGGAGTGGATAAAAAATCTCCTCTGTCAATCTCTCTCTCGCTCTCTCGGTCTCTGGCTCTTTGTTAGAGTTGCAGATGACAAATTTCTTATAGCTGCTAAAAAATCTGATTAATTTTCTTATTTTTCATGTGAAAAACGAAAAAAAAAAAACTCAAATAGAGATGCATAGGTCGAATTATTTAGCAGACGAGGAGATGCTAGGATAAAGATTTTTTTTCTATGCAATAATGGAGTTGGACGAAGGAAAAAGAGAGAATGGCGTGAAGATTGTGCAGTATTTTAGCCTATATGTAAAGTATGTCAGCATGTAAATATTAGTTCATATGTTGACATACTGTATATTTATGTAAGCTGTCATTAATTAGTTAGAAAAAAAGATAGGTGTCATTAGTAGAGAATAGAGATTTTGTTAGAGTAGTTAGTCGATCAACTCTCACTGACTTACATTTTGTATATAAGGTTTACTTGCTTGTTTTTTTGTTTGAGAGAGAAAAACAGATTCTCCCAAATATACTGTTTAGAACTACTCTTACGTTTGCTCATGGTATCAGAGCAGGTCGATTCGGACCTAGTCAGAGATACTTCTAATTTTTTCTTTTAAAAGCCAAGTCTTGGCATGTTTGTTTTGCTTATTTGCTTGTGATCGTGACAAGCAACCTGAGAAATTCAATAATTGGATCGAATCGGGGAACTGAAGGAGCGGATACGGTTGAAGTCAGGACATTCAACAATGGAGATCCTTTGTATTTGCAGAACTCGGATCATCCAGGCATGCAATTGGTTTCGACACCATTGACAGGTAACAATTACCTCTCTTGGAGTAGGTCGATGAGAATTGCTTTAGGAGCCAAAGTGAAATTAGGGTTTGTAAATGGAAAATGTAAAATGCCTGATGAGGAGTCACCTGATTATGAGCAATGGAATAGGGTAGATTGTATGGTGACTTCATGGATTCTTAATTCAATTTCGAAAGAAATTGTGGAGGCCTTCTTATACACAACTTCAGCTCAGGAACTTTGGAATGAGCTGGAAGAAAGATTTGGTGAACGTAATGGGCCATTGCTCTATCAATTAGAGAGAGAGATTAGTTCGATTTCTCAAGGAAACTTGTCTGTAGTGCAATATTATACTAAATTGAAGAAATTGTGAGATAAGCTTTCATGTTTGATGCCTATTCCACAATGAACATGTGGGGCTGCAAAGTCAGTCACTGAAATTACAAATTCTAATCGCATAATGCAGTTTTTGATGGGTTTAAATGATACTTATGATCACATTAAAAACCAGGTTCTGTTAATGGATCTTTTGCCGAGTGTGAATAAGGCTTATTCTATTGTCTTGAGGGTTGAAAAACAAAGGTAGGCGCATGTTAGTTTCAGTGATAATATTGAGAACACAGCTATGCTTGCTAAAGGGCAGAATCTGAGGAAAGAAGGGGTGAATAAAGAAGGATACAAGAAAAAGGATACAGGAAAAAATGGAGAGAGGTACTGTGATTTTTGCAAAAATAGTGGCCATAAAAGAGAGACATGTTTTAAGCTTCATGATTATCTAGATTGATACAAAGAGTTGAAGGAATAGAAAGAGAAGTCATAAGGCAAGGAAAGGGCTAACTTAGCAGAGACACCACTAGATGATGAGCATGAATCTGTGGCTGCTAAAGGCAATGAGTGGACAGTTGTTATGACAAACATAATACAGTAGGAAGTGGCAAGGTTTATGAAAGGAAAGGTTGCAGAAACAAACAATCACGCCAATCTTGCATATATGGGAGATTTTGCAGGTACCATTCTAAATCACTCTTTGCATACACTTGATTGTTTAGAACTAGGAACTTTGATGGTTAACACAGGAGCCTCAAACCATATGTGCTCTAATTTACAAAGCATGGATAACCCAACTGTTTTGACATATAAAACCCTTGTCTATTTACCAAATGGAACCACCAAATGGGTTCATCACATTGGTAATGTAACTCTACATCCCAAAATAGTACTAACTAATGCCTTACATGTACCTACCTTCAAATACAACCTGTTATCTATAAAATAAGCTTTCAAAGACTGCCCAAATTAAGTTCATTTTCCATCCTATATGTTGTGTTTTACAGGACCTAAGGATTGAGAAGATATTGGCAGTTGGTAGGGTGGTAGGAAACTTGTATGTGTTAGACAAATCCAGTTTTACAAATGAAGCATTCCTGTCTTACAAAGCACAAGATGTGCATACTATGAAAATAAATAATATACCTTTTGATTCAAAGAGTGTTGAATGTATTGACAATTGTTACATAAATAAAGCTACAACTTCTTTCAATTCCATTTGGCATAAAAGGCTTGGGCATGCTTCTCCTAGTATATTAAGTCATTTGCCTTTCATAGATGATGATGTTCATTGTAAACCTTGTGATGTTTATCCTATTTCTAAACAACAAAGATTACGCTTTTCAAAAAGTCAAATTCATACAAGTCAAGTTTTTAATTTAATTCACATAGATCTTTGGGGTCCATATAAGCAAGCTTCACTTTCAAGATCACATTATATGTTTACTATTGTTGATGATTTCAGTAGAGCTACTTGGGATTTTTTGTTGTCACACAAGCAACAAGTAGCTCAAACCTTAGAAAAGTTTTTTAAAATGATCAACAATCAGTTTGGTGTGACAATGGAACTGAATTTGTAAATCAAGAGTGCCAAAAAATGTTTTCTCAACTAGGAATTTCAAATCAAAAATCATGTGTTTACACTCCATAACAAAATGGTGTTGTGGAGAGAAAACACAAACATTTGCTTCAAATAGCAAGGTCGCTCTTATTTCAATCACATTTGCTAAAAAAATTTTGGGGTGAGTCACTTTTAACAGCAGCATATATCATAAATAGACTCCCTAGTTCAGTTCTTCAATGGAAAAGTCCTTATGAGGTGCTTTATAAAAAAATACCTAACTATGAGTTTCTTAAAACTTTTGGCTGTCTTTGTTATGCTACAAACACTTCTCCTCATAAGGATAAATTTGATCTAAGAGCTTTTAAGTGTATTTTTGTTGGATATGGGACTGCTCAAAAAGCTTACAAGGTTTATGACATGAACTCTCATACTATTTTTACTTCAAGAGATGTGGTTTTCCATGAAACAGAATTCCCTTTTAAAACCACATCTACTGTATCTTCTTCCTTAATTTCTTTACCTATTGTTTCTGTAAATGAAGATGTAGACACTTCTCCGTTATCTACTCAAATGCCTGAATCACATAAAAACATATTACCTTACATGTCAGATACCGCCCTTGTGCACTCAAGTCCTTTAACCATGACTTAGTCCTCACCTAAGCCCATTAGGCACAACACTAGAGTCAGACATAAACTTGGTTGGTTAGAGGATTTTGTATCAAACAGTATACAATCTATCACAAATCAGCTGTCAATGATATTTCAATCCCGTCCATATCTCAGTCCTCCCATTACACACCAAATACATTTTCATATCATAAATCCACATATTTTTCCCCTGCATGTATAGAGTTTTTGGCTAATGTGTCAATTATACAAGAACCAAGTTCTTATAGTCAAGCTAGCAATAGTAAAGAATGGGTAGAAGCAATGAATAAGGAATTAAAAGCATTAGAAGCAAATAATACATGGGAGATGATAATTTTGCCTAAAGGGAAGAAAGCCATTGGTTCTAAATGGGTTTACAAAGTAAAATTGAAACCGAATGGGAGCCTAGATAGGTTTAAAGCTAGGCTTGTAGCAAAGGGGCACAATCAAGTGGAAAGAGTGGATTATTTTGATAGTTTTTCTCCTGTTGCAAAACTAGTAACAGTAAGGGTGTTTTTAGCTATTGCAGCTGCAAGATCTTAGCCTATACATCAATTAGATATTAATAATGCTTTCTTGCATGGTTATTTGGATGAGGAAGTATACATGCAGCCCCCACAAGGATACACTAAAGCAAAACATGGAGAGGTTTGTAAACTTAAAAGATCTTTATATGGTCTTAAACAAGCCTTAAGGCAATGGAACCATGAGTTCTCTTTACAATTAGGCAAGTATGGTTTCCGTCAATCAGCTCACGATCATTGTTTGTTTGTTAAACAAACATCTACCTCTTTTATGGCCTTGATTGTGCATGTGGATGATGTATTGATCACAGGAACTTGTGAAGCAGAAATTCTAAATGTTAAAAGGTATCTTCATTCTAAGTTTACAGTTAAAGATCTTGGTTATGTAAAATACTTCTTCGGTCTTGAGATTGGAAGATCTGCTACTGGTACTTATATTAACCAGCAAAAATATGTTTTAGATATTCTCAAAGATGTGGGATTGTTGGGGACCAAACTGGTTTCAATTCCTCTTCCAAAGGGATATAAACTTGCTAACAGTGTAGGTCTTTTGCTGCCAGATCCTGATAGGTATAGACGACTAGTGGGGCGATTACTTTATCTTGGTTTTACAAGGCCAGATATTACCTATGTTGTGCAGCAGTTAAGTCAATATGTGAGCAGTCCATGTCAAGCTCATTGGGATGCAGCTCTTCATGTTCTTCGATATCTAAAGAGTTGTCCATCAAAAGGATTGTTTTATCCTGCAAATAACCAGTTACAGGTTCAGGCATACTGTGATGCGGATTGGGCAGCATGTCCTGATAGTAGGAGATCTCTCAGTGGTTATTGTGTATTTTTAGGATCAGCTTTGGTGTCCTGGAAAACCAAGAAGCAAAACACTGTCTCTCGATCTTCAGCAGAGGCAGAGTATCGAAGCATGGCTACGACTGTATGTGAGTTGCAGTGGCTCTCTTATTGTAAACCCTCTATTTTTATATTGTACGGATTTCTCAAGAATAGTCCCTAAGTATTGATTAGAGACCCTAAATGGTTTATGGAAAGACTTAAGGTCATAGAGAACCCATAGGGATTGATTTAAACTCAATTAGAGATTAAACGGAAAGTTAAAATAGTAAATGAAATCGAAAAATTTTTAAGGTAAGAAGGGACTAAGTTGAAGATAAAATTTAAAATTGTGGTCATAGTAAGATTAAGCTAAAAGCTAAGGGAGAAGAATGAAATTTTCTCAGGGCGTAAGTGGAATTATTGAGATTATTGGGGAGAAAATTAGAAGCCAAATCATTGTTTGTTAACTTTCAAAAATAGAAGAGATAGTTGTCGCGTGAACCAGAAAAGAAAGAAGAAGAAAAGAAAGAAGAAGAGAAAGAAGAAGAAGAGAAGAAGCTGCCAACCAGCCATCACCGATCAGACTTGCAGCGGTCGACCGAACTCGCCGTGAACCAGAGCTCACCGATCAGACTTGCAGCTGACGCGAAACTGGACGCGAACCAGTGCTGTCGTCGATCGAATCAGATCGTCGACCAAGCTGACCTTGCCGAACTTGACGGCGAAGGCGACCAGCAGTTGATGCGAGCTGAACCCGACGCCGAGCGCACCACGATCGAGTTGAACCAAAGCTGAACCCGTCTTCTTTGTGGGTTAACCAGTAGCAGATCGGCGACGGAAGTTGCGGCAAATCAACGGCGAAACCGAGGGAAAAAGAGAGAGAGAAAGAGAGGAGGAAGAAGAGAGGAAGATCCAACCAAAAATCCAGCCCAGATCTGCCACCAAACCAGTCCAAAACCACCCCAAAAATCAGCCCCAAATCGAAGTTAACGCGAAAGAAAAATGGGTGAGTTATTTAAGTTTGAAAATGATGATTTCGTTGGTGTGAGTTATGGCGTCCGTTGAGAGTTTGGATGATCCTAATGAGTTTAATTAGGCGTATTAGGATTAATAAAAGTTGAAGATTAAATTAAGGAAACAAAAATGGAGAGTTACGCCTAAAAAGGGTCACTTAGGGGCGATTATATAATTTTTATTATTTCGAGTTTCCAGAAGTTGACGCGAACGTAAATTTACGTATATATGTGTTATGTAGGTGAAGAGCATCCGACCGAATCACGAGAGGGCTTTTGAAGCTCATCCGAGTTAAGCCCAAGCTTAAGGTGAGTGCACTTTCAAATAGTTTTCTAAAGTGATTTTATGCTTTTGCATTGATAAGCTAGATTTTATGCTTTTGCATGTATAAGTTCTTGTTTTTAAATGCATGTATTGTATTTGTAAAGTGAACGAAACGAGTCCAAGGACTCAAGTTTAAAGCTTTCAAGTTAAAGCTTTTGTGCTTGTGCACCAAGTATAAAGATTTGTAAGGCATGACATTAGAGAAAAATAAAGTTTTCAAAGGCCATAAGTACCCACCAGTTTATCGAGTTCAGACCCGTACGGTATATCCCACTTAGTAAGACAAGGGCTGGGGGAACCGAGTCACTAGCTGTGTGGTTAGAGTTATGAGTGAGTGTGTCGCCCCTACTTTGTGGGATATGGTCTCGCACTACGGTTAGCAATATAGAATTCCGCACGTAATTGTTGAGAGGTCTCAAAGAGTTGGTTGCGGTGGATGTCAGATACATCACCTTGTGACCTACCACACCTATGACCTTAGCTAAGTCGCTGTGTGGCCAAGAGATTAGGGTTACGAATGGTGCTTTTATAAAGTTCAGTTATTTTAAGTATGTTCAGATTTATGCTTTACAAGTTTATTATAAGTTGTTTATATTAATGCTATGCAATTGAATGAGATTTATACTTTAAATATCTTTTAAGAAATAGAAACTTTTATTAAAGTTTTCTAGGGAGGAAGTTTTCAGAAAGTAAAGTTAAATTTATAAACTATTGCACTCACTGAGCTTTATAGCTCACTCTTCAAATTGTTTATAAAAACTTCCTCAGGTGCTCGTGTGGGTGAAGACTAGTGAAGCCTCTCTCCTCCGTATTCAAGTGGGAGCAAGTATTGGCAATTGCTTCTTGAAGAATGTAATCTACATATTTTGTGTCTTTTGTATATTGCATATGTTTGTACTTTTTGCATAAAAAGAGTGACATCTTTTGAGTTGTGTAAAAATACACCATTTTGTGCTTGAAAAATCAAGCTTACTAGATTGAAAAGTGCAAATTTATATTTTGTCTTTGAAAGTTTCAAATTTTTG
This sequence comes from Nephelium lappaceum, assembly GCA_021234005.1. Taxonomy (NCBI): domain Eukaryota; kingdom Viridiplantae; phylum Streptophyta; class Magnoliopsida; order Sapindales; family Sapindaceae; genus Nephelium; species Nephelium lappaceum. The sequence goes on along the minus strand of CM037998.1, from coordinate 28,520,710 downwards.
TGTTTATGTTGATAAACTGATTGTGAGAAGTTAGGTTGGATTGTGATTATAGTTTGAAGTGTTTAAATTGATTTTCAGGTTTTTGGTTTATCCAAATTACAGCCGTTATGCTGCCAGTTTTGAGTTTTAAAAATGACCAAATGAATAGTGTCAAACCAACCCAAACTATTTCAACTTTAAGGTTGAAAAGATTAAGCTTCCGCTAAAGTTAAGTTTTAAGTAAGAGGGTTCGCTCCTTGAATGCCTTCTTCCCCATCAAGATGGGCTTAGAGGGATTCGTTGGGGTGCCCGGGCATACCCTTCGGATAGGAGCCTAGTGGCGGTCCGGATTGGGGCGTCTCAGGTGGTATCAGAGCCACGGTTTTCAGAAAGAGTTTAGGAAGCTTTAAAGTTGTTTTGAGTCAAGTTTTTCAAGATTTCATGAGTTTAAAGTTTTCAGTTCATGCACTGTATGATTTCTTAAATGATTTTCATGCATTAAAAAGTCTCATGTTTATGCATTTTTAAAATCTTACAGAAGCATGCAGCGCCGAGGTCGCCCGAGGACGAGGAGGGCAGTCGCAGAGGCACCCACACCAGGGAAGGAGCATGTTGATGAGTCTGTCAACGTGCCTAGTAGCTCTTCACACCCAGAACCATCACCTCAGTCTGATAGACCAGAGCGACTGCAAGTGGATACGGAGCACTTAGGATAGGCAATAACGGCGACAATTAATCAGCCGCAAGAGGCTCGAGTGACCATAGAGTGCGCCCAGAAGTTAAGCGCTAATACCTTTGATGGCACTGGAGAGCCAGAGCAGGCACTTTCATGGCTAGAGGCTAATGAAGAGATATTTCGAGTTATGAGATGCTCATATGATCAAAGAGTGGAATTCTCAGCCTTCCTATTCAGAGACAATGCTAAGGAGTGGTGGAAGGCACATGAGAGGTCGCATCTAGAGGCAGTTACTTGGGCAGATTTTCAAAAGGAATTCAAGAATCGGTTTTTCCCTAAAGCATATAAGGATGCGAAGATTGAAGAATTCTTCAGGTTTGAACAGGGGAGCTTGACAGTGGCAGAGTATGAGAGGAAGTTTACAGAGTACCTCAGATTGGTTTCTTTCATTGCCACAGATGAAGAGCAGAAGATAAACAGATTTATGTCAGGTCTCAATTCAAGGATCAGGGCTTATGTTACCTCTGCTGCACATACTAGATATGAGGAGTTAGTACAGGCAGCCACTAGGGTAGAGAAGACAGTGGCAACTTTCCCCAAGCCAAAGAATTTCGGGCAAAAGCGCGGATGGACAGGTAATCCGCAAAGCAGCTCCAATAAGATGACCAAGAGTGGAGGCCAGTCTTCCTTCATGAATAGCCGCAGACAGTCCCAAGCAGCCCGTAGTAGCCAGAGTTCAGTGGGACAGACGGGCGGATCTAAGAGCCAGCAGAGCGGCAAGTCCAGACAGCCATGCCCTAAGTGTGGCAGACCACACCTAGGAGAGTGTATGCAAGGCAAGACTGGGTGTTACAGATGTGGTCAGGAGGGCCACTTTATGCGGGATTGTCCCATGGTAGTCGTGCCTCAGCAGACAGAGACCAGGACAGGGGTGCAGGGGCAGCCTAGTAGGAGCAGAGAACCCGATAGGAGAGGTCCTCAGGTGGGAGGAGCTGCGAGTATAGAGAGGCCCAATGGAGGCCCCAGTGGTAGTACAACACCTAGGGGACAGCCTGGTAGACCCCGTACTCAGGCCAGAGTATATGCCGCCACTCAGCAGCAGACAGATGCAGTGCCAGACGTAGTGACAGGTATGGTTACTCTATTTGGCACAGCGGCGCATGCATTGATTGACCTAGGGGTTACACATTCCTTTGTGTCAGGAGACTTTGTGGATAGGGTTAGAATAGATGTGAACCCTTCAGAGTGTAGTATGTTAGTCTCACTTCCCACAGGAGATTCCCTCATTGCTGATAGAGTATACATGGGAAGTGAAGTAACTATTAGGGGTAAAGTATTTGAGGCTGATTTGGTGATACTAGCTATCCATGATTTTGACGTGATCCTAGGTATGGATTGGCTCGCAAAACATAAAGCCACCCTTGACTGCTATAGGAAAGAGGTTAGGTTTAGCACACCTGAAGGATTTGAGGTTATCTTTTGTGGAGATAGGAAGATACTCCATACCAGTTTGATCAGTGCGGTAAAAGCTAGTAAGATGCTTAAGAAGGCGTGCCAGGGATACTTGGCTTATGCAGTGGGACCGGAGAATGATGAGGTGAAGTTGGAAGAGGTTCCAGTGGTTAGGGAGTTTCCAGACGTATTTCCAGATGACCTCCTAGGGCTACCACCAGATAGGGAGATAGAGTTTGAAATCGAGCTAGCACCAGGTCCAAAACCTATCTCTATTACGCCATACAGAATGGCACCAATAGAGTTGAAAGAATTGAAGGTCCAGATGGAAGAACTCTTGAACAAAGGATTCATCAGGCCAAGTACTTCACCTTGGGGAGCACCTGTCTTATTTGTGAAGAAAAAAGATGGAAGCCTCAGGTTGTGTGTCGATTACAGATAATTGAACAGGGCAACCATTAGGAATCAATATCCGCTACCGCGTATTGATGATTTATTTGATCAGTTACAGGCTACTAGGGTATTCTCTAAGATTGATTTGAGGTCAGGTTATCATCAGTTGAAGATATGTAGGGAAGATGTGTCTAAGTCAGCCTTTGGGACGCGATATGGGCATTATGAGTTTTTGGTGATGCCATTCGGATTAACTAATGCCCCAGCTGCTTTCATGGACTTAATGAACAGAATCTTCAGACCCTATTTAGATAAGTTCGTCATTGTGTTTATTGATGACATCCTAGTGTATTTAGGCAGCCACGAACAGCACGCAGAGCACTTAAGAGTCGTGCTACAGACATTGAGGGAGCATAAGTTGTATGCCAAATTCAGTAAGTGCCAGTTTTGGCTAGACAGAGTTGCCTTCTTAGGTCATGTGGTATCCGCAGAGGGTATATCAGTTGATCCCCAAAAGGTAGAGGCAATAGTCAGTTGGAAGCCACCTACGAATATGACCAAGGTCAGAAGTTTCCTAGGCCTAGCAGGCTATTACAGGAAGTTCGTGGAGGGGTTTTCCAAGATAGCAATTTCCTTAACAAAGTTGACAAGAAAAGAGAAGAAGTTTGAATGGTCAGCTGCGTGCCAAAAGAGTTTTGAAGAGTTGAAACAGAAATTGACTTCGGCGCCTGTACTTACACTACCATCAGGGACAGAGGGCTTCACAGTGTATTGTGATGCTTCCAAACAAGGTTTAGGATGTGTGTTGATGCAAGAGGATAGGGTAGTAGCTTACGCTTCAAGGCAATTGAAAAAGCATGAAGTGAATTACCCAACACACGACTTGGAGTTAGCAGCCATTGTATTTGCTTTGAGGATTTGGAGGCACTACCTTTATGGAGTTCCCTGTAGAATCTTTACTGACCAAAAGAGTTTGCAATATCTATTCACCCAGAAAGAGTTGAATATGAGACAGAGGAGGTGGATAGAGTTGATCAAGGATTATGACTGCACTATAGAATACCATCCTGGCAAGGCGAATGTGGTGGCAGATGCCTTAAGTCGCAAGGCCACAGGTTCACTAGCCCAGCTAAAGGTAGAATATCTCCCTCAGTTGATTGAGTTAAGATCCATGGGTGTCAAGTTAGAGGTGACGAATTCAGGTACATTGCTAGCTGCATTCCACGTTCGTCTAGTGTTGATTGACAAGATCAGAGAACTTCAGGCCCAGGATCCTCAGTTGAGCAAGTTAAAGGGGGAGATAGAGGCTGGAAAGCAAAGTAGCTTCATGTTAAGGGATGATCAGACGCTTGTCTTGGGTAATAGGTTATGTGTGTCAGATTTGGGAGATTTGAGGAACGAAATCATGACAGAGGCACACTCATCAGTTTATGCCATGCACCCAGGAAGCACAAAGATGTATCGAACTCTGAGAGACCATTATTGGTGGAAAGGGATGAAGAGAGACATATCAGAGTTCATAGCCAAGTGTTTAACCTGCCAACAGATTAAAGCAGAGCATCAGAAGCCAGCAGGTTTACTACAGCCCCTATCGATCCCTGAGTGGAAATGGGAGAGAATTACTGTGGATTTTGTGGTAGGGCTACCGAGGACACAGAGTGGGCATGATACTATATGGGTGATTGTTGATCGATTGACGAAGTCCGCTCACTTTTTAGCAATCAAGAATACCTATTTCCTGGATAGATTGACGTAGTTGTACGTAGATGAGATTGTAAGATTGCATGGCACCCTAGTGTCTATCGTATCAGACAGAGACCCTCGATTCACATCTCGATTTTGGCCTAAACTACAGGAAGCTTTAGGTACCATGTTACATTTCAGTACGGCCTTTCACCCACAGACGGATGGCCAATCTGAGAGGACTATCCAGACTCTTGAGGATATGTTGAGAGCTTGTGTTATGGAATTCAGGGGGAGCTGGGATATTCTCCTACCACTGATAGAGTTTGCCTACAACAACAGCTACCAGTCCAGTATAGAGATGGCACCTTATGAAGCGTTGTATGGTAGGAAATGTAGAACCCCAATTTACTGGGATGAGGTAGGTGAAAGGAAATTGATTGGCCCAGAGATTGTCCAGATTGCTACAGAAAAGATAAATGTGATCAAAGAAAAACTGAAGATAACCAGTGACAAGCAGAAAAGCTATGCGGACAATCGAAGAAAAGATTTGGAATTTCAGGTGGGTGATAGAGTGTTCCTACGGATATCGCCATGGAAAGGAGTGTTAAGATTTAGGAAGCGAGGCAAGCTGAGTCCGCGATACATAGGGCCGTATGAGATCGTGGAAAGGATTGGAGAGGTGGCTTATAGATTGGAACTGCCACCAGAGTTAGCAAATATCCACGACGTATTCCATGTTTCTATGTTACGGAAGTATGTAGCATATCATTCACATATTCTTAGAGAACAGCCGGTGCAACTTAGAGAGAATTTGACCTACGAAGAGCAGCCTGTAGAGATCTTGGATCATAGAGAGCAGGTGTTTCACCGTAGAGCGATACCATTGGTTAAAGTCTTGTGGAGGAATCATGGATCTGAGGAAGCTACATGGGAGCATGAGGAGCAGATACGTGCTCAGTATCCTCACCTATTTGAGTAAGGTATGTAATTTAATTTCGAGGACGAAATTTTTATAAGGAGGGGAGAAATTGTAAACCCTCTATTTTTATATTGTACGAATTTCTTAAGAATAGTCCCTAAGTATTGATTAGAGACCTTAAATGGTTTATGGAAAGACTTAAGGTCATAGAGAACCCATAGGGATTGATTTAAACTCAATTGGAGATTAAACGGGAAGTTAAAATAGTAAATGAAATTGAAAAATTTTTAAGGTAAGAAGAGACTAAGTTGAAGATAAAATTTAAAATTGTGGTCATAGTAAGATTAAGCTAAAAGCTAAGGGAGAAGAACAGAATTTTTTCAGGGCGTAAGTGGAATTATTGAGATTATTGGGGAGGAAATTAGAAGCCAAATCATTGTTTGTTGACTTTCAAAAATAGAAGAGAGAGTTGTCGCGTGAACCAGAAAAGAAAGAAGAAGAAAAGAAAGAAGAAGAGAAAGAAGAAGAAGAGAAGAAGCTGTCGACCAGCCACCGCCGACCGGACTTGCAGCGGCCGACCGAACTCGCCGCAAACCAGAGCTCACCGATCAGACTTGCAGCCTACGCGAAACTGGACTCGAACCAGTGCTGTTGCCGATCGAATCAGATCGTCGACCAAGCTGACCTCGCTGAACTTGACGGCGGAGGTGACTAGCAGTTCATGCGAGCTGAACCCGACGCCGAGCGCACCATGATCGAGTTGAACCGAAGCTGAACCTATCTTCCTCGCGCGCGAACCAGTAGCAGATCGGTGGCGAAAGTTGCTGCAAGTCAACGGCGAAACCGAGGGAAAAAGAGAGAGAGAAAGAGAGGAGGAAGAAGAGAGGAAGATCCAACCAAAAATCCAGCTCAGATCTGCCACCAAACCAGTCCAAAACCACCTCAAAAATCAGCCCCAAATCGAAGTTAACGCGAAAGAAAAAGGGGCGAGTTATTTAAGTTTGAAAATGATGATTTCGTTGGTGTCTAAGTTGATTCGAAATGGGTTTCGTTATGATTTGTTTGTTGGTTGTTTTTGAGTGAAAACGAGTTGAAAAATAAGTGGATTTAAGCATATTGGGAGTTTAGAAAACCAAAGAGTTAGAGAGAACCCAAAACGTGTGCTAAACTAGTTTAAAGGGCAATTTTGTAAATTGGCCCATATGGCATCCGTTGAGAGTTTGGATGACCCTAATGAGTTTAATTAGGTGTATTGGGATTAATAAAAATCGAAGATTAAATTAAGGAAACAAAAATGGAGAGTTACGCCTAAAAAGGGTCACTTAGGGTCAATTATGTAATTTTTATTATTTCGAGTTTCCAGAAGTTGACATGAACGTAAATTTATGTATATATGTGTTATGTAGGTGAAGAGCATCCGACCGAATCATGAGAGGGCTTTTTAAGCTCATCCGAGTTAAGCCCAAGCTTAAGGTGAGTGCACTTTCAAATAGTTTTCTAAAGTGATTTTATGCTTTTGCATTGATAAGCTAGATTTTATGCTTTTGCATGTATAAGTTCTTGTTTTTAAATGCATGTATTGTATTTGTAAAGTGAACGAAACGAGTCCAAGGACTCAAGTTTAAAGCTTTCAAGTAAAATCTTTTGTGCTTGTGCACCAAATATAAAGATTTTTAAGGCATGACATTAGAGAAAAATAAAGTTTTCGAAGGCCATAAGTACCCACCAGTTTATCGAGTTCAGACCCATACGGTATATCCCACTTAGTAAGACAAGGGTTGGGGGAATCGAGTCACTAACTGTGTGGTTAGAGTTATGAGGGAGTGTGTTGCCTCTACTTTGTGGGATATGGTCTCGCACTACGGTTAGCGATGTAGAATTCCGCACGTAATTGCTGAGAGGTCTCAAAGAGTTGGTTGCGGTGGATGTCAGATACATCACCTTGTGACCTACCACACCTACGGCCTTAGCTAAGTCGCCGTGTGGTCAAGAGATTAGGGTTACGAATGGTGCTTTTATAAAGTTCAGTTATTTTAAGTATGTTCAGATTTATGCTTTACAAGTTTATTATAAGTTGTTTATATTAATGCTATGCAATTGAATGAGATTTATACTTTAAATATCTTTTAAGAAATAGAAACTTTTATTAAAGTTTTTTAAGGAGGAAGTTTTCAAAAAGTAAAGTTAAATTTATAAACTATTGCACTCACTGAGCTTTATAGCTCACTCTTCAAATTGTTTATAAAAACTTCCTCAGGTACTCGTGTGGGTGAAGACTAGTGAAGCCTCTCTCCTCCGTATTCAAGTGGGAGCAAGTATTGGCAATTGCTTCTTGAAGAATGTAATCTACATATTTTGTGTCTTTTGTATATTGCATATGTTTGTACTTTTTGCATAAAAAGAGTGACATCTTTTGAGTTGTGTAAAAATACACCATTTTGTGCTTGAAAAATCAAGCTTACTAGATTGAAAAGTGCAAATTTATATTTTGTCTTTGAAAGTTTCAAATTTTTGTATTTATGTTGATAAACTGATTGTGAGAAGTTAGGTTGGATTGTGATTATAGTTTGAAGTGTTCAAATTGATTTTCAGGTTTTTGGTTTATCCAAATTACAGCCGTTATACTGCCAGTTTTGAGTTTTAAAAATGACCTAAATGAACTAGTGTCAAACCAACCCAAACTATTTCAACTTGAAGGTTTAAAAGATTAAGCTTCCGCTAAAGTTAAGTTTTAAGTAAGAGGGTTCGCTCCTCGAATGCCTTCTTCCCCATCAAGATGGGCTTAGAGGGATTCGTTAGGGGTGCTCGAGGCGTACCCTTCGGATAGGAAGCCTAAGTGGCGGTTCGGATTGGGACGTCTCACTTATATTCTGAAAGATTTTAATCTAAACTGTTCTTTTTTCTATCAATCTTTGGTGTGATGACCAGGACAGCTCTTCACATTGTTGCCAATCCGGTTTTCCATGAAAGGACAAAGCATTTGGAGATTGATTGTCAGTTTGGTTCATGACAAATACAAATCAGGCTTTGTGCTTCCTCAATAAATTCCATCCAAGTTGCTAGTTGGCTGATCTTTTCACTAAATCATTATCAGCACCTTTGTTTTCTCAATTGCTGTCCAAGTTAGGCTTGTTGGATTTTCATCAAGCTCCAACTTAAGGGGGGGATGTGCAGTATTTTAGCCTATATGTAAAGTATGTCAGCATGTAAATATTAGTTCATATCTTGACATACTGTATATTTATGTAAGCTGTCATTAATTAGTTAGAAAAAAGGACAGGTGTCATTAGTAGAGAATAGAGATTTGTTAGAGTAGTTAGTCGGTCAACTCTTCACTGACTTACATTTTGTATATAAGGTTTACTTGCTTGTTTTTTTGTTTGAGAGAGAAAAACGGATTCTCCCAAATATACTGTTTCAGAACTACTCTTATGTTTGTTCAAAGATGAATGGGAATGAACGAGAACTGAGCAATGGTTCTGAATCAGTGAAATGTTTTGTAATTTTCTTGGGTAGTGTGATCGGAGAGTGGCCTTGTCTTTCCCATTTTTTTTCGATTTGTTTTTTTCATTTACGCTTCAAACGAATGCGGGGTGCAATATATATGTATAAAAATGTAATTTTACTTTCAAACAAATTTTGGGTGGTCATTATTCATCAATCTATGAAACATGATTCAAAACTAAATCTCTCAAACACGGAAATAAAATTTCATATTGTATGAAAAAATTATCTTTTAATATAAGATTTTGAGTATAGATCGAACTAAAGATATTTTGATCCATATACACCAAAATCTTCGTAGGCTGATTGTGTCGATGGCACAAGCGATAAAGATTTTTTTTCTATGCAATAACGGAGTTGGATGAAGAAAAAAAAGAGAATGGCATGAAGATGAATGGGAATGAGAGAGAACTGAGCAATGGTTCTGAATCAGTGATATGTTTTGTAATTTTCTTAAGCAGTGTGAGCGGAGAGTGGTCTTGTCTTTCCCATTTTTTTCGATTTGTTTTTTAAATTTACCTTTCAAATGAATGTGAGGTGTAGCACATAAGTATAAAAATGTAATTTTACTTTCAAACAAATTTTGAATTTTGAGTGTTGAAAACTGTTCACTGTTTATCAGTCATTTAATTTTTTTATTATTTTTTAAATTTATTATATATACATTGAGTACTCTTAATCAAAATATCTAAAGTGTGATCCGAAATTGAAATCATCAAAAATAGAATAATATAAAAAATTATCTTTTAAAATAAGATTTTGGATATAGATCGAATCGCAAGTATTTTATCTCGTATAAGCTAAAATATCCGTGGATTGGTTGCGCCAACGGCAACATCAGTATCTCTTTTTTTGTTTTTTATTATTTTTATATATATATAGTTAATCGATTCATTGCTTTGCTGTGCAATGCTATGCACTTTTTTTTATTATTTTTTAATAGTAATGCAATGCAATTATGAAAGCATCGAATGTTTAAACGGTAAAGTTGGCGATGAGACTGCAACTTTAGACTTTAGCAATAATGTTGTGGGCCTGAGAATTAATATATTGCAGTGATGGTAGGCCCCAAACATGTCGTAGACACCACATAAAGGCACTGCCAACTACTACAAGGCATTATCACAATGCCACTTTTGTCGCTTTTGAAAACTTTCAAAACTCTCTCTGTTCTATTTCAGGAAAAAAAAAAAAACTGTCTGCTTCTCTCTATTCTCAAACTCTCTCTCAAATTTGGTACCGTTAACTCTATTTGTACTCGAATTTCAGATATCCAGCTACTCTCATTTCTAAGAACATCAACTCCGACGGGTACGTTCAAAATTATTTTTACATTTATTGTTAATTTTTCATTTATTAATTTCATGATTCTATGGTTTTATGTTTTTATATTTATTTGTTGACAAATAAAATTTGTAATTCCTGCAGAACTTTGCCTGGTCCATTTGCAACCATTTTATAGTTGATAGGCACGATTTATTGTAATTCATGTTGTTTTATTTTTTATTTTTTTTCATTTGTTCCCTCTAACTTATTCCAACTCGATTAATGAGCATCAACCTGTCCATCTCCATCTCCATATACACTTCCAACTTCTTTTGTTTTTTTCTTCCATTTAATTGAACCAACATTCGAAATGCATACCGAAAGTTAAAAAAAAAAAAAAAAAGAAAAAAAATTCACCGTCAAATTACTCAAACACAAAACACTGATTTAACGTTTTTACTTTATTAGTTTTAGATCAATTAATTTTATTTTTATTTTTAATCTATTTTTTTAATGTCTTTCGCTATGACTTGTTTGTAATAACAAAAATATTATGAACTTGAGTAGAAAAGATATTGTCTTGTTTTCACTTTGGGAGGCTCTATTGCTAAAATAAAAAAAAAAAAAAAAAAATCCGACACCCAATTTTTCACTGCACCAGTCATTTAAGTTTGAAAGCTATATAATATGACTTTCAATACTCAATAAAATCCGAAAAATAATCCTCATTAAAATGGACTTTTACTGGTTAATATAATTTACTCTTTGACACCCATATTTGCATCGACCACTCTTTATCATCTCTTTTATATATATATATATATATATATATCTCTATATATCAAAAAATAAATAAATAAAAAATCACCATCAAATTACCCAAACAGAAAACACTGATTTGCCTCTAGCTGCAGCCACCTCCAACCTAAGAGAATGGTATCTTTGTAGCTAGATTAGATCCTAAATGAGCTACGTCCTCCACCAGTAAGATTCTAACAACTATCACAATGATATTCTCGATATTTTCACTTCACTTTTTTAACTTTTTTCAGTTTTAGATCAGTTAATTTTGATTTTATTTTTAATCTATTTTTTAATGTTTTTCGCTGTGACTTGTTTATAATGACAGAAGTATTATGAACTTGACTAGAAAAGATATTTTCTTGATATCACTTTGGGAGGCTCTGTTGCCAAAAACAAAAAAATTTCCATTACCCAATTTTTCACTGCACCAATCATTTAAGTTTGAAAGCTATAATTTGACTTTAAATGCCCAATAAAATCCGAAAAATAATCCTCATTAAAATTTACTTTCACTGGTTAATATTTTATTTTTGACACCTGTATTAACCACTCTTCATCTTCTCTTTTATATATATATATATTGTGTTAAGAGAGGTGAAGCCATATTATTTATATGGTGGTGGAGCTCTATTTATGAACTTGATGAAGTAAATTATGAAGACTTTGAAGCATGAAGATTTGTAAATATGAAGAAGCAATTAACATCATCATCATTAATTACTTAACCACCACTGCCTCAACTATTTAGTGGTTGAACAAATTATTTTGCTTCTCTTAGGGATATATCCGTTAATTCCTAAACATTGGAATAAATCAAGTCTAGAATACATTTACTTATAGCAGTAGAGTTGTTGAATTTCAATCTATGCTGCTTACTTGTCGCACAATGCTTGCAAAAAGGTAGATTTACTGTTTTGAGCCCAGAAAGCAATCTGCGTTCGGAGAGAATCTTCAAACCTCGTTCATATATATGGCATAATTTGCAATGCCACATCATCATAGACTCTGAAGTAGAATTTCTACATGTTTATTTGTCTTTATTATATGACCTAATACTAAAAGTTGAGAAAATAGAGTATTTAAGTTGTTGATGTGGTTGGTTACGATGGACACATTTAAATACCAAGTTTTTTTTAGGAATTTACCTGGGGCAGAATTCACGGATACATGCATTATTTTGAAATACGTATATTAATTTAATTCCAGCATAAACCTAAAATCGAAAATAATATTGAAAGAAAATGGAAGTAATAAAATAAAAATAGTGGACGAGATTTATATAGTAAAACACTCAATGTGAGGGAAACATCCATAGATCAAGACTAAAAGGATTCTATTAAACCAACAACATTACAGTTTCTCTTTAAAATTTTAGGAGAGAGTTAGGGAAAAGAGAGCTCTAAAATGAATTGAAGATTTGGGATATGGGATAAATTTCAAAGTTCAATTGCCTATTTATTTATTGGCAATGTATGGAGGTGCAAATCAATTTGCTCAACCATTAAGTAGTTAAGGCAAAGGTGATTAAGTAATTAATGATGACGGTGTCAATTGCTTCTTCCAATTTACAAATCTTCATGCTTCACCATCTTCATGATTTACTTCATGAATTTAACAAATGTGGCTCCACCGCCATATACAAATAATATGGTTCCACCTCTCTTAACATTCACCCGTTTGAAGCTATTTTTAATGATCTGGTTTAGTCCTTTTAATCTTTGATCAAGCTCTTGCTGCTTACGTTTCTGCGAGACTAGGATCTACATCAAATGAATTTATTAGTATTGATAAGCTTAGTCATTGCATCTGTTAGGTTCTCTTTGGTGTGTATCTTTTGCATTCTCCTACTTCACTAACGAAATGATGTTGGACTCCTATGTGCTTTGTTCGGGAATGAAATGCTGGATTCCTTGCAATATGTAAGGCATTTTGACTGTTACAAAACAAAGAGATTTTCTGTTATTTGTGCCCAAGCTCCTCCAATAGCCTTTTAATTCAAATTGCTTCTTTACAAGCTTATGTAGCTGCCATGTATTCTGCTTATGTTGTGGATAAAGCTATAACAGTTTGTAACTTGGATACCTAGTTCACATCTCATTCTGCAATTGTAAACACATAGTCTGTAGTTGATTTTCTTTTATCGAGATCCCTTGCAAAATTTGAATTCATATAGCCTCTGACTATAAACTCTGATCCTCTATAACATAATGCAACATCTAGGATCATCTGATGTATTTCAGAATCCTCTTCATTGTATTCCAATGCTCTTTACCATAATTCGTCATATATCGATGAGCCATTCCCAATGCTTGTGCAACGTTTGGTCTTGTATATATCATAGTGAACATTAAACTTCCCACTACTGATGTCTACCGCATTCGAGACATTTCCATCCTATTTGCTTCATTGCTGGGGCTCATACTTGAGGACAATTTGTAATTCACAGAAAGAGAGCTAAAAATTGGCTTACAATCTTGTATGTTGAAGCGACACAAGATCTTTTTTAAGTAGTTTTTCTGAAAGAGTCAAATATTTATGTATTTTTTGTCTCGATGAATTTGCATCCCTAGAATCTTGTTTGCTGGTCCCAAATCCTTCATATTAAACTCCCTAGCCAACTGTACCTTTAATTCTTGGACTTGATATTTGTTGGGGCCTGCTACTAACATGTCATCCATATACAATAAGAAGATAATGAAATCATCACCATCTCCAAACCTCTTGTGGTAAGTACAATGGTCTGAATTAAGTCTGTTGTATTCAAGGCTTATAATAAAGGAATCAAACTCTTGTATCAACACCTCGGCGCTTGTTTTAAACCGTACAGAGATTTTTTTAACATGCAAACTAAGTTTTTCTTGCATTCTTTAGCAAAACCTTCTAGTTAAAGTATATAAATTTCTTTTTCAAGTTCTCCATAAAGAAATGCAGTTTTCACATCTAATTACTTTAAGTGTAGATCAAATGTAGCGCACACTGCCAGGACCATCCTTATTGTTGTGAGTCGAACCATCTGGGAAAATATTTCATTGAAATCAATAGTTTCTTTCTAAGCATATCTTTTCACCACCAATCTTGCACTGTACCGCTCTACTTGGTTATTGCCATCCCTTTTGATCTTAAAGACCCACCCGTTTCCAATGGTTTTCCAACCTTGTGGTAAAGGTACATGTTCCCTTGTCTTGTTTTTGTGTAGAGTTTCAATTTTTTCGTGCATTGCTATCATCCGTAGAGGAGCATTTGGGCTACTTATAGTTTCATGGAAAGTTGAAGGCTCTGCATCATCGGTTAGAAAACAATATGCAACATTGCTCTTTACAACATACTCCGAGTGCTATACTGGTGGTCTCTTCTCTCGAGTTGACCATCAAATTTTTAGAGCTTTGGTCTCGACTGATCTTTGTTCTTCGTGCTTTGGTTCTACTTCAAAAGAATTGAAATTTTCATGTTTTGAATTATTTTTCATTTTTACAATTGTATGTCTCTGAATTTTCTTTTGAAATGCTATCGTCTCCATTTCTTTGAAGTTGATTTTCTACAAAGATAAAATCCCTACTGATGATAACCTTGTAGGCATTGGGATCCCATAGTCGATACCTCTTCACTCCATCAACGTACCTTAAAAATATACATTTCCTTGATTTTGGATCAAGCTTTGTTTTTTCTTAAGCATTAAACATCTGGTACACAGGACATCCAAACTAATGTAAGGTAGAATAATCAACGGATTTATCGGTCCATATCTCCATCGGTGTCTTCAACTCAGTTGCTATGGATGGACATCGATTTATCACATAACTAGGCAGTCTTTACTGTTTCTGCCCAAAATGATTTGGTTAAACCTGCAGTCTTTAACATAGCTCTTATTCTTTGTGCAAGAGTTATATTCATTTGCTTTGTCACCCTGTTTTGTTAAAAGAGTGTATGTGACTATGAATTGTCTTCCGATTCCTTCTTGCTTGCCAGAAATTCCCTGTTTGTATATTATTTTCCGTCATCTGTCCTCAAACACTTGATCTTTTTCTCAGATTCAAGTTATATCTGTGTTTTGAATGCCTTAAACATTGGAAATACATCTGACTTCCTCGTGATAGGGTACACCCAACTTCTCCTAAAGTAATCATAATAAATAATACAAAATATTTTGCTCCTCTTAGGGATATCTCCGGTGATTCCCAAACATCAGAATAAATCAAGTCTAGAATGCATTTGCTCCTAGCAGTAGAATTGTTGAACTTTAATCTATGTTGTTTACTTGTCACACGATGCTCACAAAAAGGTAGATTTATCGTTTTGAGCTCAGGATATATATATATATATATATATATGGGCCAAGATAGGGGACACAAGTTTTGACACAAAATTTGACACAAATTTGTTGACCATTGGATGAGGAAAATTTTAATGGTTTAAATCTACTCACACCATTATACACAACCCCATTTTACACTCTACATAAATGTTTTCCCTCATCTCTCTCTTCATTATTACATAATCTCTTCTCTCTTCCCCAATTAATATTAAAAACTCACTATTTAAATTATATTTTTTTCACCCAACCCAATTATATTTAAAAACCCACCAAAAAAATTAAAAACAATGCGGCAATTAATTTTTTTTTTTTTATAAAAAAACTTGGTAAATTAATTATTAAATGGACAATTTATTTTTTTAAGATAGTTTAGACCAAGAAATCTTTAGTACAAAAATTTTCACTACCACTAAAAAAAAAAAAAAACTCTTATTTCAGAAGTAATTTCTAACCAAAATAAGTAAAATAGATTTTGTTTTCCAAAAACACAAAACACTTAACCCCAACAAAAATTAAAAAAAAAAAAGAAAAAAGGCACAACCATCGAATCATTTCCCATGTAAACTTAAAACACAAAACCACATTTACCAGTTGTTGCCACCATTGATGCCGACGACCAACCATCATAATTTCTATTACCAGTGTTTTTTTTTTTTTTTTGGAAAAAAAATCTTAAATTTGTAGGTTTTTAAATAATTAATTTAAAAATCTTAAATCGTCCTTTAAATAATTAATTTAAAAATCTTAAATCGTTCTTTAAATAATTAATTTACCAAGTTTCAAAAAGAAATTAATTGCAACATTGTTTTTAATTTTCTTGGTGGGTTTTTTAATATAATGGTGTTGGATGAGAAAAATATCATTTAAATAGTAGGTTTTTAATATTAATTGAAGAGATAAGAGATGGTGTAATAATAAAGAGAGAGGGGAGAAAAAATATTTATATAAAGTATAAAATGGAGTTGTATATAATGGTGTGAATAGATAGATTTAAACCATTGAAATTTTTCTAATCCAATGGTTAATAAATTGTGTCAAAATTTGTGTCAAAACTTATGTCCTCCAATCCCGGCCATATATATATAATGCAGAATTGGCAATTTCATCATCACGGCTCCTTATTATAGTTGGGAGCGGAAGCTATTTATGAAGTAGTAAATCAACTTGGACTCCATTTTGTGGATCACTAAATAGTGCAATATGACTCCTTTCTAGTTTGACCTCTAAATGACATTAAATTTAGAAATGCTAGATCATCGAAACTTGGTTTGTTAGCATGAAGTATTAAAACAAGATTATTCTGATTTTATTTTTATTGATTTATTCACGTGGTTTTGCTGTGAAGCACTTAAATTTACCTATATATTTTATGGTTTTATGGTATGTGAGCTAACTATGAAGGACTGAAGGAGAAACATTATGTTCATTGGGTCCTTTGAGTTACTCTTTATTTTATACAATTGGCAAGCCCATGATTCTAATAAGAAATATTAATTCTTAACCTAAACCATTAGAAAATTCAATTTACTTGCATAATGCTACTAAAAAGTTAATATAATAATTTTCATTAATTTATTCCCAACAATATTAGAAAATTTTAAATGCAGCCTATTAGATGTATCAACTCAAAATTAATTAATTGATTAATTAAGTTTGATGGAAGAAGAACCTCAACCACTATACTTAGAGTTTTAAATTGTTAATTAAAATAATATGTTAGCTGAAATTAAAACTAAATTAATCAAGAGCAAATTGTTAGTTAGAAATAAGCTTAACAATATTATCCCGTGGTTATTTTTAGCCATATAGTATTTTAAATAATAATAATAATAATATGTGATCAACGTACCACAAATTCTTAAAATTTTTTAAGTGAAGATACTACAAATCTTCTACATCTTTGTGATTGTTTCAAGCTTATCTAGGATTCTAGAAAACCAAAATATACCAAGTTCCTCAAACATCTTATATATATATGTGACATGAGCAACCAAAACTTGAAATTGATAATTTTATCTGTTTTGAGGCTTCGGTTTAGTATACTGTTAACATCATCACAATTAACTTAATATTTTAAATTTATCAAATTTTCAATCTGAGTTTGGATAGCTTAAAATTTTAAATATTGAAAGAAAACTACAGGGCTTTCAAACTAATTATACTCAAACAAAAGCTCAAATAAATGCACACCAATATTTAAAATGAAAAAAAATACTTTTGATTAACAAATTAAAAAGAAGCAATACATTAAAATACTGTCACTTTATAGAAACAAGTCCTCATCACGCCCTATTAAAGAATCTGTTATAGAAAACTCAAAATTACCAACTGATGTCAAGCAAAAAACAGACCAAGTATGGTAGACAATGACAGCAGAAAAATATAAAATGGATGAGATTTATAGTGGTTCAATCAATTTGATCTACATCAACTTTTTGAACTTGTACTGCTGGAATTTCATTGAGAACAATGACAAGAGAATACAACTTCTTCTTATTGCAAGATCTCTCTAAAACTCTCAAAAATAGCAAGCTTCCCCATAGAACAATAAGTTATGTATATCCTGCTCTCTCAAGCCTCATTACTTTCTCTCTCACTGGAGTCTCATATACTAATCCTTTTAGCTTTTTTGGAACCTGCAACCACTATTGCATCATGCCCTTCCCGCTAATAGACTTGCTCAAAGCTAATTAGAATTACATAGCCTACTTGACAGCTACAGTAAAAAACAAATTGCATACCAAATCAAGAGAGAGCATTTCATTGCATTTGTGACTTTCATAAACAAGTCTCCAATCCCTTTATGCCATGTCACTAAGTGTGTTTTGAGTCACAAACACCACAAATCTCCACCTTGACTCTCAAACACACTTCAACTCCATCAATTGTGGTAGCTCAACTCCTTCTTCTTCAAGGTTATTGATTAGTAACCTAAGCTAAGTCTAGGCAATACTTGAACTTAGTTATAGGTAGCACTTTTGTTGTCATATCTGTTGGGTTATCAGCTGTAGGAACTTTCTCAATCATTACCGCACCATGAGCAATTATATCTATAACAAAATGCAACCTCACATGAATGCATTTGGTTCTTTCATGATGCACTTGATTTCTTGAAAGATGTATTGCATTTTGGTTATGACAGAAGACAGTTAAATGTTCTCAAGAATCCCAATTTCTACTGTCATTTCTTTGATCCAAAGTGCTTTCTTAATACACTCTGTAACAACAATATACTCAGACTCAGTTGTAGACAAAGCCATAATAGACTGAAGTTGACATTTTCAGCTAATGCAACCTCCACCTAGAGTAAAAATATACCATGTACTTGACCTTCTTTTGTCAAGATCTCCTGCATAATCTGCATCAACATAACCATTGACAAGATACTTTGACTACTTTAGTCTTTTAAACAACAAACTAGTGTTCAAAGACCATTCAAATATCTTAGTAAGCATTTTACTGCCTCTTAATGTTCTTTCCCACGATTTGCCATATATCTACTTACTAAGCTCACTGCATGAGCTATATCAGGTCGTGTGCACACCATTGCATACATGATACTTCCAACAGCACTTGCATATTGTACCTTAGTCATCAAGTGCATATCTTAATCTTTCTTTAGGCACAGTTCAATTGAAAGTTTGAAATGTGTAGCTAAGGGAACAGTTAGTTACAAGCTTTGCATCTGACATGCCAAACCTTTTGATTACTTCAACTAAATATTCCTTTTGTGACAAGACCAAAACACCTTTTTTCTATTCCTGAGAACATCCGTTTCTAATATTCTCTGTGTCTTTCTTAAATCTTTCACGTCAAATTCAGACTGTAGAATTTGTTTTAACTTCTGCACTTCCACTGATTTTTTACTAGCCAACAACATATCATCAACATAGAACAATAAATAAACCTTATTATGATAAGTAGAGCCTTTGAAGTATGCACAACTATCATATGATGATCTCTTGAAACCATTTTTAGTGATAAAATTGTCAAACCTCTTATACCATTACCTAAGAGATTGTTTAGGGCCGTATAAGGATTTCTTAAGCAAGCATACATAGTTCTCTTTACCTGGTACCTTAAAACCATCGGATTGGCTTATGTAAATAGTCTCATCGAGCTCTCCATACAAGAAAATAGTTTTAAACATCTATTTGCTCAAGCTCCATATCAAAAACCTGCAACTGGAGACAATAGAATTCTAATGGAAGTATGCTTGACCACAGGTGAGAACATTTCATTACAATCAATTCCTTGTCGCTGAGTGAACCCATAGGCAACTAGCCTTGCTTCAAATATGATATTTGTTCAAGCTAATCCATGTTTCCTCTTAAAAATCTGCTTGCAACCCCTAATCTTTATATTTTCTGGTTTCTTCACTAATGCCTAAGTATTATTTAGTTGTAGTGATTTTATTGCTTCTTGGATAGCCATATTCCATTTTGTAGAATCACTACATTTCATAGAATTTTGATAGTTCAATGACTCAACATCAGATTCTTCCATTGTTGTCTTCAGAGCATATGCTACTCAATCTGTGTAGCCGATATCTTTGAGGAGCTTTTGTTTGTCTCATCTCTCTTTCTATGGCCAAGAGATAATCTTACAAGTCATCTTGCTCTTGAAAATTCTGCTCAAGGTTGATTTCATTTTCTTTAAGCATGTTAGAGAAAGCTGGTTTAGAATATTATGATGGCTCCACCTCAATCTGAATTTTCTCTCCACTATGAGCATTTTCATTTTTAACATATGTTGCTGGTAATAAACCCAAAAGCTCATTCTCCTTAAAAGTCACATCCCTATTGATGATTGTTTTTTCAAAACCATCTCTCTTTGACCAAAGTCTACAGCCTTTTATCCCTTTTAGGTACTCGAGGAATATACACATCACTGCTGTAGGCTTTAATTTGCCAGTGTTTAAATGAGCATAAGTTGTGCACCCAAACACTCTAAGGTTATCCTACCTAGTAGGCACCCCACTCTACTCCTCTAGTGTTTTAAACCTAATAACAGAAGATAGACATCTATTAATAAGATAATAGGCAGGTGTGAAAGCTTCAGTCTAGAATTGTGTTGGTAGCTTTGCATTTGAGAGCATGCATCTTTCTCTTTATAAACGAGTTTCGATTCATTCTTTCAGTTAAACCGTTTTGTTGATGTGTTTTAATAGTTGTCATATGCCTCTGTATTCCCTTTTGTCCGCAAAAAAACAATAAACTTATCATTGAGATACTCAAGAACATTATCTATCATGAGTTTCTTGACTTTTCTATTAGATTGCTTTTCCACTATTGCTTTCCATTTTTTGAATTTAACAAGTGCTTTACTCTTGTGCTTCATCAAGTACAACCATACTTTCCTAGAGAAGTCATCTATGATAGTTATGAAATATCTATTTCATCCATGAGAATTAACTCTTGCAGACCTCTAA
Organism: Nephelium lappaceum; assembly: GCA_021234005.1. Taxonomy (NCBI): domain Eukaryota; kingdom Viridiplantae; phylum Streptophyta; class Magnoliopsida; order Sapindales; family Sapindaceae; genus Nephelium; species Nephelium lappaceum. Next base: position 28,500,288 of record CM037998.1, on the reverse strand, counting down.
ACATCTGAGTATACCTAATCAAGAGTGCCATTAGATGTATGCATATCGGTGTTAAATTTCAACCTGGTTTGCTTGCCAATTATGTAGTGATCATAGAAATCTAACTTTACAATTGAATCTCCACGTAGTAGGCTTTGATTACTTAGCTCCTTAAGCCCTCTCTCACTCGCATGACCAAGTCTCATGTGCCATAGTTTGGTTTTGTCTTTTTCATGTTGAATTCCAATTGCTAAGCCCTGTAATGGTGCCTCCAACAAGACTGTATAGCTCATTTTGCCTCTGACCCTTCATAACTGTCATAATTCCCTTAGAGATCTTCAATGTACCATTGTTCCCTTGAAGCTCTAACCAGTTTCATCTAAAGTGCTTAGCAAGATTAAATTCCTCTTCAGGTCATGAGATTTATAGCATTAGACAATGTTCCAATTTGACAGATCAAACATTTTAATTCTCACAATGCCAATACGAATCACCCGACAAGCTACATTGTTCCCCATTAAAACTTTTCCACATCAATTGACTGGTTAGTAGTGAAAATCTCCTTTTTAGGACACGTGATATGTATAGCCCAAGTCTAATATCCTTTTTTCATGGAATTCCTTGGTAGGCACAGTCAGAACATCTACTCTCTCATTACCATATGAAACAACAACATCACCATCCTCCTAATTCTTCTGTGCTTTCTTGTTATTTCTCTCTAGACAATCACTTCTGAAGTGACCTTCCTTGTGACTACCGTAGCATTTCTTGGTTTTTGCTCTAGACTTGGATTTAGACTTTTTATTCTTGTGGTTGTTATCCTTCTTTTCAAATCTCTCTCTTATATTCAATCTCTCTTCATTGCTTGCTTTCTTTTCTAATCACATCTTCATCTCTCTAGACCTTAAAGCTCTAAGTACATCTTCAAGAGTAAGTGAATCTCTTCCATCCTTGATTCTAACTTTCAGATCTTTGTATGAGTCAAGTAATGAATTTAGAACAATAATAACTTGATTTTCATCACTCAATGCATCATTTAGAATCAGAATTAGATGGCTCAATGTTCAACTTAATGAAATCATCCAGATTTTCTTCAAGGGACTTAGAAGGAACCATTTGGAAACCAAACAATAGTAATTTAAAATAAATCTTTCTAGGTAAGAGGTTTAGTCATGTTAAGAGATTCTAGTTTGATCTAAACATTAGTAGCGGTATCTTCATCATTCACCTGTCGAAGAATATTATCTGCAAGGTTGAGAATGATTGTGCTATAGGCAATCTCCATCAACTCTTGCTTTTCTTCTGTAGATATTGAATCAAGTAAATCCTTCTCTCTAGCGGCACACTTTTATTGAACCAAGATTACTCGTATTTTCTTCACATCTCGAAATCACCTTTCTCGTTGAACTTCTTTTCGATTTCGAACCGAGTTGAATTCATTGCTATTGACTTTCGCTTCTACTTTTAGATGATCTTGGAGCTTTGAGTTGACCTACAACCTGGTGCTTTGATAGCAATTTGTTATAGAAAACTCAAAAATATCAATTGATGTCAAGCAAAAGCTAGAGCAAGTATGGTAGACAATGACATCAGAAAAATATAAACTAGATAAGAGATTTATAGTGGTTCGATCAATTTGATCTACATTCACTTTCTGAGCTACTGCTGGAATTTTATTGAGAACACTGGCAAGAGATTACAACTTCTTCTCATTACAAGATCCTTTTGAGACTCTCAAAAATAGTATGCTTCCTTGTAGAATGGTAAGTTGTGTATATCCTGTTCTCCCAAGACTCACCACTCTCTCTGTGTCTCAGAACCTACAACCACTACTGTCACACCCCCCTTCCCACTAACGGACTTGCTCAAAGCCAATTAGAATTACACAGCTTGCCTGATAGCTGCAGCAACAAACAAATTGCATACCAAATCAAGAGAGAGCATTTCATTACATTTGTGACTTTCATAAAGAAGTCTCTAATCCCTTTATGCCATGTCACTAAGTGTATTTTTGAGTCACAGGCACCACAAAATCTTGAAATAAAATATTTAAAATCTCAATCAAATTTAATATGATATTTAATCAAATCACAACCATTAATCAATTTTACTCCAATACATAGTTTCGTGAGGAGTTACAAATATATTTTAAGTCACTGCTGGTTGGTCTTAGTTTTCGACATAATTTTACCTTTAAAGTTCGTGCACTTGAATAAAAGAAATAAAAGAGATAATAGTTTTTGTATTTCTATCAATTAACTAGTTTATATGTAAGCAGGACCGACAGTTGTTGGAATTCCAAATTTTTGTTTACAATTTTATTAAAGTATATGAAAGCTTTAAATTTCTTTATTCAATTTATGAGCATGATGGTATTATAGCAGGTGTTAAATTTGTCAAATTAAATCAGAAAGTCTGTTCTTATGCAAATTTTTAGAAACTTGTCCTCACCTTCATTAAAAATTAATTATGTGATATTGCATGTGAAGATGCTTGGGATTGTTGAATTGGATTATTGTATGTTGTTCATTTCTTACTATTAGCACTCTGATTCATTATCCATTTCAACTGCGAATTAACGTTTTGTCTTCTTGTCCATTAACAAATCCAGAATATAACAACCTATGGTGGAGCTCCTTGTCTCAGTTATCCTTCGTGTTTTGTTTGAAAAATTTTCTTCTGAGTTGCTGCAGTTTCTGCGTCAAGAGGGGTTGTATTCAAAGATGAAAACATGGGAGCAAACTCTGAAGATGATTCAGACAGTACTTGGCTGTGCAGAGGAGAAGCAGTTGGAGGACAAGCGTGTGAAGGATTGGCTGGACGATCTCCAAGACTTGGCTTATGATGTGGAGGACATACTTGATGAGTTTGCTACTGAAGTTTTAGCTAGGAAGTTGGAGATGGAAAACCATGATCAGGCTAGCTCTAGCAAGGTTTGGAAGTTTGTTCCTGCCTGTTTCAAAAAATTAAGTCCAAGAGCTATCAAGTTTCGCTCTCGCATGGGCTCAGAGATTAAAGATGTCAACCGGCGATTGGAATGTGTCACGAGTCAATTGGAACAACTCTGCAAACTCAAAGATGGCCTTGGATTGGAAAAGAATATTGCTGGAGGGACATCGACTATTGCACACCAGAGACAGCCCACTACATGTATTCCCATTGAACCTGCTGTTTATGGGAGAGATGAAGACAAAGCAAAAATACTTGAAATGGTGTTCAAGGATGAACCAAGTGTTTTCAACTTTCATGTAATATCGATTGTCGGCATGGGAGGAGTCGGGAAAACAACACTTGCTCGAGAGGTGTACAATGATAAAGCAGCTGAATCTTTCGAGCTCAAAGCTTGGGTGTGCATATCTAATGATTTTGATGTTCTAAGAATCTCAAAAGTAATTCTTGAATCTGTCACCAAGTCATCTAACGATCCAAAGGATTTAAGTGCGGTGCAAATTCAACTCCAAGAGATATTTGCTGGAAAAAAGTTTTTGCTTGTCTTAGATGATATTTGGAGCAAAGATTATAGTTCGTGGGAAATCTTGAGGTCTCCCTTTAAGGCAGGAGCTAGTGGTAGTAAAATCATTGTGACAACACGGCATGAAGATGTTGCATTAACGATGGGACATTCTACTCGATTGTATAGAGTAAAGTGTCTATCGAATGATGATTGCTGGTCTTTGTTTAAGGCACATGCATTTGAGGATGGAGTTAATTCTACACATCATGATATTCAATCAATTCGTCAAAAAGTCATGGAAAAGAGCAAAGGCTTGCCCTTGGCATCAAGGATTCTCGGTGGCCTTCTTCGTACAAAGCAAATAGACAAGTGGTTGGAAATTTTGAATAGCAAAATGTGGGATTTTGAAGACAAAAGTGAAATTCCTGCAACTTTAAAATTAAGCTATTTTTATCTCCCCTCTCATTTAAAGAGATGTTTTGCTCACTGTGCAATTTTGCTGGAGGATTATGAATTTGAGGAGGAGGAAGTCATACTTTTATGGATAGCTGAAGGTCTTATTCAGCCATCAGAAGCAAACAAACAGTTAGAAGCTTTAGGTCATGAGTACTTCAATGATCTCCAATCTAGATCATTTTTTCAACAATCAAGTAATGATGAATCCAAATATATAATGCATGACCTTGTTAATGATCTTGCACGGTGGGTTTCTGGGGGAACTTGTTTCCATTTGAAGGATATGTCGAGAGCCAACAAGCAATTGGAAAGCTTGAAAAAGGTTCGTCATCTTTCTTATGCTTGGAATTATGTTGATGGCATAAGTAAATTCAATGTCATTAGTGAAGTTGAACAGATTGATGAGCGGCTAAGAACATTCTTACCATTTCCAACTAATCAAGGATTGAAGCACCACTATTTATCTCAAACAATAATTTCTAATTTGCTACCGAAATTTAAGAAACTAAGAATGTTGTCTTTAGAAGATTATTGTATTACAGAGTTGCCCGAGTCATTTGGTGATTGAGACATCTACGATACCTCAATCTTTCTAGTACGAGAATCAAAAGCTTACCTGAATCAACAAGGTTTTTAATTAACTTGTTGATTTTGAAATTAAAAGGTTGTTCTAATCTTAGGAAGTTACCATCCAAGATACGAAATTTGACCAAGTTAAGATATCTCGATATTAGAGGTGTTAATATAGATGAGATGCCATTGGGAATAAATAAGTTGAAGTGTCTTCAATATTTGTCTGATTTTATCGTAGGCAAAGGTGTTGGAGCTACCTTGAAAGATTTTAAGAATTTAAAATCTCTTTGTGGAGAACTTCATCTTTTAGGATTAAGTAATGCAGTTGATTTTATAGAAACAACCGAGACAATATTAAATGATAAGCAAAAACTGAGAGTGCTAGAACTAGAATGGAACTCTCGATTTGATGACGCACGGAATGAGGAAACAGAGAAAAAGGTGCTTGACTTGTTACGCCCTCATCCAAATCTAGAAAGGCTCAAAATCAAATTCTATTGTGGCATTGAATTTCCATCATGGGTGGGAGATGCTTCATTCTCCAAATTGACCACTGTAACATTGATAAGATGTGATAGTTGCACACTTTTACCTTCCTTAGGGTTATTGGGATCGTTGAAAGATCTCACAATTAAAGGGTTGAAGGGATTAAAATGTATAAGTAAGGAATTTTATGGTCAGCATTGTTCAAGGCCTTTTCCGTCACTAGAGACTCTTTGTTTAGAGGATTTGCAAGAATGGAAGCATTGGGAACCAATAAAAGAAAATGAGTATGATGGTGCATTTCTTTGCCTACGAGAATTTTCTGTTATAAATTGTCCTAAACTCTATGGAAGATTACCTACTTATCTTCCTTCATTGGAGAAATTTGTGGTTAAAGATTGTGAGCAATTGGTGGTTTCACTCTCAAGCCTTCCAAAGCTTTCCAACCTAAAAATAAATAACTGCAGAGAGGTAGCATTCAATAGAGACTTAAGGTCATTAAAGTATATGACATTTTCAAATATTTTAAAGTTAGGCAGTTGGTCAAGGCAGAATTGCTTTCAGGGTGTAAAACATCTATCTATTAGTAATACGAGTCATGAGCAGCTCACCAATTTGTGGCAAATGAATGGAGCTTTTATTGAGAGGCCACCACAACAGGTCATACAAAACTTCGTCTCTATCACAGACCTACAAATTACATCTTGCTCAGATCTTATCTCATTTTTTGAGATTTGTTTCTTTTCCAATATATGTAAATTGGATATTAGAGATTGCGATGCTTTGACATCATTACCTATAGAAATGAATCACAAAAATGCATGTCTAGAAAGTTTGAAAATAAAAAATTGTAATTCTCTAAGATTTATAGTAAATGGTCAATTACCCTCATCTCTTAAAAGACTTGAGATAGAGGGTTGTGATAAATTGGAGTATTTGTGGGATGATAGAGAGATAAGTTGTACATCAATTTTGGACAAAGAGAACATGATGTCTCTACTTGAATGCTTGCATGTTTACAATTGCATCTCTCTCAGAAGCTTGTCATTAAGTGCACGGTTACCTGCCACTCTTTCTGCTCTCTTCATCTATGATGTTCCAGAACTGGAGTCAATCGCAGATAGTTTTCATAATAACAAGTCTCTTGAAGAAATTCATATATCGTATTGTAAAAAGCTTAAAGCTATACCCAAGGGCTTGTACAATCTTACTCGCCTACAGAAAATAGAAATAAATAATTGTCAAAGTATTGTGAATTTCGCAGAAGATGGGCTTCCCAAGGATAGGCTAAGTCTACTTCACATTAGATATTGTGAGAAGCTAGAAGGTCTACCTAAAGGCTTCCACAGCCTCAACTCTCTTAAAAGCTTAGAATTGTATCGATGTCCAAGTATGTGGTCATTTCCAGAAGAAGGTTTTCCCACAAACCTAACATCTTTTCAAATTTATGGTGAAGTCAATACGTATAAGTCATTGCTTGAGTGGGGCTTACACAAACTCACCTCTCTCACAACTCTTTGTCTTTGTGGTGGTCGAGAAGCAGAGTTGTCAGTCCTAGAGCAGGAAATTGGAAAGAGGTTATCCGATTCATAACTCATCCGTACAATTACCAATTCCAAAATGTGAAATGGGTATTGAACCAGGGTTTTCAAAACCTTACAATGTTGGAAATCAGCGATTACCCAAATCTGACATCCTTTCCAAAGGTGGTCCTACCATCTTCACTTCGATCTCTGTCAATCTCGAATTGCCCAGTTCTCACATCCATTTCAGAGCTGGGTTTGCCATCTTCACTTCAATCTTTGTCAATCTGGACTTGCCCAGCTCTCACATCCATTTCCGAGCGGGGTTTGCCATTTTCACTTCAATCTCTGGATATCAGTGAATGTCCAGGTCTTACATCCATTTCAGAACATCGGCTACCATCCTCACTTTTGGAATTATATATTTTTAATTGTCCAAGGCTGAAAGAAGAATGCAAAAGAAATGAAGGAAAAGAATGGCCCAAGATTTCCCACGTCCCTTGCATTCTGATAAATTTCACTTCTATCTACGAACTAGAGGACTAAGAATGAATGAGGTTCGTAGAACTCCCATCATTGGTATTTCAATCTCTTAACACCTTGAACCTTATTACGTTTTTAATTAACATTTCAATTCTCTTGACCATTCTCTGTTTTTCAGTCGGCAGCAAGTGGTTTTGGAATTTACAATTGGTGAACAGCCCTCCATTGGACTTTTAAGTAGGCTTAATGGCAGGTATGTCAACTTCATTTATCGGAATTTGCTACTTAAATATTTCAGTGAGGTAATGATGATATTAGTCCTTTGGAAGCTGGTTGGCATACTGTGGTCTTCCTAGTCAGATTCTTTGGTTCTGTTGGTGTCATGCAAATGGATTGTAAGTGTTAGTTAAGAGTTAGTATAGGCATTTAATAGAAACACTACCCAATTAGTGCTGATTTTAACATCTTCATTAATGAAGAAGGATTTATAATCTTTTTTTTTTTTTTAAGTCGCACATGATACTAGGTTCCTGAACAGCATGCATTTCGTCAAGTAGGACCTAATTTGCATGTATTATAGGTAGAAATGTGAAGGGAAATCTTCCAAGATCTTGCTTATAATGTACCAATTCCAAGATATAAAACCCAGACAGGTTGATTTATGGGAAGCAAAAACTACTTCTTGGTATTTCAATGTATTTTAGTTCGCCGTCATTTATACTTTGGGCTCTAATCTTTTGTTTAATACAGGAGTCAGGACATAATTTATAGAGTCAAGGGGAGGAGAGATGGGAAGGACTCCTGGCACTAGTCTGACTTTCCCTGCAAAGTTGTTGTACAACCGAATGATACTCATCCTACTTTTGCAATTCCAAAGTTGTTATTTTGATTATGGAATTGGTGAGCCTTCAATTGGACTTTAAAGGATGCTTATTGGTATTGAGGAAGAAAGGTAATTGGAAGTTTGTGAATTTAATTTATTGAAATTTGATGGTAATCATGTTATACAAACTAAAGTCGCATAATGTTATCCGTGATACAATTAGGTTTCTTTCAGATGATATATATATATATTTTTTAATTAGTTATCTTTTTTAATTATGTTTATTAGCTGTCTTCTAGTGAAGCAAGCTGCTACTTGATTCTAGAATTGGTAAATAGCCCTCTTTAAATTAGGCTCATTGGCATTGACATTGAGGTGGGTCTTTAGATCATTAGTATATGTATAACTCATAAAAGAAAACATCAAGTTCCTATTGATTCACTTCTGTATATTCTCTGTTCTGTTCTTTCAGTGCCAAGCTTGCTATTAATTGATTTTAGAATTGGTGGACAACTCTGCTTTGGACTTTGAAGTAGGCTTATTGGCATTGGCATTGACATTGAGGGTGAAAGGTAATTCAAAGTTTGTGAACTTAATTTATCGAAATTTGATATTTGATGGTTTTTTTTTTTTTTTTTTTTGAAGTAATTGATATTTGATGTTATACAAACTAAAGTTAATAATTATCACTAACACAATTTGGTTGCTTTCAGATGATCGATTCATCTAGCTTATTAATGGGATGAATTAAATTAAGGCTGCAATGTTTTTGGAGGCATCGAACTTTTACTTGAAAATCTCATTTTCTCTGGTTCCTTCTTCCTTGCCTTCAGGTAACCATATTCGGGTTTGCTTTTATAGCTCAACTTTAATGTATGGTATGTCCAGATTTACGAATGAAATAAAGTTCGTATGTTCTTATTAAGCTGAGGTAAAATGCATGATTATATTGTGAACTTTTCAATTGTTTAAGAATTAAAAACCATTCTCTACGTCACCAAATCATCCTTGTTGACTGACATTTCAACGGACAGAAAAACATATATTCAAGATTGGTAACCTCCATACACAATCAAACTAGATCATTTCCACGTTCATCAATGACACCTCAGTCCACTTATAGAGTTAAGTACAGCAAAATTTGAGCCCATTTTCACTCAGATTTCGTTGCCCTTCACTAAGTGAGCTGGATGTTTAATTGTTCAGCAATGCAGGAGCCACATAAAGACGTGATAAAAGAAAACCAGGGAGTGCTGAAAACTTTCTTTGATGATAACATCCAAAGAATCAGCTTTTCATATCCATTGATTGTCACTAAAAGACACTGCGTATGATATTCCGGTCCATAGCTAAAGCAAGGAGCCACTTAAACATCTCCTCTAATATGTGGATCATCTTATGGTAGCCAATGTCTTCATGACCAATGACCACGAAAACATGGTTCTTCACTAGGTAGCCATCAGTTACAATACTGCGAAGGTGAAGCTTTTGGTGGAAGCTCCTTAACGTTTCTGCAGAGCAGCTTTTGTAGCAAATAGATCTGGCCAGACTCTGTTGTTCAAAGTTGCCATCATTTGGGAGCGCAAAAGTTGTCAGGTATTAGCTTTTAGACCAAATCAAGTGTCTATTGATAATAAGCTGTAACAAGTTCATTGTACTAGGAAAGATGGGACCTCAATTCTCCATGCTGCTGTCTGAGGACAACACTTTGGTCATGGTTTCTCTCCTTTTATCTCTCTTTGTTTTCAAGTCTTTCTTTACAATTGTGTTTTTATTTATAATATATGCAATTACAAATTTTCTAATTTTTTATTATTTATTATTATTTATTTATTTATTTATTTTTTATCGTGGTGTCATACTTTACAATATATCTGTTTATAGAGTCATTTTCAAGTTTACAATTGGTGAACAGCCCTCCATTGGGCTTTTAAGTAGGCTTAATGGCAGGTATGTCAACTTCATTTATCGAAATTTGCTACTTAATATTTCTGTGAGGTAATGATGATATTAGTCCTTTGGAAGTTGTTTGGCATAATGTGGTCTTCCTAGTCAGATTCTTTGGTTCTGTTGGCGTTAAGCAAATGGATGGTAAGTGTTAATTAAGAGTTAGTATAGGCATTTAATAGAAACACTACCTAATTAGTGTTGATTTCAACATCTTCATTAATGAAGAAGGATTATAATCAATTTTTTTTTTTTAATTGCACATGATACTAGGTTCCTGAAACAGCATGCATTTCGTCAAGTAGGACCTAATTTGCTTGTATTATAGTTAGAAATGGGAAGGGAAATCTTCCAAGATCTTGCTTATAATGTACCAATTCCAAGATATAAAACCCAGACAGGTTGATTTATGGGAAGCAAAAGCTACTTCTTGGTATTTCAATATATTTTAGTTTGTTATCATTTATACTTGGGCTCTAATCTTAAGTTTAATGCAAGACTTAATTTATAAAGTCAAGGGGAGGAGAGATGGGAAGGACTCCTGGCACCATTCTGACTTCCCTGCAAACTTGATGTACAACTGAATGATACGCATCCTACTCTTGCAATTCCAACGTTGTTATTTGATTTTGGAATTAGGGGGGCCTTCAATTGCACTTTAAGGAGGTTACTGGTATCGAGGATAAAAGGTAATCGGAAGTATGTGAATTTAATTTAGTGAAATTTGATATATGATGGTAATCTGTTATACAAACCTAAAGTTACTTATATTATCTATGACACAACTGGGTTTCCTTAAGATATATATATAATATATATATTTAATTATGTTTATTATTTGTCTTTTCTTTTCAGCGAAGCAAGCTACTGCTTGATTCTAGAATTGGTAAATAACCCTCTTTAATAAGGCTCATTGGCATTGACATTGAGGTTGGTCTTTAGATCCTTACTATATTTATAACTCATAACTCTTGATTCAATTATGTTATTCTCTGTTCTGTTCTTTCAGTGCCAAGCTTGCTGTCAGTTGATTTTAGAATTGGTGGATAGCTCTGCTTTGGACTTTGAGTGGGCTTATTGGCATTGGCATTGACATTGAGGTGAAAGGTAATTCAAAGTATGTGAACTTAATTTCTTGAACTTTGATGTTTGATGTCCTATAAACTAAAGTTAATAATTATCACCAACACAATTTGGTTTCTTTCAGATGATCGGGTTCTCTAGTTTATTAATGGGATGAATTAAATTGAGACTGCAGTGTTTGGGGAGGCATGGAACTTTTACTTGAAAGTCTCATTTCCTGTGGTTCCTTCTTCCCCAACTTGAGGTAACCATATTCGGGTTTGCTTAATGTATGGTATGTCCAAATTTATGAATGAAATAAAGTTCGTGTGTTCTTATTAAGCCGAAAAGTAAAATTGCACGATTATATTGTGAACTTTTCAATTGTTTCGAATTAAAAACCATTCTCTACATCACCAAATCATCCTTGGTGATGGAATTTCAACAATAGAAGAACATATATTTAGATTGGTAACTTCATACACAATCAAACTATAGAGTTAAGTACAGCAATAACACCTCAGTCCATTTTAGAGTTAAGTATTCCACGCTCATCAATAACACCTCAGTCCACTTATAGAGTAAGTATTCCATGCTCATCATATAACACCTCAGTCCACTTATAGAGTTAAGTACTAGCAAAATTTGAGTTCCATTTTCACTCAGATTTCATTGCCCTTCACTAAGTGGGCTGGATGTTTAATCGTTCAGCAATGCAGGAGCCTTATAAAGACATGATAAAAGAAAACCAGGAGTGCTGAAAACATTCTTTGATGATAACGTTTGAAGAATCAACTTTTCATATCCATTGACTGTCACTAAAGACACTGCATATGACATTCCAGTCCACAGCAAAAGCAAGGAACCAGTTAAACATGTCCTCCAATATGTGGATCATCTTATGGTAGCCAACGTCTTCATGACCAATGACCATGAAAACATGGTTCTTCACTAGGCAGCCATCAGTTACAATACCACGAAGGTGAAGCTTTTGGTGGAAGTTCCTTACGTTTCTGCAGAGCAGCTTTTGTAGCAAATAGATCTGGCCAGACTCCATTGTTCAAAGTTGCATCATTTGGGAGCAAAACGTTGTCAGGTATTTAGCTTTTAGACCAAATCAAGTGTCTAGTGATAATAAGCTGTAACAAGTTCATTGCACTAGGAAAGATGGGACCTCCATTCTCCATGCTGCTGTCTGAGGACAACATTTTGGTCATTGTCTCTCTCCCTTTATTTCTCATTGTTTCATGTCTTTCTTTACAATCGTGTTTTTCTTTGTCATCGTGTTTTTCTTTATAATATATGCATTAGTGCAAAGTGTTGGCATCTTATGGTATCAAGGCAGTAAACTTAGTGTAGCAAAATTCATGGACTGCTGCTATCAGTGTTATAACAGTTGGAGCGCATGTTACAACAGCTGAATTATTGTTGCAACATCATAAATGATATTACAATAAATTTTCTTTACAGGGCAGATTGCAGAACATAGAGCAGCTTTCATAGTTTGGACTTGGTTTTGTAAATTTTGAGTTTTGACTGATTTTTTTCTGTGATTATCTGCCAAGATAATGTGTGATATCAGGATAAAAGCTCATATTTTCTTTTAAGGATTATTGAGATTTATTGTTTATTAAAAGAATCCTTATCTAGTTGGTGATAATCTTCTGCTAATATGATTTATCTCACTTTGTCAACAGATTTACAGAAGCAGAATGCATCAAGACATCCTCTTTACCAAGTTCGAATAAGCAAAAAGTCCAAAGATGAGGATATTGTTATCGCTAAAAAATAGACTTTATCCTACTATTGTTTAACCGTTTTATTTTCTTTTTCTAGTGTACTTTTTATTTTCTGATAATTATTTTATTATTGAGCTGATTTATCTATTTTTCTTTTACAGAATAATTGCTGCACATATCTAGTGTAAATGCAGATCTTTACAGTGTAGAAACACAAGCAAGCAAGCAGAACAAATTGAGCATGCGATTGAGAGATTGCTTGTAAACCTTAGAGAGTTTGTTCTCTAAGTTGATTTTAGACTTGGAAAGGATGAGTCGACTAGGTCTAGGGTTTTTTTTAGAGGTGTCTGGATGACAAGCCATTAGGTCTTTGGGAGAAAACTGGTTTACAGCTCTTGATGCGATTTCAAGAAGCGTGAATTCTTTGGGAGGAAAAATGTTTTCGTCTTCGGGAGGAGATAGTTTGCAAAGTCTTGAAGGAAGTTCAAGCCACGAGTGTTCTTAGGGAGGAAGAATAAATTGGCTTTTGGGTTGAAAGCAGGG